>CM039613.1:55045937-55575163 GCA_022457205.1 Saccharum spontaneum
ATCGGGGTGACTGGACCTGGCCATCAGCAGAGATGTAGCAGATGTACTTGTTGCCCCCTGCTATTGGCCTCACCACCACCATAGCTCTTGCCGCCAGGCAATTGCTATTTGATTCGTGGCAATTCCAATCACGAACGTCTCAGCACAGCGCCGCCACCCCTCAAGTCCAGATCCGGCAGGACGACGACGCTCCCGCCGCACCACCACCTTGCGTGCACAGCACCGCACCGTCACCACCCCACCCTCAACCTCAACCTAAACCTCAAGACAACATGGCGGCCGATAGGGATCAGGCACAAGAGAGAAGGTTGGGTGCGAGAGAAATCACACGATATCTGTGGAGTTGGCGACGTCGACGGAGCCCTGATCACTCGTCGCGCCTTAGTGGATCTGCGCCGCCACGCGATGGGCCGCCGTGGCCGCTAACGCCACGGCTGAAGAGCACTTGCCTCCTCGCCTGGTACCCTGCCCTGGGGTTCGTCCGTGGAGAGATGAGAGGAGTCTGCTGGTCGTGCGTGTGGGAGAGGGGGAGGGGGAGGGGAAGACCGTGTGCACAAGGGAGCGCGGAGCCGGGTCCATCGCACGGTTGGGCGAGCGGGGGTGAAGGACACGCGCGGATCGCACGAAGCGGAGGCAGACGGACGAAAATTTTGTCGCACCAACGGAAGTGTCCATCTTTTATTCTTTTTAGTTGTAGGAGATGAATGGTAAAGTCCGGTATCATGTTATAAGTCTTGAGCATATAAGTACCAAAACGATGCTCACGAATCTGCTTATAAAAGGCTTACCACCCAACGTGTTCAGAGAACATGTAGCCGACACGAGTTTAAGAGAAAGCCTACGATTTCTGAACAATAAAGGGTCCAAAGTTCAAGAATCTGTTTCAGATCAGAGACGTGTATTGTAACTGTTAAATCTATCGGCGATTGACTGTGACAATGAAACATGCTCTATGCACTAATCGATGGAATGAGTAAAGTGAAAAAACATTTAAGTCTAAAGTTAAAGATATAATGTGATATCAATAGGAGAATGTTAAATTCATCTCTTCACCAACAGGCCCAACGGCCTATTAGGCCTTGATCCCGTGCTCTGATCGGGGGCGTCTAACCCTACATGGTTGGTGGCCTCCTGTCGCACTACGCTATATTAAAGGGGTGGGGGCCGACGGCTAAAGGTATGAGGTTCACCACAGCCACTGTTCCCACATACAAACCATATTCTAATTCAAGAGAGTGCTTAGCCAGCGACGGGCAGCACCACTGGTCTTCACCGCTGCCACTGCCACTGTGCTTCACCGCCGGACACCACTGCGACACCTCCTCTTCCCCAATCGACGCTGCCCGTGCGTAGATCCTCACCACCGAACCAGCGATGGCCGGATCCTTCTCCAAACCCTCGGATAGTCGGTAACTCACCCACTCAACTCCCTCTGACTATCTAGTTTATTTTCCAGTACATCCCGAATACAAGTAAATTACCCTGCTAGATCTACCGTAGTTAATCTTACAGTTCTAACAGTGGCAACTACTAGAATTGTTTAATAATAACTTTAAGACTCAGCTAGATACTCTAAGCTGAGGGTGTTTAGACTATCCGCATTCATGGTCCTCTATATTCATCCTTTAAAAGGAATATTCCGTCCTGGTTATCGAGATTCTCTCCTCTATACCACTTTCTCCCGCACCCATTCATCCTCTATATCATCCTCTATCCACTGTGGGGCCCACTTATCACTTTATCTAAATATATCTCTGTGAGATCTTGTTTTGAAAGATTTATTGAAACGAATTTAATGGTGTAATCGAAATTTAATTTAGTCTAGCGGTCTGTGAGTTAAAATATTTTTTTGTTAGTTCAACAAGTGGGGCCCACCTCTGTATCCTTCCGCGCTGCTGCGTCACTGTGGCCTTTAGCGGAGGACCGGTATCACGCCATATTTGGCGGACGAAGACGGCGGTAGCGGATGCGCTCGCACGGGCAGCGGACGACGCTGCAGGACTTTTCATCTGCTAAATTTTGTACTGTACGTGGTAGCGGACGCGAGTGCAGATAGTCTTATGAGATGGATAGCCCACTTGTAAGATGAGGTGTCAAGAAGCAGTTGATTTGGTCTCTGTCAGAGCAGCTTAATTGGCCCTCTCCTACTGGCTACTGGTTGCAGGTTTTGAACGGTTCGAATGTTCAATGGTCAGTTTTCTTGAGCTCACTGAAGCTATTGCCGGAGCAGTTTTCTTGCTGTCTGCTACGTGTAGAATTTCCAGAACCTTGAATGGTGCCAGCAGGAGGGGAAGTGCTGCTGGAAGCTGCAACGAAGATACTTTTGGCTGAAAGAAATGTATTTCTTTTTGAGGAGAGCCTAACAATCTTGTGACTAAGCAAGATTATAGTTGATGACACAGAACGGAGAACAGGGAGGGTTCAATAGAAAATGTTCTAAAGGGCCTGTTTAGTTGCCCATGCAACCCAAAAAAGTTTGCACAGTACCTGTCACATCGAATCTTGCGGCACATGCATGAAGTACTAAATGTAGACGAAAGAAAAAACTAATTACACAGTTTAGTTGTAAATCACGAGACAAATCTTTTGAGCCTAATTAGTCTATGATTGGACACAAATTGCCAAATAAAACAAAAAGTGCTACAGTAGCCGAACCTAAACTTTTTCACCAACTAAACAACCCCAAAGTATGTATTTCGGAAGTTCAGCGCTCATGCAGCCACGCGGCATTGATATTTTGTTAGATTAATGAAAATAGCCTTATGATGATCATCAATCCCTTTTTGGCGCATTTTTTTGTCCATAAATTTTATCTGTTGCCCCCCCTTATCGATCATTCTACTTTTCAAAGATTCCAGTCTCTGACAACGATGAACTCACCTATTCGGACATTGAGCAGAAACAGCTTTGCGGATTGCGGGGGCCCCTCATCGTGTCGACGACGAAGTTGACACCTTCACTCCAGTTCGTGCAAGCTCAGCAGCAGCACAGCTGTTGCAAGTCACGGCGCAGTTCAACTGGGCATCGAGGGAAATATTCCCCCTCTTCGGTTGAGCTTATCAGTACGGCTTATCAGCCGTAGAACAGTGTTTTTCTCTCACAGCAAATCAGCCACAGTCGGTTTATAAGAAAAAAAAACAGCCTGCCAAACAGGGCCATTCCTTCGGCCTTAAGAGAAGAGGAATCATTAAATCAATCACATTGACAGACGCGAGACGCCATCAGCGACGTGGGGGCCCGTTATCGACAAGCGATCAACACCTCGCTAATGGCGATCTGATCTGGAAGCTAGTAGTATTTTTATATTTATATATATTTTAAAAGCAATCACCTAGTGGCGATGGCGATCAATCATGCACGCGGCGCAGCTGCTGAAGATATCTCTAGACATGGGTACTCGTCAGGACGTTTTCCGAGCGTGCGGCGTCCCACCGCCACCGGCCCACCACAAGGCCCTGGACCACGAGGACAAATCCAGTCAATCAGCGGGTGGCGCGCATGCCGTGTCCCCACTGCACGGTCACGGCTCCAGGAGGACCAGCCACCACACCGCCCGGCACGTAGGCCCGCGGGTCACCGCCTCATGCCTCAAGCGCGCACGTCCAAAGCGGGCGCGGTCCGCAGCAGTGGAAAACCATCCCGCTCCCACGCCACGCGGCCGTCCCCTAGACGCCGTCGCTCGGGGCGAAGGGGCGGGGAAGGCTCGTGTCGTGCGCGACTCCGCGCGCGCACTGGTGGAGTGGTGGTGGACCGCGACTTGCCGCCCGCGCGGGCAAAGCAGGCGCAAGCGCGTGGGGACGTCGCGCTCGGCGGGCGGTGGGTGGATTCCCGGTAAAGATGGCAACGGGTAATTACCCGTCGGGTTTGTGCTGCCCATACCCTTACCCACGAGAAAATATTTTACCCACTAATTTACCCATACCCATGCACGGGTAGGAGTTCTTTCCCATACCCTTACCCATGCGGGTAACGGGTACCCATGGGTTATCCTTACCCATGATTCTAATAATGTTTGCGATCAATAACAAATTCATCAAACAAAAAAGGTACATTAACACCTGATCCAATAGTCTAATAGATTGCGATCAATTTCGTGAGTTCACATGCAGTACAGCATAACAGCTAGTAATTATAAGTTCCACCACATGAAAACCACACGACTACACCCATATATGCTACTAAAGTAGTGAGTTCATCACATATTACATGTTCCTGACTCAAACTCAACCATAGCGATAGTTGTAATACCAGACAGTAGCAGTTTAAGTATTACAACCAAAAGGAGATACATAAATAGATAATTAAGCTTGCATTGACATGGAGCTGCTGCAGTTTGATAAAGCTTGGACTTGGGGTAGCACAGCTCCAACAAGTTACCACCAGTCGCTTAAAATCAAAGGGCAAGCTCCAACAAAAGGTCAAATAGCAAACTATGTGATGTTGCTTCAAAGGGTAAGCTCCTACAAAAGATATCATCAGTACAAGTTATGTAGCATCAATACATATTACATCAGATTAAAAAATAGAAACATGCACCTGAAGACCCTCCTGTATGTCCTGGAGGCATGACCAGAAGGTAGCAGGTTGCTTAGTTTTCTCATCAACTACAAACACAAATACATTATTAGTTCTTAGCACAGCAAGTTAATATTAATTCCACGATGAAGTAGCACAAATATACCTTTGTATTTGTTTCTAAGCCAATCTTGTGAGCACATAAGAGCTTCCAACAGTTTGGAAGTAAGCCTGCTGCGATGGTCACTGAGAACTCTTCCACTAGTGCTGAATGCTGATTCTGAAGCAACAGTTGTGACAGGGATAGCAAATATGTCCCTTGCAATCCTTCTTAAAGTGGGAAATCTAGTTCCAGCCACTTTCCACCAGTCCAAAACCTTAAAATTCTTTGTATGCATGTCCAACAACTCCTCATCTAAATAGCGATCAAGCTCAGATTTAAACCCCATGCTAGCTGGCCTTATACTTGCAACACGTGCACTAATGGAAGATAAGAAATCATCAGTTTTCACAACTGCAGGTGATGATGGTCCTGCCTCACTGTTCCCCACATCCTCTTCCATATGATGGTACTCACACATCAAGTCAGCTAGCAAGTTCCTAACATCAGCAACCCTCTCCTCACATTCTATACCAGTTGTCCCAAGCAAGTCCTCAAAACAAATCTGCAGTACTATAGACTTGAATCGAGGATCTAGAAGTGTGGCAATTCCCATTAGCCCTTGAATATCAGTCCAATATTTATCAAATTTGGCTACCATATTAGCTGACATGGATTCTACTAAAGGATTACCACATGTTGACCACTGCCTGATTTGCTTTCTAATCTCGGCAATTCTAGTGAAGTAGATGTTAGCTGTAACATAATCAGTCCCAGAAAACAGTTCAGTGATATCATTGAACAACCTAAGCCTCTCCACAACATCCTCTGCAAATTTCCACTCCTCCTCAGTTGGCAAACAAGTGTATTGCTTATCCACACGGCTTGCTCTAATGAAAGCAGCCTTATAGGGCAATGCAGTGCTAAGCATAATGAAAGTTGAATTCCACCTAGTCCTACAATCAAGTGCTATCTTCTTCTTGACATCAACTTTGACAAACTTAGCTATCTCATCAAATTTTTCAACCCTTTTTGGAGTGGCTGTCCAATAAGCTACACTATCACGAATGCTCTCAATTGCATGTTTCAACACATCTAAACCATCCTTTACTATCAGATTAAGGATATGAGCAGAACAACGCATATGCAGTAATTGACCATCATTCATTAACTTGTGCCTTCCAATATTCCTCACAAGAAAAGGGATTACCGCATCATTTGTAGTGCAGTTGTCCAAAGTAATTGCAGATATCTTCTCGTCAAGATTCCACTCAACCATCGATTCATACAACTCAGCACCAATGACTTCAGCAGTGTGAGGTGCTGGTAGATAGATGAACCTACATTCCAGTAATTAAAAATGATAAGAACCAGATCTGAAATAAGTAGATAGATGAACCTACATTCCAGTAATTAAAATTGCAACAAAACTAATCTCAATAAGTAGTGAATACCTCATGATAATATTCCTAAGGGTCCATGATTCATCAATGAAATGGGCTGTTATGGCCATGTAACCTCTCTTCTGGTTATCAGAGGTCCACAGGTCAGTAGTGATGGCCACCCTTGATTGAATTCCAGCCATGTATTCAATGGCTTTCTTCTTCTCCAACTCATATTGTTGTAAAATATCAGATCTGAAATAAAAAGAGAAAAGATTAGGACAAGTAGTATAAGATCAGATCTGAATACATGACAGATTGAAGTAACAGATTATACCTTATTGTGTTCCTTGTCCCCATTTTGAATAGAGGCTGAAGTGCACTAACAAATCTTCGAAACCCAACATGATCAACCATACTTAAGGGGTACTCATGCAGTACTATCATTGCACTAAGCTCTTTTCTAGCTGTGTCTTGATCAAATGTGTAGTTCTCCACTGAAACAGTTCCAAGATCTGTTCTACCAAATCTCAAAGACGCTTGTGATAATGTCTTTCCATTACGCTTGATCTTCCTCTGCACACAATACTGCAAGTGATAATGAAGGTGCTTAGTCCCATTTGTACTTGTTGCTGAAAGTTGTTTGAAGCAATAAATGCATTTTGCTCGAACTATGCCATTGATCTTCACTCTCTTGAACTCATTCCAAACAGCCGAGGTGAGCTTCCTCTTACGACCAGCTTCAACACCATCTTCTTCCTCATCTTCTACTTCAATGACATCATTGTCAGCTATTTCAATTGGAATTGGGTCATTATCGGATTCAGCTAGAGGGCTGGCAGATGGTGAAAGTGACTCTGACATTGCTTGTGAAGCTTGAGACAGTGGGGATTGACTGCCACTGGCTATAGACATTTTTTTGAATCTGTTTAGGCACATCAAATAAATACAAATGTTACAAATGTCCAAGCACACCAAATAAATACAAATGTTAGAAACATGAAAAACTTGCTGGATGGCTTGTAAAAACTAGACAAATCTAGCACAGTATAGATTTTAAAACAACTAACAATGTATAAATTTGCAAGATGTGATGTTGTTTGAAAAATTATTGTCATCCAAGGCTTATGCTTTTGTGTAATTGAATTATATGGATAGCCTGAGCATATGCCATTGCTGATGATGTGGTCCATTTCAATTTAAACATATCAAAGTGCTTATGAGGTGCATCTGGTAAATCCGACCAATTATATGGATGGCCATATGCCATTGCTGACGATGTGATCATTCCAGTAAATTTGACCATATTTGAATGCCAATTATGCTGAAAATAAATTTATGACAATATGCAGGCACCTCATGATATTTTTAGTCTTGTTTCGAGTGACCCCTAGCCATATGTTATTATGACAAAGGCTCGGTCTTTTATGATAGTCCTATTGAGTGACCGAAAACATTACAGGCTCGGTCTTTTACTCACTGTCCTATTGAGTTTGACAGGGAAATATTTCTGTTATTTCTGAATTAGTGCCTACCAGTTTCCAGTGAGTGACCGAAATATTTCTGTTATTTCTTAGGAATGTTCTATAAAATGCATGGTTCTAATACAACCTGTCCATGGGAGAGTTCTACATCTTAGCCAACACAAACAAGGCAGAGTCAAGATCTGTTTTTTCTTACCCCAAAGAACGAACGGTCTTGCTGATGGTGACAGTAGGCGAAGTTGGAGACTTTGGAGGCCGCCGGTTGTTAGCCGTTGTCGCAGCAGGCGTCACCTTCGTCTTCTGCACGCCCACACGGAAGGTCTTCTTTGGTGAGCGCCTAGCGATGACCGTGGCTCGGGACGCAGGCGCAGGTAGAGGAAGCAGAGCGGGTGTTGGTGCAGCCGGAGCCGGTGCCGGTGTCGGTGCAGCCGGAGCCGGTGTCGGTGAGCCTCCGTTGTCGACGTTCTTCTCCGATTTCGCAGTGGGGTCGTTGGCAGTGGCGTCCCTTCGGACGGAGTTTGGGGTTAGTAGGGCAGAGGTGGAGCTACAAGAGGGTTAAGCACTATGGAGTAAGGAGTTAGGAAGAAGGTTCACCGGCCGTCGTCGGAGGTGGCGTCCATGGTCGCCGCCATGGCCGAAGAACCCTAACCCTAAGTCCCTAACAGTGCCGAGCGGTGGAGGGGAATGGTGCGGTGGTTGGTCACTGGTGGTGGTGGAGGTGTGGTGGCAAGAGGGGTTCGAGGAATGGGGGCGGCGGCGGCGCTCTCCGGTTCGCCAGACTCCCAGAGTCCCAGTGCGGTGTGCGGCCGCCGCAAGGGGAGGGATTGGGACGGGAGGAAGTGGATGGGGAACTGGGGACGGTGAAACACTAGGGTTTTACAGCCTTATATATGGTTTTACTGGGCCTGGGCTGTAGGGTGGTAATTTTGGCCCATGATTCCTCAATACTGAGTCGGGTTCAATTTACCCATGGGTTAACGGGTACGGGTAATGCAGTCCCATACCCTTACCCGCATTACCCGCTGGGTAAGGCTTTATTCCCAATTACTTACCCATGGGTAAAAAAATTAGCCATACCCTTGTCCTAATAGGGTTTTTACCCATCGGGTTTCGGGTTTCGGGTAAGAATTGCCATCTCTAATTCCCGGGCGACTTTTCTAGCGGCTGCCTGTTCTTCGGCGCACTGTTGGGCGCTGAAGCTGAGCTAATCGCGTCGTCGCCGGGTGTTGTCAGGTCAGGTGGTTGGACCTTGGACGGGACGTTGACGTCACCGCAACACGACACATACCGGGAGAGTTTCTGGAAACGCCATACCGGGAGAGTTTCTAGAAACGGTTCACCTAATAGCCGCTCCCAGTCTCAAAATAGGGAATTGTGTTGTTCAAACTTTTTTAATTTTAATAAGACTCGTAGAAAATATGTACAACATTTCTATCTCCAAATAAGTTTATTACGAAAGTATATTCAATGATCTACCTAATGATACTAATTATATACCATAAATATTAATATTTTGTTAAATATATTTGGTCAAAAGTTAAAAGTTGCTGACTTTTTGGCACTGTTCGCCTACACGGCCGTGTAGGCCGTTTACACGGTGTGTAAACGCTACTCGATGGGTAAGCGTGAAGGCCGATTAGCCGTGTAAAGCCGTGCAAAACCGTTTCGACCGTTTAAAAGGCCATATATATCGACTTTTTGTTAAACGATTGGTGATCGACCGTTCACCGTTTAACGTTTAGGCTAACATTGCTTTTTGGGAAGCAAAAATAACTCTTTTTTAGGACAGATGGAGTATACTCTTCGTTTTAATAATTAATATATATGGAGTACCGTTTTAATTAATTACCTAGGTCCAATTCAAAACGGAGAAAGTCGGATCCACTGTGAACTCGTCAAAGATGTCATACTTTCAAGCCAGTTTGACAAAATCTGGAAACCTTTAATTCGTAGGACCCCTACTTGGCCCCCTACTTCAGATTTAGGTAGTGGAGGTCAACAAACCAACTCCAACAGGCCCTCTATTAGACCTCCACATTTGTTGGCCTCCTACTTTTCCTCCTCCACCCTCTACTTCTGTTGGCCCCCTACTCTTCACCGTGCAAAATCTGGATGAGAGAGATGACAAAAGAGCCCCACGTGTCATTGACTACTAAAACGAATTTGAGTAGTATGGTTTAGGTAGTATTGCTGGAGTTAGAAGTAAAATATGAGTAGTCTCAAAATAGGTGGCTTCTTAAATAGAAAAGTAGGGGGTGTGTTTTAGACAGTATTGTTGGAGATGCTCTAAGTCGAGTGCGACTACTGATTTTTTGTTTTCTTTTTTAAATAAAGGAAGTACGAGTTCGAAAAAAAACCGACACGAGCCCTTTTTTTTGGCGCTAAAAGAGTTAGAGTACTGTGTCGGCAGCTGCGAGCCTGCGATCCTCGCTCAGTACGCGTGGGACCCTGGCGCTTAATGGCCCCACGTGTCATGGCAGACAAGGCGTATAATTAGGCGCAGCAGATCCGGGATTAATTTAGGCGAGTGCGAGGCGCATGTCGAGGAGCCACTTTTTCAATTTTCGGGGCCGTTTCTTCGTCATTTTTACCCTTCCTCTCGCTCGCTTCCCTTCCCTGCTCCCTCTCCTCCCCTTTATTCCTTCATCCGCTCGCGCCAATCTCTTCGGCCGGGGGGCAAGGATCGGTGCCCGGCCGGTGGCCGCCCGTCATGATCTCCTGGCGGCGCAGCGCGTCCTGGCTGTCGTCGGCGTCGCGCTCCTCGCTCGGCGCTGCCGTCGGCGGGGAGGCGAAGGTCACGCCGGAGGCGGATCCGGCGGCCCAGGAGGAGGAGGACGAGGCCGACGAGGAGCGGTGGTCGCGCCTGCTGCCGGAGCTGCTCGCGGAGATCATGCGGCGCGTGGACGCCGGCGCCGAGCGCTGGCCGCCGCGGCGGGACGTGGTGGTCTGCGCCTGCGTGTGCCGGCGGTGGCGCGACGCCGCGGTCTCCGTCGTGCGCCCGCCGCTCGAGTGCGGGAGGATCACCTTCCCGTCCTCGCTCAAGCTGGTGAGACACGGACACCACCGGCCCGTAACGTCTCATCATGCTAATACTGGCTCTTTTGATCTGTTTGTGTAAATCACCTGAATCTACATGGCTCAAAATTGCTGTGTTCTTGAGGATTTGGGGCACATGGTTATTGAGGCTCTGCGTTTTCTTATTACCCATTTCTATCCTTGAAAAAAATAAAACCAGTAGCTACAAATCCTATGGGTATCTTTGATTTGAAGCTCTAGGTGCAAGAGATCTCTTCTGCACCTTTTTCTTATGCAGTTTGACTCGATCTCAGGTGATCTCTGGATCAGTTACTGGATTTAATCTTCTTCGAATTAATTTTCTGTTTCTGAATAAACGTCTTTGCCTACTCAATTTTATTTGTACGCAGAAATGCGAACAGTTTGTATATCTAATTCTCATGTGTTCTGCTTACAAGGATCAGCAGATCTATGTTAGTACTCGAACAATTTGTATATCTAATTCTTCTTGTTCGTCTAGCGCTGCTGTAATGTTCCTTGTGCGTTAGGATTTAGAATGGAGCCACATATTCATCATAATCTCCATCCTCTTCTTTTGGCTACATAACACTATATTTTTGGTGGCTAGTGCTAATAAAGTATGGCAGTAGTGGAGAAGTTGGCACAAACACGGACTTTCTTTATTTATGTTTATATGTGATAGCTGGATTTTGTTTGGTATGCCAATAGCGATATGATAATACCTATAAAAGCTTGCTTCTTGCTTGGGTTTACTCAATCTTGATTTAATGGACGCATATATTATTTCTTTTGCACAGCCTGGACCAAGGGATGCACCGATGCACTGTTTTATCCGGAGGGACAAAAAGAACTCAACCTTTTCTCTCTATCTCAGCTTAACCCAGGGTGAGTAAGCATGTGTATCTTCTTATTCCGCCATGCTTTTGATTTCATGGTATCATGGATCTGGTTCACTTGGTGGATTGAGATAGGGGTTTCAGATCTCTTTTAATTTGAGTAGGTAGTGCCAAGTAAGCAACTAAAAAGGCTAACTGACTTTCTGAGGTTCCCGATCCACCTATGATACTTGAAATGGAATCCTATAATTCTGTCAAATCATGTTTATAAAATTGAAAGCGTAGCCATTGGGGTCAAATAAACAGCAAATACAGCTGGCACCTCTGCTGAGGTTACTTCACATATGACTTGTGATGTTGCACATCTGTATCTAGTCTTGTTTAGCAAATAGGAAAGTGAATATATAGTTTGTTTATTCCCATAATCATTTACGGCTTTCTTATACCATTTGACGAGGACCTGTACATCTACTTTGCTGTCTCACCTAAATATTTATAGGGTTCTGCCTAAATATAATCCTATTCGTTTGGTAGGGAAGATTATACCATTTGATGAGGACCTGTACATCTACTTTGCCGTCTCACCTACAATATTTATATGGTTATGCCTAAATATAATCCTATTCTTTTGGTAGGAAGATTTGACTTGTCATTGATTGTTGAAAAATTATTCAATTGAATACATTGGCAGTGATTCTTACTCGGCATCCACTTATTTGATCTTAACGGCTAATATAAATTTTGGAAATCTACCTTGCTGGCATAATAATATATAGTAGAGCTTGTGAAGTAGATGATTTTGCAATGCTAACGGAGTTTTGGAAACTCTGCATCATCCATTTCTACTCACATAATCAGTTTAACTTATGATCTGTGAAAGCAAGAAAATGTTGAAATACTGGGTCCTGTCAAGTGTATGATTTGCTATTTCACTGTATAAATAAGGTTACAGTTTCTCACAAGTATGATATGTAGAGGCATTACAGCTTGGGAACTTGAATCCACAATAGTCCAGTTGATCTCTTATTCCCTGCTATATCGATCTGAATAAGCTTGTTCTAGAGATTGTACAATGAAGTTACACTTTGTGTGGAATTCTTGACTGCATGTTCATGTGATATTTAATTTTTTGGCAGCCCTAACGGATAAAGGGAAGTTTCTTTTGGCTGCTCGAAGGTTCAGACAAGGAGCACATACAGAATATATCATCTCTTATGACTATGATGATCTGCACCCAAGAAGCAGTTCATATGTTGGAAAGTTGAGGTAAGGTCTAATCATTCCAGAACCTTATTTTCCAATTTGATTACCTGATTTGTTTGTTGTGCATGATGACGAGGTTAAATGTTCATCTTTTGACTATATGTTAGCTGAGTTCTATATTATGGGCATAAAACTATATAATTTGTGTCATGTGCCTTATTTCCATTGCTTCTATTATTGTTCAAACACTTTAGTAAATTAATTCATCATCTCTTTATTTCTGGTAGTTATATTGTCAATAGACACTATCCACGTTCATATGCATTGTCATATTCTGTGATTGAATCAGCTTATGAGAAAATTGCTTGTGTGAGCGCAGCTGCGGCAGATTTCTGTGGTATCTGTATCCAGCTAGCAGTGGCTGAAATCCTGTTTATTCATAGGTTGAGGTTCTGGCTCAGTTACATTGATGGATTGTGGCAGCTTTTCCTTGTTTTTCAGTCAGTCAGTCACCTGTTACATAGAGCTATTTGTATGAAAACAAAGAGCCGATTCAATCTATTGGATAATCTACTCCAAATGCTGTCTTGTTTATTGCCAAGTTCACTAAAGGGGTATAGTTAACACTGTTGCGTTACCTCTGAACTTCCTCTAATTGTTCATGCCACTCATGCCCTTGCTTCCTTCTGGCATGGACCTTGGGTCCATGGGGATAACTGTCATCTCCGGCGAGGTTATACCCCTCTGCCGCAGGCTTGGTTCTAGGGTAGCAGCCCTAGGCGCTTGAGAGTCATTGGGGGAAGAGAGAGAGATATTAGATTACTGATGTATTGCTTGATTCCAACTGCCGAGTACATGGACTATATATAGCCATTGGCCGGCATGACTAGAGCCAATCGGCTCCTAGAATTAAGGACTAACAATAGCAACTAATCCTATCTTTCCTCCTAGCCTTGGATAGCAACTAATCCTATCTTTCCTCCTAGCCTTGGCACCGATTGTTGCTTTCCTTTCCTGCTGGTGCGGACTGCATGGTGACCGCGCCCTATGATGCCCATGACACCTTCACTATAAATTGGCTACAGCCTACAACACGTCTATAACTCAATGTACCTGCCCTTGATGCCCCAACACACAGCCTCAAACATTTGATAATACCCTGTATCATACTCTTCTCTTACATATTAAGCTACCATGATGGAACAATTGATTCAATTCTCCATATAGTAGGGATGCATTGCTCCCATTAATTTGTTATGTGCAACCCTAAAGTTTGGTTTGTGGAAAGCTTCTGAAAGCTTTTAAAAACTCACATTGTAAACAATTGTATTTAATCTCGTTGCAAGTACCGGGAGCGTATTCAAAGCCTTCCTCCCTTGTATGTGTTGTCTTTGATTTTCCATAATGTCATTCAAAACTGTGGCCCATCCACGTGTATTTTCAGTAGTATGGATATCTGATCCAGATCTAGCTCTAGCTCTGCATTATACACGGTATCTCAATGCTTATATGCACTTTCTCCTGT
Source organism: Saccharum spontaneum (assembly GCA_022457205.1). Classification (NCBI taxonomy): domain Eukaryota; kingdom Viridiplantae; phylum Streptophyta; class Magnoliopsida; order Poales; family Poaceae; genus Saccharum; species Saccharum spontaneum. Next base: position 55,060,019 of record CM039613.1, read on the forward strand.
TCATTGTCCTGGATAAAAAAATGTGAATATTGAAAGAATTGGGCCTTAGACATCCATGAGATTGAACTGTAGACAATGAAATACAAAAATATTTTATATTACAAATTGCTGCAAGGGACATTCAACTTAAAACTTTCAACCATGCTAATATTTGTATAGAGGTGAAAAAACATCAACGGACTTAAAAAAATTTAATTCTTACAGCACAAAATGCTCCATCATGATACAGGTAAATGTACATTTGGTGGGAGGGTAGGCAGATGTTGTAGTATAAAGTTGGTTGGGAGGTTTGTTTAACATATGTGCTGTCAACGAGATGGTGGCATACGAATATCTGGACATGAGGGAACACCGCAACAGAGTTTGGGTTGTCATTTTATCATAACTCATAAGCAAGGAAGCAAGCACATGCTAGTTTCCATGCCCTAACCCAACTGAAACTAGTCCAACAGTTCTGGAGAGACATCAGATTTTCTCAATCCTACATCACTGGTCCTAGCATCTATGGAGAGACACCAGACTTTCTACCACTTTCAAATGCATTTGATCCAGCGTTAGCCGTAAAGTAATAGTCATAATCTGCCACTTTATGGAGTGTTTGTTTATATTATGAAAGGCATTGTTATTATAAGAAAAATGATATCTTTTTGTAATGTTTGCCAATAATACTAATTTGATCATGTGAGTTCTGCCTGTAGATCTGACTTCTTGGGGACAAAGTTCATCATCTATGATAGCCAGGCACCATGTGATGGTGCTAAACCTTCGAGGAGCCGATCCACTCGCCGCTTTGCAAGCAAGCAGATAAGCCCACAGGTTTCAGGTGGCAATTTCGAAGTTGGACAGGTGACCTATAAGTTCAACTTCATGAAATCAAGAGGGCCAAGACGAATGCAGTGCAATATCCAGTGCCCTGTAGGTCAGGGCACTGCATCAGATCCATCCATGGAGAAAACACCCTCGCCGAGCTCCTTAGATCTAAAGAACAAAGCTCCAAGATGGCACGACCATCTTCAGTGTTGGTGCTTAAATTTCCATGGCCGGGTGACCGTCGCCTCTGTGAAGAACTTCCAGCTTGTCGCCACAGCTGGCTCTGGTGGTCCATGGGGCGTTGGAGACGAGGAAACGGTGATCCTGCAGTTTGGGAAGATCGAGGACGATGCCTTTACAATGGACTACCGGCAGCCTCTGTCTGCCTTCCAGGCATTCGCCATCTGCCTCACCAGCTTTGGCACGAAGCTGGCTTGTGAATAAGTGATTGCCTTGTTTACCAATTATATGTTGGAGATCAAATTGTAGGGGATAGTCTGAATTAGTTGCCCTGAGCCCCCTGAGGGAGAAAACTGGCGACAAGAAACAGGGGTGGACGTTGGCCCTAGCTTGAATTCTTGTGATTGCCTAAACGATTGATTTATATGATGTGCGTCTATGTTGTTGAAGAGATGACGATGACATATTGTTGTAAATGGCACTCCGTTTCGTTTGGTGAGATTCACTCATAATGCCTTATTCCGATGGTGTGCAGTGTGCTGTTAAACCTTTTCTTTTCTGCATTTTTCAAAGATAATGGTTGAGAGGTTTCTATCAGACATGATCGACCACGTGTGACGGTGTGAGCATATCTAGTTGTGGTTGCTGCTAAACTGGTAGTACTATATTGTTTATTGGACCAGGTGATTTATCATGCATGATTAAATTACGTTGTCATTAAACTACCACGTGCTCCATTTATATAGAAATAGAATCGTCCTACATGCCCTTGAAGATTGCTAAAGAACCCATCACTATAACATCCATTCCTACATGCCCGTCACTAGAACAAAACAACCAGGAGCCGCTCGCTAACAGTTGGCACGATCAGGATAGCTTCCGTCATTTCAGTAGATCGTGCACGCGAATTTGCCGTTGCCTGTCATGATGGACGTCCCTGCTCGAATCAATGGAGGAGCACCGCGGCAACGGAGCACGTTTCTTGGGCTGCACATGGAGTCCTAGAAAAGACGTCGCCGGGGGTCGAGTGGACACGGAAGGCAGCGCGCGCGAGAGCCACGACTCCGTAGGCGACTTGGGCAACGGCAACGGGAGCAGCGGCTGCGGCGACAGCGCCATCTCACGTCCGGCAACGGCCTCCTTGTCTTCCAGAAGCAGCGGGAAACCGTACCCGCCGCCGCCGGCATCAGCGGCCGCGTCACGCTCACGCCCCAGCTGCTTGTCGCCGTCCGGCGAGCTTTTGGTCGTCGCCTTCAGAAGCAACGTGGTGTCGCCGGTTCGAGAGAGCTTCCGCGCCGGCGAGCCGTGGCCGCAAGCCTCGTTTGACCTGTCGAGGACCAGGAGCAAACCCAGATGGCTCGCCTTCGGGCGGACGGCTCGCCCGTCTCGGCGTTTGTACAGTTCGCGCACCGTTCTGTCCAGCTCCGAGGCCACGGCGGCCGCCGGTCCCATCAGGCCGCCGGGGCCTGATGATCGGAGCAGTGACTTGATGTACAATTCCTCCCAGGATTGCTGCGAGACCTGCACGACGAGTCGTGAGTTGTTCAGGCATGAGCGGTGAATTCGTCAGCACGCAAGTGAAGTTGATGCACACGAGACGAGGCTATGTAACAGGAGTACCATGCCGTGATCGTCTCCGGTATGTGGAAGTCGCTGCTGTCCGTGCCCGTTACGCGAGCGCGGCGGCAGCAGCAACTCGCCGCGCACCTCCTGGAACGGTCTGCCTGCACCTCGCCGCGCGACGCGGGATAGCAGCAAGGCGCTCTTCACGCACCGGGTTGAGAGCAGCCCGCATCTCCTGGACGCGAAGCCCGCCGTGCTGTGCGCGTCGGAATTGGCGTCATCGTCGTCGTTCTTGCCACTGGGAGGAAGGGGCGGCAGGTGGTACGCCGCAATGCGCTGGAGGGGATCCCGCCTTTGCGCCGGCACCCTGTCGCCGCCGACCGTGCGCGCGCCTAGCACCACAGCCGCCCGGGCCGACCCCGCCTTCCGGAACGTGTTCTGCGGGGAGCCGGCTGCCACGGCGTGCGCGGCCGGCAGGAACCGGTCCATCATGACGCTGCGGCGGGCGCACGGCCCCGCCCCCGCCCCGGCCCCCGCGGCGTCGCTGAGCCCGGTCGCGCTGCAGTTCACGGTGACGCAGCTGACGTCGTCGCGGGAGAGCGCGTCCGAGCACCGCTCCTCGCCCCGCGGCGCGCGCTCAGAGGCCACGGTCACCACCGCCGCCGGATTCCGCGTCACGCGCGATGGCTCGTCCACGTCGACGATCGTCGAGGGATGTGGTGGGGCCGGCGGCGGCGGCCTGCGGGTACGGACGCTCTTGGGGTGCCCGGGGCGGTGCTCCCACCTGAATGGCACCGCGCTGGTGTGGCCCGGCGGCTCCGGCATGGCGTCCGCCTGCTTGTATGCCGGCAACCCCGTGGCCGCGGTCTCGGCGCCACCTCCACCGTGGCGCCGGACGGAGAGGAGTGGCGCGGTGAGATTGATGCGCTTGTTGGCGTCGGCCATGACGACGGCCTAGTTAGACAACTGGTGAGAATGCGAAGCTCGCTGCTGCTCCGCAGACCGCAACAACCACTTACTTCGCCACTGCACTGCACTGAACTAATCCACGGATTAAATAATGGGAGACGCTTGGATCGTTCTGCTTAATGATTCCTTGTACTCGTATTCAGGTGCAGCACAGTAGCTCGCCGCATGGCGTCGGTAAAGCCGTACACGACGTGGCGAGAAGCGACCAAACTGAGCTGACAGGTTGCTACACAGCCACTGCAGTCTGTTGTCTGTGCACGAGCTCTGATTCCTCTAAAATTCCTGAGACTACCCGCGGTGGGTACTCTAAAGGATACTCTAAAGCTTTAGAGTATGAATATAGAGTAAAAATTATTGTACTGGGTACTCTAAAATGATACTTTATCCTTTCTCTCACTCTATATTTAGAGTATTACAATGCTTACTCTATAGTGGACAGTGGCGGGCCCACTAGCTAAACAAAGGGAAAAAATGCTATAACTCACAAACCAAAAATCCAAATTAAATTTCCATTGCACCATTAAATTCGTCTCAATAAATCCTTTAAAACTAGATCACACATGGATATATTTAGATAAACTGACAAGTAGGTCCCAGAGTGGATAGAGAATGATATAGAGGATGGATAGGTGCGGGAGAATTGAGTATAGAGGAGAGAATCTTGCTGACTAGGACGTATAGAGGATGAATATAGAGGTCCATGAGTGCGGATAGCCTGAGCTCTTCGGCTGATGTTTTTTTGACTGATAAGAAATTGATTTGTTGTGAGAAATAAACAATTTAGTATGACTAGTAAGTTTAAACGAATAGGTCGAGAGAAAAACAAACAGAGATACTCCTTCCATCTGCAAAAGAATGCACTTCTCGCTTTTCGAAAAGTCAAACCTTTTGAACTTTGACTAAATTTATATAAAAAATACTAACATTTATGATATAAAATAAGTATTATTAGATTAGTCATAAAATATATTTTTAATAATAAATTTATTTGGACATAAATATTGTGGAACCATGCTCCTACACTTCTTTACACCCCGTGGCAGGTGAAGGTTTTTTTTTTATCAGATACAATTTAAACGCACACAACTTACACACTTCACACTATACACACATGCGTACGTGTTCGCACACACGTAAAGAAGAGACTGAGAGACGACGCCTAAAGTGTGCGGGAACCTGAACGTGCACAGACTGCCCTGCCACTGCACCACAGTACTATTCACGGCAGGTGACGGTTTTTGATCTGCCTGTCTGCTGCCTGCAGGCTGCAGCTGTTGCCGAAAGGGGGAAACGGTTACAGCATGTTACATTCTCGCTACGACATTCATTGTCCTTGGTTGGTTGTATTACTGGAACGTACGTAGCAGAAGCATCATCAGCGGTGACAAAACGGCTGTGTGGTCTCGTGGGAGAATAGAGCATAACAACCGGTTGGTGACCCTTGTGTCGGATCGGATCGGATCGGATGGACGGCATTGTCAGTAGCGGATGGGGAGTCGTGGTCGTGTTCATAACTGCCATGCAGACTGCAGCGAGGCAGGTCGTTTTCTCGTCGCGCGAGAGGTGGGAGGGAGAAGAACAGCACCGACACAACCCGGTGTTCCCTTTGTCCCTGGCGTCACCAACTGATGACTGACGATAGGGGATCAGAAATTCAGAATCGTGGTACAGTAATGGTACAATCATCATGTTGTTTGGCAGGCAATGCTGTGCAGTAATCCGATGAGTACGCGCTAATCACGTCCAGCATCGCCGACGTGTCTCGGTGTCTGAGATTTCTTCCTGACATTATCGCCATGCTAATAATGGCTTGGTCGGTTTGGCAAGCATAATTCAAGTACTAGGTGCTATATAAGTGTATGCATGCAGCATCCCCAATAGTGCGTTTGGTGTCCGAACTTTGCATCTAGTGCGGTTAAGCTGTATGCGTCCTAAAGTCTCTAACAACTCTACTATATGCATGGCGTTTCTGTTTGTTTTGCATTCAAGAGCCCATTTACAGGTCACTCGCTGAAACGCCCCTTTCTACTTTTTCCGAAGGGACTGTCCATCACCACCTAAAGTGTGCCAAGCGGCCAGCACATGATCTTTCCCCAGGACCAGGAGTATGTGGCGCCGGATCGAAGAATCTAAGGACAGTCCCGATAAAAAAAACTAGTAGTTTCTATAACATAGGATACCGCACAAAAAAAGTACTGCTTTTCAACCCATAGTTTCTATGAGTAATAATTATTTTCTCTTTCTCCTCCCAACTCTATATTCTTCCTCCAATGAGAGTGCGACACGAGCTCCCTAGAAACTGGTGGTTTCTCCCCGATGATGATTTCATGGTTTCTTGGTGCATTGGGTTAAGAGTAGACCTGATTTCTTCATGAAGAAACCATTTCTATGATTTTTGCTCTCTTTCTTCATTAATTACATTACCATGTTAGTATTTTACCTACGTGGCAAGTCATTTAATGAGGATAGAAACCATCATCAATGCACCATTGGGACTGCCCTAATAGGGCTCGTTCGGTTAGCCCATTCCAGCCTCAGGAGTCAGGAGCTATTCCAGGTAGTACAAACTAAGCTTGAGTTCATTCTTTCCAGGCACTAACTCCCTGATAACCGAACATGGCCTAAGGGTGTTTAGTTTGAGGAATACGTTAGTCCGTTGTCTCCTTACTCCTTCTTTTGGTTTGTGGAAAAAGAATAGGTTAAACCATCATCACCTAATTTACCACAAGCTAATAATTAATACTAGTGCGAGGATTGGAGTCAATCCACCAAATTTAAAAAATGAACTTACGATGCACCACCTTATAAAGTAATCCCTCAAACCAAACACCCTATAACGGTCTAAAGTCATAGTCTTCCTCTAGCCAGATGCATCTATTGACTTCTCATCCCTACCACGGGTGTCAAGCAGCCTTGCCATTCTGCCCTCAAACCACAGCCACCATCGGGCCAATCTGCGCCAATGATCTCCTCTAAGCCGCTGGACTCCCTGGTGAACCCGTTCCTAAATCCCATCCCCAACACTACAATCCTGAACCTTACTATCGTTAGGGATGAAGACGGTTCTTCTAATTCTCTAACCACATCATCTTAGAACATCATCAATGTAGAGTAGTAGAAAAGCAAACAGGTTGGCTAGCGCTAGGACGCACGGACGGGGCGTCCGGACGCCCGCGCCTGCAGTACTTTTCCTACACCGTTTTGCGTGCCCACGTGGGACCCACGTCGCCCTGAATGTCACCAGCATCGAGAAGAGGGCGAGGGGCGGCGGATGCCCAGCCGGCGCTAGGAGGAGGAGGAGACACTGAGGAGAGGCAGTAGAAGACGAGTAGGGAGATGCAACACTCGATCTACTTTTAAAACATTCAGATGCAACACTTGCAACATACGTCTGAAGGCAGATGAAGCACTTGAAGCAGGCATATGAAACACTTGCTAAAACGCTTGAAAAACACTTGAAACCGTTGCAAAAACATACGCAACATCCAGATAAAACACTTGCAACATATGTGTGATGTGTGAAACATTTGCAACATCCAAATAACACACTTGCAACATATGTCTAGAAAACAGATGAAACATTGAGAACAGAAGCTTGCAACATACTGTACAACCATTGCAACATATGCAACATCCTGATCTACTTTTGGGACATCCACATGACACACTTGCAACATACCTATAAAACATCTGAAACACTTGAAACATAGGCTTGCAACATTCGTTTTCACCTTTCTTCCGAACGACGCATCGCAAAGTGGGGAGCGACTCCGGCCAGCCTACGGGTGAGGATGGTGGACGATGGGCAATGAGAGGTCACGTCAGCCAAGCCAGCGGTGAACCGGACGCCGGAGCTGCCGAGGATGGAGGACGACGACCACGAGAGCGGAGGCAAGGAAGACGAGTGCGGTGGAGTTGGGCGTGGTGGTGAAAGTCCTAGTTTGGTTTTGGAGAATTGATGAACCCTATGTGCTAACCTATTTGATCAAGTGTGAATGAGATAGGTAGCACAATTCCATGTGGTGAAGCAAGAGGTGATGATCATGATGGCTTACGTGATCAAGGTGTTTTGGACTTGGAAATGAAGGAAAAGCAAAATAGACTCAAGGCAAAGGTGATAACCATAGTGAAAGCATCTAGGCCCCGAGAGTTGGTTTCGGCAATTGATGACAATGCTTTATTACCATGATTAACGTGTGTTTTGCAGAAACTTTGGTAAGTTTGGTCATGGAGATGATAACTGCTTTGGGCACTATGGTATTCATGCCCCTTGATGGAAATCGTTTCGGTTTTCAAAGGATTGACGTCAAGATTAAGGACGGTTAGTTTCGGATGTCAAGGTGTTGAGTTACATTCGGAATAGTCGTTAGGATCTTCGCTTTTTTCTTTGACCGTACTATAAAGGGGAGCATGAGCGAGTAGCTTGACCTAGGTGAGTCTTATGTTTAGGTGTGGTGCACACTTGTCAAACTTAGCACTAGGAAGCTCTAGAATAGCTCAAAGTTCAGTTGGAAGCAACTTGATTCAAGTTGCGTCGCGTTTCGAAGTGTTTAGAGGCGTTTTTCCTTGACCGGACGCGGTGTCTGGTACGACCGAACGCGTCCGGTCAGTTCTAACCGCTAACTGTGTTTCAGTGCTGACAACCGGACGTGGTCCTTGCGAGGACCGGACGCGGTGTTCAGGTTGACACGTGTCACTTGAGGGAAACCACCTAATCGTGCGCGACTGGAGTGTGATCGGCGCGTCCGGTCACGTTCCAGTAAGGTACTCTGACGACCGGACGCGTCCGGTCATCACTGATCGGACGCAGTCGCGCGTCAGGTCAGAGTACAGTAAGCTCCCTGCACGATCGGCGCGTCCGGTCACTCAGCCGTTATTTCAGGTTTTGACCGTTACGAGCGACCTGCGCGTCCGGTCACTTCGACCGGCACGTCCGGTCACGTCGTATTTTGCTGAGTTGGCAGGTAACGGTTGGATTTGACTGTGGGGTGTATAAATACATCCCCACCACCTCTTTTAGAGGCCTCTTGCTCATTTGTTCAGCTGAGAAACACCTTTGGAGTGCAAGGGAGTGCAAGGTGTCGGTACCAATGCCATAGGGGTACCCATATTCAACGATAATATAAACTAAAGTAACCCAATCACGACAAAGCACTACCCGCTTCAGAAACACGCGACAGGCCCAGCTCGTACGAGGCCGGCTCGACGGATTGCCTCGACCGCATCCCGCCTCCGACTCGTACGAGGCCCCCTCGACGGGAGGCCTCGACCGCGCTTCGACCCGCACGGGGCTCGACCGCCCCCCGGGAGCGCTCCGACTCGCGTGAGCCCGGGTCGAGGCGCTCGACCCCCCTTTCTTTACCTACCTCCGGACAAAAGTCTTAGCATTTAATGCAATTACCTACTACCACCTACCGGCATGGCTACACGCGTGGTCGACGTGGGAACAATACCAGTGTCAGTCCTCACTGTTTAACCGCCCATCCCGTGATGGGAGGTGAAAAACGTCACTGTACCCACCTTCCCTCACACTGTACATCACTAGTTACCCTCGAGGGAAGATACGACAAAGTCCGTACGCCACGATTCCAGGGATTCGGACTTATCCGATCGGCCTCGACCCAGCCTCGACCCCCAACATAGCGTAACAGGGAAGGAAGGACGGTATGGCACGACGCTCCGGGTCAATTCGACGCCTACGACATCACGTCCCAGAGGATGGCCTCCCATTTCTAAGGCACGTCGCTACAGTCACCTCAACAGAGATCGACAAAACATCACCTCAAGGCTCCCGTCGTCCTGGCCTCCTCTCGTCCTATAAAAGGGTAGGCCAGGGCTCTGGAGAAGACGACGGACGACCAGACATACACAACATAGCGATCAACATCTCAAGCAATCATCTTGTACTCTTTCTTTTTCTCCTTTGAGACTTGGGCTCGTCGCCCTCTCTCGCAAGCTTGTAGCCCCTACACAAGCACCTCGGTGCAAGGAAATACAAACCTCTCCTCCCCCGCTAGACGTAGGGCATTCTTTTGCCCGAACCAGGATAAACCCCCGTGTGTTCTCCTTGCATCACCATCCAGGAAAGGGACACACAGCATTTTACTCGTTGGTTTAGGACCCCCTCGGGTCCGAACACCGACAGTTGGCGCGCCAGGTAGGGGGATTCGCTGCGTGCTAACGTCGCTTCCCCGCCTTTTTCCTGGATGGCTGACCCCGAACGCCCTATCCCGTTGGCCACGGTGATCTGGTTCGAGAGTTTGGAGTTCATGTCGCTCGGCTATGGCTACGATATGGTCCTGCTCCCGCCAAGACACCTTACCGACGAGGATTACGACCTCTCCCAGCCTGGGGGAGCAGTCCGCCGGTACCGTCGCTCCAGGCAGGCGCGAGCCGCTCGGCGGCGGCGAGCCCGGCGCAACCATCGTCTCCGCCTCACGGAGGGCAATGGGGTTCCCCGATTCGGCACTTCCCAGTCAGACGCCGGCCCGGATTTTCTCGTGGAAAGTCTGGGCAGGATGGGCCTGGCCGAGGACAGCGCGCCAGCGGAGAACTCCGCCGCTCCTCCGCCTGGGGCGACGTCACTGCCCCGTGCCTCTCTCCCGGCATGGGCTGCAACGTCGCCTTCGCCATTTCCGTTTGGGCTAGTTCCGGCTGCCCAGGCGTACGCTTCTTCCGTGAGCACTTGTATGAGTGCTTATGAGGAACTCCCTGGGCACCATCTACGCTCCACCCTTGACCTCGTCGCGTCCACGCCGGTTTCTGATTATCTGGACTCCGCTGAGGCGCCAGAAACAGAACCCCGTGTGACCGCTTCCCCACGCCGCAACCCCGGTAGCGGCTCACAACGACCATACATTCCCCCGTCATACTATTACTTTGGCGCCCCTGACTCCGACTCGGCTGATGACACCTACGATCCGACCCGCGAGTGCTTCAACGTCGATGTTGAAAGCGCGTCGGATTCGCAGGAAGAACAGCCGGTCGGAGGAAGGCACACGCCCCCTCACGACGGGCACCCTGCCGGGCAAGGCGAGGCTCAGCTCCTTGCGGATCAGGGGGCGCAGCTCGACCAAATCCGCGAGTTGCGGGAGAGGCTCGACGAGGAACGAGAAAACCTGCGCCTACTCCAACAAACCCTCGAGCATGAGCGCGCGGAACACGCACTTGGCGGGAGAGCTCGCGAAAGAGCTCGCGACGTCAACCGTCGCATCGACGAGGACCGGGTAACCGATCCCTCGGTCTTCGCTCGAGCCAGCCAGAACGTCGTCGCCGCCGCCATGCTCCTCCGTAACATGCCCGAGCCATCGAATTCCGAAGCGCGCCGGGCTCGAGATGAGATCCGAGAACTCCTCGAGACCGCTGCCCTGCAGCAAGCCGAGAGCTCTGCCTCGAGGCGACGTGAGCCCGCCTCGCACCGGCTCACGGAGCCTTCTCGACAGGAGAGAGAAGCCTCGGTCCATCCCAAACCTGCCCGACGGATCCGGATGGCTCCCGCCCCTGAGCCCGTCGCTCACGACCAGGGACCTCGAGACACCCGTGGCAACATCGTCGAGCGCCGCACGCGCAAGCACGGTGACGGTGTGGCTCGGGGTTACCACGTGCACAGGGGCGGGCGTTATGACAGCTCGGAGGATCGCAGCCCTTCACCCGAGCCCCCGGGCCCTCGGGTCTTCAGCAAGGCAATCCGCGAAACGATACTGCCAGCGTAAGCGAGAACGGCGTGAGGTCTTCTCCGTGCAAACGGCGGTCCCTCGTTTCCTTGACTGGTCCGCGGTGGCCATCACTTTCGACCGTGATGATCATCCGGACTACATCCCCAATCCGGGAGTCTACCCACTTGTCGTTGATCCCGTCATCGCCAACACGCGCCTCACCAAGGTACTCATGGACGGCGGGAGCAGCCTCAACATCATCTACTCCCAGACCCTCGACCTCCTGGGGGTCGAGAGAGCGCGCTTGCAACCTAGCGTCGGGGGCTTCCACGGAGTCGTGCCAGGGAAGCGGGCAGAACCCCTCGGACGGGTCGATCTGCCCGTTTGTTTTGGCACACCGGCCAACTTCAGGAAGGAGACCCTCACCTTCGAAGTGGTCGGATTCCGTGGGACATACCACGCCATCCTCGGGCGCCCGTGCTACGCCAAGTTCATGGCCGTGCCGAACTACACCTACCTCAAGCTCAAGATGCCCGGCCCAAACGGCGTCATCACTGTGGGGCCCTCATATGAACATGCCTACGAGTGCGACGTCGAGTGCGTCGAACATGGCGAGGCGGTTTTGGAATCGGCAACCTTGGCCGCAGACCTCGACGGTCTCGCCAACGAGATTCCCGACCCGAAACGCCACGCCGGCAGCTTCGAGCCCGCGGAGGACGTCAAGCTCGTGCCCCTCGACCCCGCTGATCCCAACGGGAAGGCGCTGAACGTCAGCGCCACCCTCGACCCGAAATAGGAAGCCGTGCTCATCGACTTTCTCCGCGCAAATGTCGACATTTTTGCGTGGAGTCCCTCGGATATGCCAGGCATACCCAGGGAAGTCACCGAGCACGCCTTGGAGATCCGGGCCGGGTCCAAACCGGTGAAGCAACGCCTGCGCCGCTTCGGCGAGGAGAAGCGCAGGGTCATCGGCGAAGAGATCCACAAGCTACTGGAGGCCGGGTTCATCAAGGAGGTTCACCATCCCGAGTGGCTAGCTAATCCTGTATTAGTTAAGAAAAAGAGTGGGAAGTGGAGGATGTGTGTAGACTATACTAGTTTAAATAAAGCATGTCCAAAAGTTCCCTTTCCTTTGCCACGCATTGATCAAATCGTTGATTCAACTGCGGGATGTGAAACTCTTTCGTTCTTAGACGCCTACTCCGGTTACCATCAGATAAAAATGAAGGAGTCCGATCAGCTCGCGACCTCATTCATCACCCCTTTCGGCATGTATTGCTACGTTACGATGCCCTTCGGTCTCCGGAACGCAGGGGCAACGTACCAGCGATGCATGCAGCACGTTTTCGGAGAACACATCGGACCAACCGTCGAGGCATACGTCGATGACATCGTAGTCAAGACCAAACGAGCCGATGATCTAGTAAACGACCTCGACGTCGCCTTCAAATGCCTTCGAGCAAAGAATATCAAGCTCAATCCAGAAAAATGCGTTTTTGGCGTCCCCTGAGGGATGCTTTTGGGGTTCATCGTGTCCAAGCGGGGCATCGAGGCCAATCCAGAAAAAATCTCTGCGATAACCAAGATGGCCCCCATCCGAGATCTGAAAGGCGTACAGAGGGTCACGGGCTGCTTAGCGGCGCTCAGCCGTTTCATTTCGCGTCTCGGCGAAAAAGCGCTCCCTCTGTACCGCCTCTTGAAGAAATCGGAGCATTTTACCTGGACCCTCGAGGCCGAGGAAGCCCTCACCAAACTCAAGGTCGCACTCTCTAACTCGCCAATTCTCGTCCCTCCGACACCAGGAGAGCCGCTCCTACTTTATGTCGCTGCGACATCACAAGTGGTCAGCGCAGTCCTGGTCGTCGAACGGGCCGAGGAAGCTCATGCCTTGCCCGTCCAAAGGCCGGTCTATTTCATTAGCGAGGTGCTCTCAGAAACCAAGGTCCGTTACCCTCAAATCCAGAAACTGCTTTATGCTGTTATCTTGACACGGCGCAAGCTCCGACACTACTTTGAGGGCCACCCAGTTACTGTGGTTTCTTCTTTCCCCCTGGGAGAGATAGCCCAGAACCGGGAAGCCACGGGTAGGATCGCCAAGTGGGCGGTCGAGCTCATGGGCGAGACCCTATCCTATGCGCCGCGCAAAGCCATAAAGTCACAGGTGTTGGCATATTTCTTGGCTGAATGGACCGACACCCAGCTCCCTCCCGCACAGCTCCAGGCCGAGCTCTGGACCATGTACTTCGATGGGTCTTTGATGAAAACAGGAGCAGGCGCGGGCTTGCTCTTCATCTCACCCCTCGGGGTTCACATGCGCTACGTCATCCGGCTCCATTTCCCTGCGTCCAACAACGTCGCCGAATACGAGGCACTCATCACGGGGCTAAGAATCGCCATCGAGCTCGGGGTCCGACACCTTGATGTTCGAGGCGACTCCCAGCTAGTGATCGATCAGGTCATGAAGAGCTCGAGCTGCCGCGACCCCAAGATGGAAGCCTACTGCCGAGAGGTACGACACCTCGAGGACAAGTTCCACGGCCTCAAGCTCAACCACATTGCACGCAAGTATAATGAGGCCGCTGATGAACTCGCAAAAATCGCGTTAAGCCGAACTACGGTCCCACCTGACGTTTTCGCAAAAGATCTCCAACGGCCATCTGTCGACCTTGGGTCAGACGGAGGGGTCGACGGGACGTCGCTCGACCCCCCACCTGAGGCAGAGGCCCCCTCGACCGGGGCCGAAGCCATGCAGGTGGAAGGATCGACCCCACCATCTGACATCGAGCCTGACTGGCGCGCGCCGTACCTCGATTATCTTATCCAAGGGGACCTCCCCTCGAGTAAGACCGAGGCTCGACGGATCGCTCGCCGGGCCAAAACCTTTGTGATCATTGGCGACAGTAGGGAGCTGTACCGCCGCAGCCCTACCGGCATTCTCCAACGTTGCATCACAAATAAGGAAGGCAGGGACCTGCTCAACGACCCGCACTCGGGGGCTTGCGGTCACCACGCTGCGCCTCGAACCCTCGTCGGGAACGCCTTTAGACAAGGGTTCTATTGGCCGACCGTGGTCTCCGACGCCGTCAAGCTAGTACGCTCCTGCGAAGGTTGTCAGTACTATGCAAGGCAGACTCACCTCCCGGCACATGCCCTACAAACCATTCCCATCACATGGCCGTTTGCCGTTTGGGGGCTCGACCTCGTCGGACCGCTGAAAAGAACTACTGGTGGCTTCACCCATTTGCTTGTCGCAATCGACAAGTTTTCCAAGTGGATCGAGGCTCGTCCCATCACCAGTATTAGGTCCGAACAAGCTGTGCTTTTCTTCATCGACATTGTCCATCGATTTGGGGTTCCAAACTGCATTATTACTGACAACGGCACCCAGTTCACTGGTAAAAAGTTTCTGGATTTCTGTAACCACCATCACATTCGCGTGCTCTGGTCGGCCGTAGCTCATCCAAAAACAAATGGCCAAGTAGAACGCGCCAATGGCATGCTCCTACAAGGCCTGAAACCCAGAATTTTCGACAAACTAAACAAGCACGGCAAAAGATGGGCCGCCGAGCTACCCTCGGTCCTGTGGAGCCTGAGAACAACGCCGAGTCGAGCCACGGGGTTCACTCCGTTCTTCTTAGTCTACGGGTCCGAGGCTATGCTTCCAACTGATATAGAATACGGATCCCCAAGGTTAAAGGCCTACAACGAAAGAAATAACGACGCCGCAAGAGAGGACGCCCTCGACCAGCTCGAGGAAGCCCGAGACGTGGCTTTATTGCATTCTGCCAGGTACCAGCAGGGTCTCCGACGCTACCACGACAGATACGTACGCAGGCGCGACCTCAACGTCGGCAATTTGGTGCTACGTCGGAACCAGAACACCAAGGGACGCCACATGCTCACGCCACCATGGGAAGGACCGTACATCATCGTAGAAATACTAAAGCCGGGCACCTACAAGCTATCCAACGAGAAGGGCGAAATCTTCACCAACGCCTGGAACATTGAACAACTACGTCGCTTTTTTCCTTAGAAAGCCTCGAGGCTCTGTAATTTCCTTTTCATCAATAAAGAATACAGCAGTGTCAAAATTTTTCGTCTCACGATGAGGGAGGATCGACTCTGTACTACTAGAATCGACCCTCCCTCGGGGGCTATACAGGGGGGAACCCCTCTGTCCCCGGAAAAATTTACGCTCTTTTAGAAATTTCAAGAGCCACTCCTTAGCTCGATGGTGCCAAGTTCTCATACGACCTGCGAAAGCCGCAACGGCATCGAGCCACGAGATCACTCACACCTCACGAGGCTACAGTACCTCCACTCACTCCCCCACGCCAAAGGACTCAGCCGCGTGCTAAGTAAATCGTACGGGAGCACGATCCAAGCCATTAAGGAAAGAAAGGCTCGCATAAAACTAAATTAACCACGAATTGGTTTATGTCTCGAGTTCTTAAGGCCCCTACGGCCACCACAACCAAAATTCAAGATAGCTAACCTATTACATGGGCCTCCGTGCCCAGATTTGGCTCACAGGCCTTCGTCGTCAGCAGGCGGCACCACCTCAGGCTCAAAGAGCGAGGCCAGACGGCTCCCAGGCCCCTCCGCGGCTTCGATCAGATCCAAGCAGGCGTCTTCGTTCTCCGCGTCCGTCCGCTCCGGGTCTGTGATGAAGCCGTCGGCGACGAGCTCCATGTCGAACACAAAGCCCGAGCGAACGACGGCCAGCGCCCTCTTTACGCCGTGGTGGAGGCTGTCCCGTATCTTCTCCCGGGCGAGGTGACCTAGCGCCGCTACCCGACGGACGAAGGAGTTCCCCGGAGCGTCTTCTCCGGTGTCGACGTCGGGCCCGACCCCCAGACCGTCACACACCGAGGTGATCGCGCCCTGGAGCAGCTGGGTCCTCTGGGTCTCGGCTTCCAGGAGGCTCTGCAGGGAGTTCGCGGTCGAGTGGGCCTCCTGGTTCTCGCGCTCCAGCTCTGAAATACGACAAGGCAGATTAGCACCTAACACGATGCCTCAACTACATAGCCGCAACAAGCTACTTACCCCAACGTGGGTCTTCAAACCCACGACCTCGTCGCGGAGCCCCCCACACGTCCGCTCGAGCCCCAGGAGGGCACTATCCTTCTCGCGGACGGTCGCCTTCAGGGCCTCGATCTCTTGGCGGGCGGCTTGAAGCGCCGTGTCCTTCTCCTGGACGGCCCCGCTCAGCCCCGAGATCTCGTCCTTCAGCGCACTAAACCGGGCCGTGACCTGCCCGATCTGAACGTTGAGGGCGTCACGTTGACGGCTGGCCTGCGAGACGTCCTCCTCGAGCTCCTTGACCCGCGCCGACAGGGGCTCGAGGTCCCGGCGGGCCTGGGCAGCCTCTTCCCGGGCCTTCTCCACCTCGGTGCGCATCACGGCTTCAGCCGCCCAAGCCTGGATCGCATCCTCCTTCACCGTCGAGTAGGCGATGCGCAGCTCCGCCATCTCAGCGGTCCGATCGGCGAGCCTCTTCTGGGTCTCCTCGACCAGGGCCCGTTGCCGCGACAGCGACGCCCACACACCGCTCTCACCCCGGATGAAGAGCGACTTGCGACGGGAGGTCTCCTTGAGTTCCTAATTCAAGGAAAACCGAAAAACATAATGAATCCAAAGGAAAGAGACACAAAGAGCCACGGAATAAGCCGGCAGGTTAATCATACCTCGGTGGCATCCCGCATGCCCCGCGAAACGGCGTCGGACGCCACGCTGAGCAGCCGAGCGAGATGTTGGCGGACGCCCTCGAGGTACTGCCAGCGGTGGACCTCATCTCTGTCGTTCAGGGTGAGGATGGGCTCGCCGTCGAGGTTCACGGCATCCTTGAACTGAAGGGGCGGCCCTCCCCACCTCGGGATCTCCTCCTCGGCCCGCGCTATCGCCAGCGCGGCGAAGTCTGGCCACGACGATGACGACGCGGCCGGGGCACCTCCCGTCCCGGTCGAAGGGCCGGCCTCGTTGCCCTCGCCCGCCGCTCCGACAGGGGTCGAGGCCTCAGCCCGGCTCGTGGTCTCGCCCTCCTCGGCCCCCACTATCTCTTTTCCCTTGTCCAGGGGGGCGTCATCGAGGGTAACGACCACGGGCGCCTGCCCCTCGGCGGTGACCGGCCCCTCGACAACCAGCGCCTCCGGAGCTGGCGCCTCGGCCGTCGACACCTCTGGCGCCGGTACCTCGCCCGACGACGGCTCGGAAACCGGCGCTCCGACCGCCGGTGCCCCCGCGACCGGCACCTCAACCTCCGGCGCCGCTGCCTCCGGGGATCCGGCAGAAGGCTCGACGGCCCCGCCCTCCGTCGCGCCCACCGGCTGCACCGGTAGGTCTTGCTGTGGCTGCGGCTCCCTCGCCGGCGCCGCCTCCTGCTCCGGCGCCGGTGCAGCTCCCTCCGCGGTCGCATCGGCGGCCGCCCCCTCCACGGCCACTTCCACGGTGGCCTCAGCCGAGGGCAGCGCCTCAGGCTCCGCCTCGACCGGGCCGGGCGCCACCACCCTTGCCGGCTCTGACCCCGCCGCCGCAGGATCGGGGCCGGCAACCGTCGAAGCACCCGCGGCCTCCCGCTGCCGACGGCGCTCCTTCGCAGCCTCGACCTCGCGGACCCAGGCCGCGTCCTGTTCCGCCGACCGGTTAAGGACGGCGGCGCTGGCTCGAAGGGACTTCACGGGGGTGGGCCCCATGGTCTCCGCCTTCCGTTTCAGCCTGAAAAATAAAGGATAAGTCGATCGACGAAATCAAAAGATAAGACAAGTCCCCTTCTGCTCAAAAACTTACCCGGAGATCGGCACCAGGGGCCTCGACCCCCCACGGTCCGAGCCGCTCGAGGTGGCAGGCGGTGGCCTCGCGGCAGCCCCACCCGCGGACCGAGCGCTCCTTGGGGCTCTCGCCGGCGCGCCGCTACGCGCTTTCTGTGCCTCCGAGGCCAACTGGCCTCGGGTCTTCACGCCCGACGGAGGCGCCGCCGCCGACGATGTCGGCGCCCCCGCCCCCGTCCCCGCCTGAGCTTGCGGGGCCTGGGCTGGGGCAGGCGCCCCTGTCGACCCCTCTGGCTGGGTCCGGGGCGAGGCGGCCCCTCCTGCCGAGGGGCCCGCCTCCCTCTTTTCCTCCTCTTTCTTCTTCTTCTTCTTCTCCTCTTCCTCGACGTCCTCCTCGACCTCCTCGACCACGACGACCGAGGAGGATGACCCCGCGATGGGCTCCAGCAGGGGACGGATGTCGGGGAGGCTCCCCAGCCCGGTCGCGGCCTCGTACCGCGACAAGGCATCATCATCCTCGCCGCTGCTGCCGTCGTCCTCCCCCGACATGGTCTCGGAGGGCGACGGCTCCAGAGGGAGCCCGTCGAGGGCCTGTTGGCGCCGGAGTTTCTTCCGCGCCTCCTTCTCCCTGGACTTCCGGGCCGCCCGTTTCTTGGTCGATTCCTTGACCGCTTTCTGCTTCGAGGCGTGCTCCCGTCGAGCATCCCGAGCAGGCCGGTCCTCCGGAACCGGCGGTCGTGTCTCCCGCAGCGCCGATAGGTCCTGCGCATTGGCGTCGACCGGATTAGGGGAAGGTCTCAAAGACGAACCGAACTAAAAGACAAGCGTACTATGGAACTTACCACGGGCTCGAACCCCTCAGTGGGCCTCATGGGGAGCCGGTCGGCTTCCTCCGCCTTGAAGGTCCCCACCATCCGGCGGGCTCGGCGAAGCCCCTCCTCGGGGGTGAGGGTCTCGTGCGACATCCGGCTCCCCTCCAGAGACGCCTCCGGGGTCATCTGGTCGAGGCGCAGGCGACGTCGGCACAGCGGCATCACCCGGCGGCGATGAAACGCCGTCGCTACCGCCGCCGCCGTCAGGCCTCGAGCACGAAGCTGCTGCAGCGCCGCCAGCAACGGGTCCAGACGCGGCTTCTCGACGTCCGACACACCGTACACCCAGCGGTCCTCCCGGGCGGTCAGCACGCGGCCGGTGTACCTCGGCAGCTGGTTATCGTCGTTGCGGAGGTAGAACCAGCCCGCGTGCCACCCGCTGTTCGAGGAGATGAGGCGAGCCGGGATGTACTGGTCCGCCCGGCTCGACCTCAACTGCAAGACGCAGCTCCCTACCCGCGCTGCGTAGAAGACGCCCTTCCCTCCCGCGTTCCGCGCGAAGAGCTCGGCCTTGAAAAGATGGAGCCACAGGTTCCACTGCGGCTCCACCCCGAGGTATCCCTCGCAGACCGCCGCAAAGATGGCGGCCTGCGCGATGGCGTTGGGGGCGAGATGATGGAGCTCCACCCGGTAGTAGTGGAGAAGCGCCCGCATGAAAGCCGACGACGGGATGCCGAACCCCCGCTCGTGGAAACTGACGAAGCTCACCACGTAGCCTTCCGGGGGGGCCGGCTCCCGGTGGGTCGACGGCGGCGCGATCCACTCCGGCCGCGACCGACTCGTCCTCGGCCGCAGCAACCCATCTTCAACCAGCTCCTCCAGCTTCTTCTCCGTCACGGAAGAGGAGGCCCAGTCTTCGGCAGCGAGGAATTGGCTCTTTCCAGCCATCAGCGCCGACGGGAAGGGAAAGTGTGGAGGAAAAGGCGGCGGCGGCAGCAATGCGGGCGGAAGGCGCAAGGGGGCTAGGGTTTTCTGGGCCTAGAGGATGGCAGAGGCGCAAGAGACCGGAAGGGAGCACGGACCCCTGGGTCTTGCCTTTATAGGCCAGACGGAAGTTCAACGGCCGCGCAAAAAGGTAGGAACAGTTTCCCGTAATAAATGCGCTCACCTAACCGTCCCTCACGCCTTACAGGAGCAAGGCACGTGGCCGTCCCCCACGCAGTAACTGAACGCCACGCCGCCCACTACCGCGCCGATCTCGCCCTAAAAAGGCGCGCCAAGCTAACGGGCGGGGCGAGATCCACGGACGGATATTCCTAGATTCCCTTAACGGGCTCCGGGCCCATTTTAAGTCTCGAGGGAACGGAGGCTGGCCCTCGACCTGGGTTCGACAGCCGCCCTCGAGCAACAGAGTAAGGGACGACCAGGGATGCGCCCGTACACGGCCAGGGCTCGAGCCACGCTCTCGAGGCACCCCGAGACGTATTCGAGGCCAAAGGATGAGGACGAAGCAGGAATCCCCTCGGGGGAGGCATCGAGCCCTCGGATCCTGTCGCAGGGAACCGACATCCGCACGACCACTCCTTGGCATCATTGAAGAGTGCCCCCGGGCCCCGAGCCGACTCCTAACGACTGGAGCACGGACTCTCACTCGAATCCCCCCGCTAGTAGCTCACCGGAGATCGCCGCACTCGCCCGGACGGGGTAGTACGACGCTCTCCACCCCTCCTCCTCCTCTCCGAAGGATGAGCGTGAGGGCCGGACAACAAAAGACGGCAGGGACTCTGATCGACCTCGTGCGCGCGAGGCTCGGGGGCTCAGCCGCATCAACTACTCCCTAGTGAATCACGATTAAAGACCTCGGAGGAGACTTTCTCAATACTCTACCGAGGCCTCGGGGGCTACACCCGGCGGGTGCGCTCGCGCGCCCCCACCGGAAGAAGTCCTGAAAGCACTCAGATGTCCCTGTTGAGGAAGCCAACAGCGCTATGACTCCAGTTCATCAGCTAAAAACCTCTAGGAGAGTGAACACACACTCACCTAAAGGCTCGGGGGCTACTGTCGGTACCAATGCCATAGGGGTACCCATATTCAACGATAATATAAACTAAAGTAACCCAATCACGACAAAGCACTACCCGCTTCAGAAACACGCGACAGGCCCAGCTCGTACGAGGCCGGCTCGACGGATTGCCTCGACCGCATCCCGCCTCCGACTCGTACGAGGCCCCCTCGACGGGAGGCCTCGACCGCGCTCCGACCCGCACGGGGCTCGACCGCCCCCCGGGAGCGCTCCGACTCGCGTGAGCCCGGGTCGAGGCGCTCGACCCCCCTTTCTTTACCTACCTCCGGACAAAAGTCTTAGCATTTAATGCAATTACCTACTACCACCTACCGGCATGGCTACACGCGTGGTCGACGTGGGAACAATACCAGTGTCAGTCCTCACTGTTTAACCACCCATCCCGTGATGGGAGGTGAAAAACGTCACTGTACCCACCTTCCCTCACACTGTACATCACTAGTTACCCTCGAGGGAAGATACGACAAAGTCCGTACGCCACGATTCCAGGGATTCGGACTTATCCGATCGGCCTCGACCCAGCCTCGACCCCCAACATAGCGTAACAGGGAAGGAAGGACGGTATGGCACGACGCTCCGGGTCAATTCGACGCCTACGACATCACGTCCCAGAGGATGGCCTCCCATTTCTAAGGCACGTCGCTACAGTCACCTCAACAGAGATCGACAAAACATCACCTCAAGGCTCCCGTCGTCTTGGCCTCCTCTCGTCCTATAAAAGGGTAGGCCAGGGCTCTGGAGAAGACGACGGACGACCAGACATACACAACATAGCGATCAACATCTCAAGCAATCATCTTGTACTCTTTCTTTTTCTCCTTTGAGACTTGGGCTCGTCGCCCTCTCTCGCAAGCTTGTAGCCCCTACACAAGCACCTCGGTGCAAGGAAATACAAACCTCTCCTCCCCCGCTGGACGTAGGGCCTTCTTTTGCCCGAACCAGGATAAACCCCCGTGTGTTCTCCTTGCATCACCATCCAGGAAAGGGACACGCATGAAAGTCCCTAGTTTGGTTTTGGCTAATTGATGAAACCTAGGACTAACCTTTGTATCTAAGTGGATGATTTAGATAAAGGTGGTCATTGAATATGAGACATGACATTGACTCATGTGACCAAGATGGTGAAGACCAAGATGAGGCTTGGCTCGATGGACCGGTTGTGAAGGTGAAGGGCAAGTCGAGGCTTCGAAGCGAAGGACCATGCGATGGTGAAGCTTGAGCAAGACTTGGCGCCGACGGACCGATGCAACGGTGAAGAGCAAGTGAAGTCAAGGTCGATGGATCGAGACGGTCATGTGATGATATGAAGTGGAACATATCATTTGGAGAAACAAAATGGGCTCAAGGCAAAGGTATAACCATAGGGCCATTTTGTTTTACACTCAAGACACCATAGAGGGTGTGAGTGGTTTAGGATCGATAGCCGAACTATTAAGAGGGGAAATCTTATCGGTTATTCGACGCACGGGTGCCACTAGGTGAATTCATGAAGTGCATTGCATGTAGGGCCTAGTGAGCTAACTGGAAAACCTTTGAAAATGATCGAGAAAAAGCTAACACACAAGCACATGGAGATGTACACTTGTTGGTGTTGGCACATTTGCAAAGGTGGCGTTGGTCGCGCTGTGGTTTGCGGGTAGAGAAGGGTTTGGTTCCTTTCTCTCTCCCGCCGAGCGTGCGAGCGCGGGATTCAGGCGATTTCAGGGAAATGAAATGCCTATTTTCCATTGCGCCGGAAGTCGGAAAAGAAACGGAGGCGAACGCGGTCACAGAAGGCACCGGACGCAGCACCGGACGCTGCACCGGACGCGGTCTGTTTCGACCGGCGCGTCCGGTCAGTGCAGCGCGGGCGTCAGGCGCGCGAGCTAGGGTTTGACACCGGCGCGTCCGGTGACCCACGGGACCGGCGCGTCCGGTCTGGCGAACAGCGAGTCACGAAGTCTTCGGACGCGGTCCGCGTCCGGTCCCTCACCTTCGGACGCGTCCGGTGGTCCAGGGAGCTTACTGGACTCGCACCGGACGCGGGTACTGTGGCGTCCGGTGGTTGCGAGGAGCGCGTCCGGTGTTGTCTTCGCGGGCGCGGGGACTGTGCGCACCGGCGCGTCCGGTGTTTCGCAACAGCACGTCCGGTGGCTCGTTTGACCGTTGGCGCGCAGTGACCGTTGGAGGATCTAACGGACGAATTTGAAATCAGGGGACACCGGACGCGGTTGAGCGCGTCCGGTCAGTTACCACCGGCGCGTCCGGTGGTCCCGCGGGAAAAACGGACAAGTGGGTTGTAACGGCTCTATTTGGATGGGATGCTTATAAATACTTGTTGGCCGGCCCTTGGGGAGGTCTCTTGGCATTTCTAACACTCTTGTGCATCCTTTGAGCTAGAGCTACTCCTCCCACTCATCTCTCTTGCTTGATTGCAAATCAAAAGTGAGATTGAGTGATCCCAAAGTGCATTGCATAGCTTGAGGGCATCTAGTGGCACTTGTGGGTGGTTTAGCCGGTTGATTTCTTGTTACTCTTGGAGAGTACCGCTCCTAGCCGGCTTGGAGATTGTTGGAGGCGTTGGCAAGAGAAGGTGATTGTTCTTGGCCACCTCCGGTCGTTTGTTAGAGGTTCTTGTGCTTTCCTCGGCGGGACGCCAAAAGCAACTCTAGTGGAATCCACGTGTCATTGAGTTACCTCACTTGAGAGTGGTGTCTTGCGGTGCCTTGCGGGGCGTGCCTTGAGGGGCAAGTGACTTGAGGGTCACACCGGGGAACCATCTAGGTGTTGGTCGACACAACCGGTGACGTAGCTTGTCGGTGCACAAGTGAACACCGGGTGAACAAATATTGTGTCTCTTGTCTCCCGGTGATTGGTCTTCATATTGTGTTGTTGTCAATATTGATTGATTGTATATCATCTTGGTGATTGGCAACATCTTCTCTTCACCGTCGGTATAATAATCACAATCCTCTCTCTTACATTTACATTCACTAGTTTATCTTGTGTTGCTCTAGTAGTAGCTTTGCTAGTAGTTTTGTTAGCTTGTTCACTAGTGTAAGTTAGTGACATAGCTCTTGTGTGAACTAGAGATCTTAATCTACTAGACTTGTGGATAGGAAGCTTGCATCACAACCTTTGGCTAAGCAAAACTCGCTTTACGCCGTTTGTTATTCTAACAAGTTTGCTTAGTGGTTCTTGTAGAATATTTTAATAGGCTATTCACCCCCCCTCTAGCCATCTAGGACCTTACAAGTGGTATCGGAGCCGTGGTCACCGTTTTTATCAAGGCTTAACATCCTTCGGTGTGAAAAATGGCTCAAATTGTGTTCAATCATGTTGGGGGCAAGCCACCGTTCTTTGATGGTGTTAGTTCTTTTGCTCATTGGAAGAGAAAGATGACAATGTACCTTGGTTCTATTCATGAGAGAGTATTGCAAGTCACCGAGAATGATTTTGCTATCATTGATCCCGATCATCTCACCGATGAAGATAGAGCAAATAGAACATGCAATAGAATGGCTCTCAATACACTTTACAATGGTATTGACACAAAAGTATTTGAGGGCATCAAGGATTTGGAAATGGCAAATGAAGTATGGACAAGGTTGAGTGAAACATATGAGGGTACTAAGGTTGTGAAGAGTGCCAAGCTATATGGGCTCAAGAGTGAGTTTGAGAACTTCAAGATGAAAGAAGAAGAAACAATCTTAGAGATGTTTCATAGATTGCAAGTCATTGTGAATGATCTCAAGAGCTTAGGGCACAAGACACAAGACCAAGATTTTTGCCACAAGTTCTTGTTGAGCTTACCAAGAAGATTCAAGATGTTGATCATGATGCTACAAAGAGATGGGCTTGAAACAATGAAGCCCAATGATTTGCTTGGAGAGGTATTGACCTTTGACAAGTATGATCAAGATGTTGATGAGAAGGAGGAAGAAAAGAAGAAGAAGACCGTGGCATTCAAGGCCACCTCCTCAAAGGGCAAAGCTTCAATTCAAGAAGAAGATGACGATGAAGAAGATGAAGAATTGGAAGTTGATGATGAGGCACTTGCTCTAGTTGTCAAAAATATTGGCAAAATGTTTATCAAAAGAAGAGGCTTCAAAAAGAGAAATGACAATTTCAAGAGCAATGAGCAACAAAGGAGGTGCTTCAATTGTGATAGCACCGAACATCTTCAAGCCGAATGTCCCTATGACAAGAAGAAGAACAACAAAAGGGGCAAGTTTGAGAAGAAGAAGAGAGAGGCCAAGATGACATTCAAGAAAGGCAAAAATGGTGCCTATGTGATCACTTGGGAAAGTGAAGATAATGAAGAAGAAGAAGAAGATTCATCCAACAAGGCTTTTGCTTCCATTGCTATCAACAAGAAGCCATCACTATTTGACTCATCCTCTTCATGCTTCATGGCTAAAGAAGCTAAGGTATTATACGATGAGAGTGATGATGAAAGTGAAATGGAATATGCTCATGATAGTGATAATGATAATGATAATGAAAATGATGATGATGAACCAACTAAAGAACAACTATATGACTTGATGCAACAAACTAGAGACATAGCTATTGCCAAGGACAAAGAGTGTAAGAAGCTTTCAATGAAAGTAGCAATACTTGAGAAAGTCCTTAGTGAGCTTAAGACCACTCATGAGAGTCTAGTGGAAGACCATGAGGATCTTGATAAGGCTCATTCCAAGCTTGAAAAAGCTCACTCATTGCTACTTGAGCAACAAGCAAAGAAGGAGGTTGTTGTATCATGTGATATAGGTGTTACATGTGATATAATTAATGAATCCTTTAATGAACCTATCATCATGTCAAATGCTAACCCTTCTTGTAGCTCTTCATCCACCACCACTAACTCTACCTCCACTACTAGTGATGGTTTCACTTGTGATGCCTCACTAATGGTTGAGAATGAGACTCTCAAGAGAGAGGTGGATGAGCTCACTCACGCCCTAGGCAAGGCCTATGGTGGTGAGGCCCGCTTGCTTAAGTGCTTGGGTAGCCAAAGGTTCTCTCTTAACAAAGAGGGATTGGGCTACAACCCCAAGAAAGGCAAGTCGGCCTTTGCAACTCCAAAGCCTAGCTTTGTGAAGGGCAATGGTCGGTTTTGCAATAGATGCAAGCAAGTTGGGCACCTAGAGCATAATTGCAATAAAAAGAACCAAAGCAAGAACCTTGTTAATGCTATACCTTTTGATTCTTACTATGTGCTTACCAAGGGTGTGAAGGGTGTGCAAGCTAAGTTTGTTGGTACACCAATTGTGGGCCCAAAGAAGAAGGCTATTTGGGTACCAAAGAGCTTAGTTACTAACCTACAAGGACCCAAACAAAAATGGGTACCTAAACTCCATTGATTTGCTTGTAGGTCAATTACAAAGCCGGAGGAAGGCATTGGATTATTGATAGTGGGTGCACTCAACACATGACCGGTACATCAAGAATGTTTGACTCAATCAATGACAATGATAGTGGTGTTGATTCTATCACTTTTGGCAATAACAAGAAAGGCAAGGTTATTGGTTTGGGCAAGATTGCAATATCAAATGACATGAGTATCTCCAATGTGTTACTAGTTGAAAGTTTGGATTTCAATCTTCTATCCGTGGCACAAATATGTGATCTAGGCTACAAATGCATCTTTGGGGTTGATGATGTGGAAGTTATTAGTGTGGATGGTTCAAATGTGGCATTCAAGGGCTTTAGATATGAGAATCTCTACCTAGTTGACTTCAATGCTAGAGAAACTTCTTTGACAACTTGCTTAGTCTCCAAATCAAGCATGGGTTGGCTTTGGCATAGAAGGCTTGGTCATGTTGGCATGAAACAATTGAAGAAGCTTACAACTCACAATCTTGTCAATGGTTTGAAAGATGTTGAATTTGAGAAGAATAAGCTTTGTAGTGCATGTCAAGCCGGGAAGCAAGTTGGAAGCTCACATCCAAAGAAGAGTACAATGAGCACATGCAAAGCATTTGAGTTGATGCACATGGATCTATTTGGACCAACAACATATACAAGCATAGGCGGCAACAAGTATGGCTTTGTCATAGTGGATGACTTCACAAGATTCACATGGGTATTCTTTCTTAGTGACAAAAGTGAAGTGTTTGACACCTTCAAGACATTTCTCACTAGAGTTCACAATGAGTTTGAGATTAGAATCAAGAAAGTGAGAAGTGACAATGGAAGTGAGTTCAAGAATACAAGAATTGAAGAACTTTGTGATCATTATGGTATTGGACATCAATTCTCGGCCAAGTACACTCCACAATCAAATGGCCTAGTTGAGAGGAAGAATAGAACATTGCTTGATATGGCTAGATCAATGCTTCATGAGTACAATGTGAGTCAATCAGTTTGGGATGAAGCAATCAATACCGCTTGCTACTACATCAATAGACTATATTGTCATCCATTGCTAGAGAAGACCCCATATGAGCTACTTCATGGAAGAAAGCCCAATATTTCTTACTTTAGGGTATTTGGTTGCAAATGCTATATCTTGAAGAAAGGCACTAGATTGGGGAAGTTTGACAAGAGATGTGATGAGGGGTTCCTACTTGGTTATTCAACTACAAGCAAAGCCTATAGAGTTTGGAACAATTCAAGTGGCATTCTAGAAGAAGTCCATGATGTGCAATTTGATGAAACCAATGGGTCACAAGATGAAGAAGAAAATCTAGATGATATTGGTGGAACTCTATTAGTGGAAGCAATGAAGAACATGGACATTGGGGACATTAGAGCAAAGCAAGTAATTGATATTCAAGATGATGATAAAGATCAAGTGCTCAATTCACCATTCAAGCAAGTTAGTGACTCTCAAGTGCAAGATCATGGTGCTAGTTCTTCTCATCAAGATACATCAAGTGATCAACCAAGCTCAAGCAATCAAATGCAAGTACTCCAACCACAACATATTGCAAGAGATCACCCCATTGATAGTGTTATCGGTGATATTAGAAGTGGTGTGCAAACAAGATCAAGATTGGCTATGTTTTGTGAGCATGCATCATTTGTGTCAACCATAGAACCAAAGAAGATAGAAGAAGCTTTGAGGGATGCCGATTGGATCATGGCTATGCAAGAAGAGCTTAACAATTTCACAAGAAATGATGTTTGGGAGTTAGTAGAAAGGCCAAATAACTACAATGTGATTGGAACCAAGTGGGTGTTCAAAAACAAGCAAGATCAAGATGGCATTGTAGTGAGAAACAAAGCAAGACTAGTTGCTCAAGGTTACACTCAAGTTGAAGGTCTTGACTATGACGAAACATATGCTCCCGTGGCAAGATTGGAGGCAATAAGGATTCTATTGGCTTATGCTTGTGCACATAACATCAAACTATATCAAATGGATGTCAAAAGTGCATTTCTCAATGGGATCATCAATGAGTTAGTCTTTGTTGAGCAACCTCCCGGATTTGAAGATGACAAGAAACCCAACCATGTGTACAAGTTAAAGAAGGCTTTATATGGCTTAAAGCAAGCACCTAGAGCATGGTATGAGAGGCTAAGGGATTTCCTTCTCTCTAAGGGATTCAAGATGGGCAAGGTTGATACAACTCTATTCACCAAGAAGATTGGAAATGATCTATTCATAGTGCAAATATATGTTGATGACATCATCTTTGGATCAACCAATCAAGCTTATTGTGAAGAATTTGGTGCTATGATGGCCAAAGAGTTTGAAATGTCTATGATTGGTGAACTTAGCTACTTCCTTGGTCTTCAAGTAAAGCAATTGAAGAATGGGACATTTGTGAGTCAAGAAAAATACATACGGGACATGTTGAAGAAGTTTGGAATGCAAGATGCAAAGCCAATTTCAACTCCAATGGGTACAAATGGTAATTTGGATAGTGATCTTGATGGCAAAATGGTGAATCAAAAGGAATATCGGTCTTTGATTGGAAGTCTACTCTATGTCACCGCATCAAGGCCGGATGTCATGTTTAGTGTTTGCATGTGTGCTAGATATCAAGCCTCACCTAGAGAGAGTCATCTCACGGCCGCAAAGAGAATATTGAGCTACTTAAAGCAAACAAGAGATGTTGGACTATGGTATCCCAAGGGGTCAAAGTTTGAATTGATTGGATATTCGGACTCCGACTACGGGGGTTGCAAGATCAATAGAAAGAGCACAAGTGGCACATGTCAATTACTTGGAAGATCACTTGTGTCATGGTCCTCAAAGAAACAAAATAGTGTGGCAATCTCTACCGCCGAAGCCGAATATGTGAGTGCGGGGAGTTGTTGTGCACAATTGCTATGGATGAAATCAACTTTGAAGGATTATGGTCTCAACTTCAAGAATGTGCCATTGCTATGTGATAATGAGAGTGCAATCAAGATGATACAAAACCCGGTTCAACATGGAAGAACAAAGCATATTGACATAAGGCATCATTTCATTAGAGATCATCAACAAAAGGGAGATATTGCCGTTGAGAGTGTTGGCACCGATGATCAACTTGCCGATATTCTCACTAAGCCACTTGATGAAAAGAGGTTTTGCAAGCTAAGGAATGAATTGAACATTCTTGATTTCTCAAACATGAGTTGAATGCACCCCACTCACTTATTGACATGCCTCTCCTTCGACATTGCAAGGTAAAGTTGATTGACATGTCATTCATCCTATGCTAAGGACTTGCTAGAGCATGTAGACATAATAAGTGGTATGCATGAGCATTCATGATAAATCAAATGAATTTGATGGATATATGTTACCACTATTGCTTCTTTGATTGTTTTGATCTAGTGGTGGCATATGACATGTTTGTGAGCTTGCAAACCTAGTGTTGAATCTAGAAGATTTGCTATAAGTGTTTAATTCAACATAGGCAAGATAACCCTTATTAGGAGGTGTGAAGAAGCTTGTCTTTGGTTCAAATCGAATTAAATATCTTTGGCAAGTGTTCTAGGTTGAACCAAATTTGATAAATTTACCCTACTCCATCGAACATTTTTCTTCTCTCCACAATTTGATCCTATTTTTTGGGTAAGTTGTTGACAAAGGGGGAGAGAAAAAGATGATTCAACATGATAAAGGGGTAAATAAAATTTTTGATGCACACAAGTAGGGGGAGCAAGCTCATAAACAAAGTTGTTGCATTTGTTTGTGCACTCTCATATGACTTGCTCATTGCACTTGTATTTAAACTCAATATACATGCTTGTGTGGTGCAATGCTAGTATAGAACTTGGATGATGAAATGATCTACTAGCATGCATAGGAATAGTTTTACATGTGGTATCTAGACTTGCCTAAAGCTTTACAAGTGGTCCAAGAACCTTTACATATAATGTTGATCTCACGGGGTTCTTGAGTTTTGTTGGAGGTCTAGTTACTTCATGATGCTAAGGATGGTGTAAAAGGCAACTCCGATTGGTATCACGCTTCAAAGGTCCATTTCTTACACCTTAGCATCCTTTTGGTAGAATTACTCTCCCAACACTTCTATCCATGCATATGTGCAAAGCTTTCAATCCAAACTCTATGCACATATGTAGGGGGAGCTAATGCTACCAAAACCGAGCTTGTGATAATTGTCCAAACCTTACTTATGAGCAAAATGATTGGACAAGTATGACAAGTTCAAAACTTTTATTATCAAAATCATCTTTGTGAGGGTTGTCATCAATTACCAAAAAGGGGGAGATTGAAAGTCCCTAGTTTGGTTTTGGCTAATTGATGAAACCTAGGACTAACCTTTGTATCTAAGTGGATGATTTAGATAAAGGTGGTCATTGAATATGAGACATGACATTGACTCATGTGACCAAGATGGTGAAGACCAAGATGAGGCTTGGCTCGATGGACCGGTTGTGAAGGTGAAGGGCAAGTCGAGGCTTCGAAGCGAAGGACCATGCGATGGTGAAGCTTGAGCAAGACTTGGCGCCGACGGACCGATGCAACGGTGAAGAGCAAGTGAAGTCAAGGTCGATGGATCGAGACGGTCATGTGATGATATGAAGTGGAACATATCATTTGGAGAAACAAAATGGGCTCAAGGCAAAGGTATAACCATAGGGCCATTTTGTTTTACACTCAAGACACCATAGAGGGTGTGAGTGGTTTAGGATCGATAGCCGAACTATTAAGAGGGGAAATCTTATCGGTTATTCGACGCACGGGTGCCACTAGGTGAATTCATGAAGTGCATTGCATGTAGGGCCTAGTGAGCTAACTGGAAAACCTTTGAAAATGATCGAGAAAAAGCTAACACACAAGCACATGGAGATGTACACTTGTTGGTGTTGGCACATTTGCAAAGGTGGCGTTGGTCGCGCTGTGGTTTGCGGGTAGAGAAGGGTTTGGTTCCTTTCTCTCTCCCGCCGAGCGTGCGAGCGCGGGATTCAGGCGATTTCAGGGAAATGAAATGCCTATTTTCCATTGCGCCGGAAGTCGGAAAAGAAACGGAGGCGAACGCGGTCACAGAAGGCACCGGACGCAGCACCGGACGCTGCACCGGACGCGGTCTGTTTCGACCGGCGCGTCCGGTCAGTGCAGCGCGGGCGTCAGGCGCGCGAGCTAGGGTTTGACACCGGCGCGTCCGGTGACCCACGGGACCGGCGCGTCCGGTCTGGCGAACAGCGAGTCACGAAGTCTTCGGACGCGGTCCGCGTCCGGTCCCTCACCTTCGGACGCGTCCGGTGGTCCAGGGAGCTTACTGGACTCGCACCGGACGCGGGTACTGTGGCGTCCGGTGGTTGCGAGGAGCGCGTCCGGTGTTGTCTTCGCGGGCGCGGGGACTGTGCGCACCGGCGCGTCCGGTGTTTCGCAACAGCACGTCCGGTGGCTCGTTTGACCGTTGGCGCGCAGTGACTGTTGGAGGATCTAACGGACGAATTTGAAATCAGGGGACACCGGACGCGGTTGAGCGCGTCCGGTCAGTTACCACCGGCGCGTCCGGTGGTCCCGCGGGAAAAACGGACAAGTGGGTTGTAACGGCTCTATTTGGATGGGATGCTTATAAATACTTGTTGGCCGGCCCTTGGGGAGGTCTCTTGGCATTTCTAACACTCTTGTGCATCCTTTGAGCTAGAGCTACTCCTCCCACTCATCTCTCTTGCTTGATTGCAAATCAAAAGTGAGATTGAGTGATCCCAAAGTGCATTGCATAGCTTGAGGGCATCTAGTGGCACTTGTGGGTGGTTTAGCCGGTTGATTTCTTGTTACTCTTGGAGAGTACCGCTCCTAGCCGGCTTGGAGATTGTTGGAGGCGTTGGCAAGAGAAGGTGATTGTTCTTGGCCACCTCCGGTCGTTTGTTAGAGGTTCTTGTGCTTTCCTCGGCGGGACGCCAAAAGCAACTCTAGTGGAATCCACGTGTCATTGAGTTACCTCACTTGAGAGTGGTGTCTTGCGGTGCCTTGCGGGGCGTGCCTTGAGGGGCAAGTGACTTGAGGGTCACACCGGGGAACCATCTAGGTGTTGGTCGACACA
The DNA here is from genome assembly GCA_022457205.1 of Saccharum spontaneum. Classification (NCBI taxonomy): domain Eukaryota; kingdom Viridiplantae; phylum Streptophyta; class Magnoliopsida; order Poales; family Poaceae; genus Saccharum; species Saccharum spontaneum. Next base: position 55,092,299 of record CM039613.1, read on the forward strand.
ACCGGTGACGTAGCTTGTCGGTGCACAAGTGAACACCGGGTGAACAAATATTGTGTCTCTTGTCTCCCGGTGATTGGTCTTCATATTGTGTTGTTGTCAATATTGATTGATTGTATATCATCTTGGTGATTGGCAACATCTTCTCTTCACCGTCGGTATAATAATCACAATCCTCTCTCTTACATTTACATTCACTAGTTTATCTTGTGTTGCTCTAGTAGTAGCTTTGCTAGTAGTTTTGTTAGCTTGTTCACTAGTGTAAGTTAGTGACATAGCTCTTGTGTGAACTAGAGATCTTAATCTACTAGACTTGTGGATAGGAAGCTTGCATCACAACCTTTGGCTAAGCAAAACTCGCTTTACGCCGTTTGTTATTCTAACAAGTTTGCTTAGTGGTTCTTGTAGAATATTTTAATAGGCTATTCACCCCCCCTCTAGCCATCTAGGACCTTACAACGCAGCATTTTACTCGTTGGTTTAGGACCCCCTCGGGTCCGAACACCGACACAAGGGCTCTAGTGAGGATTGTTGTTTGAGAATCAAAGCTTGAGAGTCCTCCACTAGTGAGTAGAGAGTAGCAAGTATGCATCCACCTTCTCATTAGGCTTGTTGTGGTCAAGTGAGAGTTCTAGCTTGTTACTCTTGGTGATCGCCATCACCTAGACGGCTTGGTGGTGATTGGGAGTTTGGTGATCATCCGGCTGAGCTTGTGGATGACCCAACTCATCTTGTGAGCGGTTTTGGGCGATTCACCGCGACGGAGTGTCGAAGAATCAGCCCGTAGAGAGCACTTGATCCTTGCCCGAATCAAGGGGGAGCTACACCCTTGCGCGGGTGCTCCAACAAGGACTAGTGGAGAGCGGCGACTCTCCGATACCTCGGAAAAACATCGCCATGTTCCTTGCCCTTACTTTCAAGCATTTACATTCTCATATTTACATTCATTGCTTGATTTACTTTCCTAGAATTGCCATGCTAGACTAGGATTGGAAACTAGGGTGCAAAACTTTTACCGGTAGAATCTCTAGGAACACAAGTAGGCACTAGGGGTGAATTTCGGCTTGTAGGATTTAATTCTTGCAATTAATTTTTAGAAAAGCCCAATTCACCCCCCTCTTGGGCATCTTGATCCTTTCACATAGGACCATTTTATTTTAGTGATCAAGACACTTAGCGAGTGTGGTCACATTTAGGATTGATATCCGTACTATTAAGAGGGGTGAAACTTGTTGTGAAATGCGGTTGTCAAAGTGCCACTAGATGCTCTAACTCATTGCATATGCATTAGGATCTAGTGTGGTGCTAACTCTTTTGAGAAAATGATTGAGAAAATGCTAATACAATGCACAAGGTGGTGAACACTTGTTGGTGTTGGCATATTTGCAAAGGAGATAAAGTTTAAGTGGTGGAGAAGGGTTTGGGATCCTCTCGACGGGATTCGACGCTTTTCGGGAAGTGAAATGGTTGTTTTTCACTAACCGGACGTGGTCCTCGGGTGACTGAACGCATCCGGTCAATTCTGGTGGCACGCGCTAAGGAGCAAACGGTCTGGTACACTGACCGAACGTTGAGGGCGTCAGGTCAAGTGCGACAGGACGCGTCAGGTCGTAAATATCGCGCTCGGGAACCTCTCTGGATCGCGACCGGATGCTGGCACTATCGCGTCTGGTCGAGGTGCTGGCGCGTCAGGTCTTGCCACTACGGTGCGCGCCTTCGTCTGACCTGAGCGTCCGGTCAGTCACAAGACCGGTGCGTCCGGTCGACCACGGTGCGTGGCTGTGCGCGTGAGCGAGCGATCAGACTCTACTGTCGCGTCAGGTCGTGCCGAGCGGTGCGTCCGGTCGATCTATGTTGAGCGCTGTATCATTTCAAGTGACCGTTACGATCTAATGTATGAGATTTAAAATATAACACGTGACGCGAATCGGATGGTCGTGGTGGAGAGACCGGACGCGCGGCGCGTCCGGTCGCCCCGATTTGTGATGTGCAGTGAGCCCAACGGCTCTATTCGTGGGGAGGGGGCTCCTATATAAGCTTGTTGGCCGACTCTTGCTCACTCTCTTGGCCATTTGCATTGACATAGCAACCTTGTGAGCATAGCCAAACCTCTCTCACTCATCTCCATCATAGATTCTTCATCTTTGTGAGATTGAGAGAGAATCCAAGTGCATTGCTTGAGTGATTGCATCTAGAGGCACTTGGTGATTATGTTTCGTTGCAGGATTTGCTTGTTACTCTTGGTGGTTGCCGCCACCTAGATGGCTTGGAGCAGCGAGGATCATCGAGCGGAGGAAGGTGCTTGTCTCTGGCTCCGATCATGGTGATTGTGAGGGGTTCTTGACCTTTCCCCGGCGGAGAGCCAAAAGGTACTCTAGTGGAATGCGCGTGGCTTGTGTGATCCTCTCTTGTGTTGGTTGTGTGGCACCCTATTGAGGGTTTGGCGTGTGATGCCAATTAGCGCGTGAACCTCCAAGTGAGTGCATCGCCACAACGAGGACTAGCTTGCCGGCAAGCAAGTGAACCTCGATAAAAAATCATTGTGTCATCTTTGTTTCTGAGGTGATTGGTCTCTATTGTTATTCTCATCTGTGATTGGCTAAATCCTCTACACGGCGGTATAATCTTCCATCATATCTTTACTTAACGCTGTTTAGTTGCTCTTGTGTAGCTCTCTTACTTTTCTTTAGCTTATCACCTAGGAGTAACTAGTGACATAGCATTATGTGCTACATTAGAGATCATAGAAACTAGAAAGGGTAGGTGGCTTGCGACCTTCTTGTAGAGCTAGCACAAAACTAGCTTCGCCATCTTAAGTACTAATCAATTGTTTCTAAGTGTTGTTGTAGATTTTTAAATAGGCTATTCACCCCCTCTAGCCTTTTGGACCTTACAGGTGGACTCCCCGAACCAAACACCCTATAACAGTCCAAAGTCATAGTCTTCCTCTAGCCAGATGCATTTGTTGACTTCTCATCCCTACCATGGGCATCAAGCTACCTCACCATCCTGCCCTCAAACCGCGGCCACCATCTGGCCAATTTGCCGCCAGTGATCTCCTCTAAGCCGCTGGACTCCCCACTAAACCCGTTCCTAAATCCCATCCCAAACACTACAATCCTAAAATATTGTCAGGGATGAGGACGATGTTTCTAATTCTCTTACCACATCATCTTAGAGCAGCATCAATGCTGGAGTAGTAGAAAAACAAAGTGTTAGTGATGATTAAGGCTAGCACTAAGGTGATAGTTATCTTTTTCCCCTTTTCCAAAACAAGGTCTTTAAATGGAAATAAAGAAGAAAGTGTTCCCCGGATGGGACAACAAGTCAATTCAGCCCATTATACTAAGCCTCGTTATGGTTCATTAGGACTAGCGGGCTCGGTTCGGATTGTTAAGAAAACTTTAGCCCGACTCATACTGTTTAGCAAACAGTTTCGACCTGTATATCAATAAAAAAACAACTAATAGTTTCATGTAAATATCATAAAAGAAGTACAATGCATAGAGGTTTTGCTTGTTTAGTTTTTTAACTATGAAATGCTTAGTTCGTTTGACTCGATCGATAGCTAACTTGCGAGCTAAACTACCAGCTCGATCGAGAGCCGACACATTGCCGAGCTAGCTAGCACGTTCTTGTTTTTTTTTTCCAGCCCTGTGTTGCCGATGACTTGAACTCTACTACTATATTACGATAAGATCAAGGTCTCGAGCACCGGCGACTCACCGTGCTCGCCGCCGCCGTCGCCCGAGTTTGCCTTCCTCAGAAACCGTTACAAGAAGGGGCAGGGAGCCACCTCCGACGTGGGCCATGCAGGGCCTTCTTGGGCTCAGTTGATCCACTGTGGCCCAGAGAAGCGCGGCTTCCTCTTGTTGGTTCGCGCCTTCTTTCCGTTCTCCGCCAGCTCGGTCCCTGAAGCGTCTTACGGGTTTACGCCATCAGCTTCAATGGTTCCTTCAGGGTCACCTTCTTCAGAACGCTCCTCTGCTTCAGCCCTGGTCACCGTAGTGGCTGGCACCGGTGCCACCCTGGCCTACTAGGAGAGGAACACCAAAGAACAAATGCGGACCTTATTTTAGCACCAGAGACTCGACGATGTTGGACTCTAGGTGGCCGAGCCCATTTGTGGCAACTGGCAAGCAAGCTTGCTTTCGGGCCAGCTAAATTAGGCCTAAAAACTCAAGGTTTGCCCCATCTACTATAGGTTATTAGCCTTTTTGTTAGCCCAATAGCAACTAAAGGCTCTCACAAGGAAAAAGTCACACCATAGTAGCAAACCCGTGGCCACTGTAGCAAACATGTGGTTACTGTAACAAACCACCAGATAAAACAGCCGTGGGACTAAATCTGCGCGGTTTCAAAAGTTGAGGGGCTTGTTTGTCCGGTTTTAGAGTTGAGGTACGAAAAACGGACTTTCGCGATAGTTGGAAGACCAAAAGTAGATTTTTTCCCTCCCACAATACCTGCAGGCTGCAGTCCAGAGGCCCAGTGCTGTATATCTGCCGAAGCCCGGAGCCGTTCAGAATTTCAGTATATGCGTACACTGCGTCACGTCATATATCTAGCCATCATGATCTAGTTTTTCCATCTACTGAACTGGAGATCGCTTTCGATTATTTTCGACCCCCACGCTAGCGACCGTGAACATTGACCCTGAGAACCTCCAGCAGATCGAACGACGAAGCAGTGCTGTTTTTTTCTTCAGAAAACAGCTCGTAACACTCATGAGGTTAAACTTGCAGCAGGTTCCTGGGCAATTTGGCTTTGCAACCAAAGTGCAAAGCTATAAAGAGCCACTTTTCTTTTGGATTGGCAGGAAAAGGAAGACATGGGTTGGTCTTTCCAACCAAAAAGATTCTCACTTTTGATTCTGCCCTCATCAAAAGCTACAGATTAGGACTTGTACCATATGGAGGATAAAGACCATGAACACCCAAAGCATTGCGCTTTACCGAGATAAAGTAAAGGCGAGAATCTTGTTTTGGATAGTTTTTTGCACTTTTTTCCTGTGAACTTTTATGTCACACAAACGCAAAGTGACCATGGGAAAAGCTTAGGAAGGTGCAGCTAGTGCTTTGCTCAGATTCTTAGTTACCAAGTCATGCCTGCCATGCCTCTTAGGTCCTATATAGGTTGACTCCTGGAGCTTCTACTTCTCACCGTTCTGCTAGCTAAAACATACTGAAGCGTCTGCGGATTGCAAGAGAAATGTTTGATGAAGTTCGTGGGAAAATTTATCTGCTCATGTAAACATACCTGGCTCAGTGTTCAGTTCTTACATTTCTTTGTTGGAAAGTTTCTTTAATATGTAAAACCTCTACCATTCTACTATACAATGCATTGCATCATAGCTAGAGGCAGCTCATTATGCGATGCAATTCTGAAACGTGACTTTGCACTTTGCAGACAACCAACGAAGACACGGCGTATGTGTTGTGAGTAGAGTACATACTGAAATGTCGACAGGTACCGCGTCCAAAAGCCCAAAAGGCACCACAAATCATGGTGTCCACCGCGCACGCACCCAAGCACCGAGCCACTGGCTCTCACATATGCTATAGCTATATATATACACAAGAGCCAGGTCTACTGGATGCCTGATAGTACGAGATAGATAGCTCCTTGAGAAACCATCGAAAACCAGCCACCACACCACACGCCTCGATCGCGCAACAGCAACATGCTGCCTCACGTCGAGATGCCGGCCAGGGCGGCGGTCGCGTGCACCGGCGCGGCGGGCATCAAGCTGTTCGGCAAGGTCATCACCACGCAGCAGCAGCCGCCGCCGCTGCAGCCCATGCACCACGCGGGCGCCGGCGCAGCGCCACCGAGCAGGATGCAGCAGGCGTCGTCAGGGCGCGGGAACAACGCCGACCTGCTGGAGGAGGTGGCGCGGGCGCGCGCGGCGGCGGCCGAGGTGCGGTTGCCGTGCCCACGCTGCCTGAGCCGGGACACCAAGTTCTGCTACTTCAACAACTATAACGTCAACCAGCCGCGCCACTTCTGCCGGGCCTGCCACCGCTACTGGACGGCCGGCGGCGCGATCCGCAACGTGCCGATTGGCTCCGGCCGCCGCAAGAACCGCCCCGTGCTGCTCCCACCGGCGCCGCACCACACCGCCACCGCCACCGCCACCGCCAGTACTATCAGCGCCGACGACAACGACCACCGCTCGGGCTCGGGGTCTCCTCCGGTGTTCGCCTCTGTGTTCACCGCGCCCTACCTCGGCGGCTCGCCCTCTCAGTTCACCACGTCGCCGGCTTACGCCGCCGCCGCCGGTCACCCGGGGACGACGACGGGGCAGTGCTTGTGGCTGGTGGCGACCACAGATCGTCCTGTTGCATCGGACCGCGCTTTTCTGATATGATGTAAAAAATAAATAAATGATGTGATTTGCTTGGTTACTCTTACTCACGCTCCGAGCTTTTCATGGATGGAACCGGCGGTTTCGGTGTGGTGGATAGGGTAGGGTTTGACCTGGTAACAATTTTGAGTGCATGCTCGGGCTTTTTTAGGTGCAGCTGTCAGCTGTGTAATCCAAGTGTCAGTTCTAACCTTTTCTTTTGACTTTGCATCAAACTTTTGTGACGGTTGTTTAAGTCCTTTTTTGAGAACTTTTGTGAGCTTGGGATGTAATTTAACTTGACTAGAAACATGTCTATGCGTTTCAGTGGGAGTGAGGGGGTGCTGCTGTGGTTATATAGTAATTGACTAGAAACATGCCTATGTTGTTAAATTTTAACGTTGATTATGAAGAACGCAGCGAGCCAGCGATTCTCTGTCACACACCGACAACACAAACTCTAACTGACGACAGGCCGCGCTCCAGCACGAGTGTGCGACCCGCGCCCACCACAGCCTGTGCCTTCCTGTCTCCTCCCTCTTTTCTTCTCCACCTCCATCGGGCTTACAAGGGGGGGGGGGGGGGGGGGGGGGCGGAGGCAGACACAGGCCCGACGGTGGGGACGGGAGAGATGGCGGTGAGGTGGTGACGCCACCGGAGCAGGCGGCCAGACGGGGTTGGGGCAAGGAACACCATGGCCATGGCGGGGGTGGGGGCGGGGGTGGGTGGGTTGTGGGTTTGGTTGGGGAGGGTGAGGGGGAGGGGTGGGGGTGGTGGAGGGGAGAGGCCGCTGCGAGCATGGTAGGGTCTTGATAAAGCTCCGGGGCTGCGACCACGATTATGGAGCTCCAGCGAGACCCTACCGTGCTGCGACATTATGAACATAAGGTTAAAGACAAATACAACGATTGAGCAGCTCTGCTCGTTAGGTGTTTTTTTCTTCGAATTACGCAAGTACAAACACAGACGCAGACGCTAAACACGCATGCACACTCACACCTATGAACACACGTACGCAAACCCTACCTCTATGAGCACCTACGAAAGACCGTGCCAGCGCATCTCAAGATTGACGAAGTCACTACATGCGCCTCGCTGTCGACGGGAACGTCGCCTACCACTGAAAGCACAAACGCCGTTAAATCAGAAAAATGCGAGCACCCATGCCAAGTCGAGGACTAGAACCCGGGTGGGCAGGTTCCACCACAAGGAACCTAACCAACTGAGCAAGGATCAGTTCGCTGCTAGTTAGGTTATATGTGGTGGAACCTATCCACTCAGGTTTAAAGTCTTCAACTTGATACGTGTGTTCTTATTTTCTGGTTTAACCAATATTTAATGACGCTATTTTCTCAGTGATAGGCGATGTGTCGATAGCGAGGGTTCTATGTGGTGATTTTGTTAATCTCGAGATATGTTGACCCAATCTTCTAGAGGTGCTCATAATGGTAAAGTGTGTGCATGTGCATTCATAGGGTGTGAGTGTGCATGTGTATATATGAGTGGTGCCTGTGTGGTGACTTGGTCAATCTCAAGATCCACTATCCCAATCTTTCGAAGGTGCTCACAGGTAGAGATGAGAGTGGATTAAGTCCAAATCCCAAACTAGAAGTTCAATTAAAACCCAAGAAAATGATCCAGCATCCAATCAAAATCCAATTTCAAATGACTAATGTTCAATCCAATCTGTATCTGTATATCTTATAACCATAATCCTCACTAGAAGTCTCCACTAGAAGCCTACTCGACATACAAGCTATCCACATCAGTAGTCCACTAGCATATGCAATTATAGCACATATTTATCTCAACATGCAAGCTATTCACGTCAGCAGCCCACTAATGCATGCAATCATGACATATCTATCTCGACATGCAAACTATCCATGCCAGAGGCCTGTTTGGAACGTAGAGATTTCACATGATTTGCACTGAAAAAATATGCCATGTTCCAAACAGGGCCTAATGCATGCAATTATGACATATGAATTCATAGAAGTTATCCACGTCAGCAAGCCATATCATCTATCCATATGCATTTATTTATCCACGTTAACATACTACACAGTACATTAAAAGTTATTCACGATCCCCACAACAATGTGCAAAGTATGCTTCTAGTTGCTTTAAAATCCAAATCCATCCATGACTATCCAGTAAAAGCAAAAGCACTATGCGTCTATGCCTACATGTTGACCTCATTCTAAAGCTAGACCGTAGAATTAAAAACTCGTTTTCATACATAAAAACATAACAAAATTGACACAAAGTTGTTTAAGATGACTCAGTAATAGCTGGCTACTTTATGTAAATTGGTGTGGCTGTATATGTACATGGGCTGCACACGCATTTAATTTACACCTTAAGATTTTGATGAAAGTGACCGAAGTTAGTTAGAGATGATTCAGTATATAGGAACCAGCTATTTTTTTTGTGCAAATTGGTATTGCTATATGTAAATATGGGCCACATGTTGAAAGTTGGACCCTAAAGAACCTTGCATTCACATCTTAAAAGTTTTAGCAAAGTTGACCAAAATTTGTTGGAGATGATTTACGGCTACTCTTTGTATACCGGCTACTCTTAAAATTTAGCGATATTGACTGAAAATTTAGAGATGGCTCAATATAGCAACTAGCTACTCTGTGTATAGGTCAACATGTGGGGCACATTAGAAACCTAAGCTAGACATTGGAACCGCTCTCTTAAGTCCAAAGATATCCAATGGATATTGGACTTTTAAGTTGCTCTCCAATAGATTTTGGACATTATCGGATAATATAGGGATAAATATCCAAATCCAAATGGACCTTATCTAAGCATATCCAAAAAAAAATTCAATTGGACTATGGATGATCCATACTCATAGGGGTGACCGCGTGTCCTTACATAGGGATAAGTGCGTGTCCTTACATATAAGCGTGTATGATTGTAATGTTGTTTGGAAAAAAAGAAGATTAAAATTATTATAAAAAAGAAAAGATTTAAATCCGAACTTTTCAAGGTGGGCCTACTTATGTGCCTAGCCTATCAACTTGCAAAAGTAGACAACAATTTTTACACAATTTCTTGACAAATATTGTGGTGTGAATTGTGATATGAGGTAAAATATTGAAGTGTTGAACTTTCACCATGAGTCCTAATCATACGTTTGGGCCTGTTATTAGTAGCTTCTCATTTAGTTAAATCAAATCAAATCACATGTATGGTCTACGTAGTGTGTTGCAGGCCTAAATCGTTTTCCATGAGCTGAAACGGATTGGAACCAAATGAAGCTCACTCCCACACTACCAGAGAAAGAAAAATTCCTAAAGAAAAGGGGATATGAATCCATAGTGGATGCTTCGGATGGATGCCAAGTGATTGATATTATACCTCCTGGGCCAGAACTTCTTGTTTCATAGGGGAAATCAATCAAACTTGATCAACCATTAACAAGCAATCCTAATGTAGGAGTGTTTGGTCAGGGGATGCAGAAATAGTGCTTCAAGACCCATCGCGTAGGCCTTTTGTTCTTCTTCACATCTGTTATTTTGGCACAGGTTTTTTTTGGTTTGTCGGCTTGGATAATTCATGACGGTTTGTTAGACCCGAAAGAAATTACTATTAATCCTGACAATCTAAGAAAACTGACGGGAGTAGCCCAGGATATTCCTGTTTCTGCCCATTCCTGTTTCCTGACGGTTTTCTGCCCATTCCTGACGGTTTGCGGCCATTAGGAATTTTTCTGCTCTGATAATGTCCCACACACATGGATTGAAGTGGATGAATTAATTTTCACTATAATTTCTTCTTTACAAATAAATTATTTATATAGATTAGTATCTAAAAACTAGATAAGGATGAAACAATTTCTGGAGTATAGATATTTTATTAGAAGAGTGTGGAGTGTGCCATGTGGCACAATCCCAGAGGTCCCGTAACAAATTTGGGTGCCTTCACCCTCTAGGGAAAAGCTACTAACTATCTATCTTCTATATTATTCTACACTTTGGCACGATCTTTTCATTATACTTCTCAATATCTAAACTCATTATGCATGTCAATATCTAAACTTGTGGTCTCTAAAGTCTTTACGAACTCTCTAGTCTTTTCTTCCTATGCCATGGAGTTAGTTCTAAAATCTTGCATTGGAAGGAAATAGCTTCCTATCATAGAATTTAGCGTGGAACGATACATCAGTGTATTGTGAATAGGGAATCAGAAGGGTAGCACACGAGACAGGTTTATATCGTACTCCTAGATGCAGTGTGCTGATGATGCGAGGGTTAATTGCTAAAAAACAAGATGTCAATAGAGGGGACCATACCCCTCCATATGTAGTCTAGGGTAGAGTTTACATTGGTAACCTAGATCGTATCTGGTTATTTCCTAATTTGTTACAAGGAATAGGAAAAGATAGAGAGGACAGAAGATTAGTTTCTGTCACGGATTCTGAGAGGTACTTAAGGGAATCTCCGCTAGTAAAATAGATGCCAATAACTTGTTGATCGACGCCAACAGTGCAAACACATAGTCTCCACACACCACATTCCATTCCTAGAGTCGGCGAAAACGCACGGCCCCAATCATACATTGACAATGACGAAAGATAGAACGGCGCAGGCAGGTGCACAAGGGCAAGAGAAATGCCTTGGTCACCGTGGGTGTGATTGTTGACGGTCCTTAAGTATCAATTATAACTATCAAATAAATAGAGAAAAGGATCCAAATGAAACCAACACCTAGACTTAGGGTTTTATCTGATAGAATTCCACGAGTTTTGCTGTTTATCTATTTCTGCAGGGGGTTATCAGGAAATACGGAAGAAAGGCCCACATGTCGGATTAATGACGGGATATTAACCGAACACGTAATTATCTTACATCTAGAAGAGTCCAGAAGCCACGAGAACGAACGGGAGGCATAACGGAGCCGGACATAGGGCGCCCGCCCTGGTCCTTAGGGCGCCCGCCCTGGCCCCGGAGCCAATCAGGCTCCGCCTTGAGGATTATGCTCCACCGACCTAGAGGATCAAGGAAAACCGTCCGTTCAATGTCGGTTTGATCCGACGGCCCAGATTCATCCGAAAGGGCTATATAAGCAAGGCCCCTGCCCCTGGAGGAGAGGCCCTCGTCTCATACTTCAAACCCTAATTCAGGAGGAGAGCCTCTGATCAAGCCCTAGAGCCACCATATCAACTAGATCTCTAGTTAGCATAGCTACATAGGATTAGAACTAGAAGGAGTCAATCTTCGATTGGTTCCCGGATCTGTCAAGAGGATTCTTGGTAATTCCTCTATTGTTCTTCAATTGTTCATCATTGTTCTTCAATATTATGAATATGACTTTGTTCTATTTCAATATATTGGTTATGACTTTGCTCTACTTGATTATATTTGCAATTATATTGTTCTTAGTTTATCATAGTTATATGCTTGGCTTAGTTAGATTGGAATTATATACATGCCTAGGATCATATAGCGTTTATCCATGTGTACAGTGGGTGAATGATAATTATTGTGTAGACGTGGTGTCTATACCGTATTTATCTGCGATTGCACCCTATATGCCGGATTGTGGGGTAGTTCGCGATAGTGACAGCTTCGTTGATTCTTATATAGTCCCCCTCTCGTGTATAGGGCAGGCAGAGCAACACTATTACAGGGGAATGATTGCTATGTTCTTCATCTTCCTTGCTAATATTCACTATGCATGGATATAGTCTTTTCTCACCATGATTGCCAAGTATAATTGCACTAACTATGATATGCTAGACTTTATAGTTAATAATAACTTAGGGAATATCTTTGTAGTTCATCCTAATTCCATGCTAATGACTTGCTAGAATATCTGCTAAGGTGCTTATCATTATTATATGTGGCTAGTTGATTAGATTAATTATCTTTGTCACCATTATCACTTTACCTTTACTTAATGTGACATTAATACCTGTATAAAGAGATTGATAAATACTCTCGGTTATACATGCAATGATGTGTACTCAGTTCCATATTCTCATTCCATTATCAACCATGATACTTAGAAATCCCTTCCCAGTGGTAAAAATATAAATAACGATACCTAGAATACTTCCCGGTTAAAATGCTACATCGGTATTAATCTGTGCGCTTGCAGATCCCTTTTATTATTTATCTTGATGAGCAAATGCATATTTCAATACCGCGTCTCTCATGTCATGCTGGGGATGACAACTTGGCTTAAGTGGCATGAGGGATAGGTTTGGCATTTTTGGCGCCGTTATCAGAATTAGAAAACTAAGTCTACTTTTGGTAGTGACGTTAAGAATGCCCAACAAGCATTTTTGGCGCCATTGCCGGGGAAGGTTGATTACTAAGTAGGAATGAATATGGAACTTTGAGTCATCATTTGCATCACTAATCTGATCGAACTTATCAATTCTCTTATACAATTTTACCCCTGTATTTTCCATTTTGATTATTTATTGTAGGGTGATGCATGAATAGAAGACATCTTCCAGACAACTTTGTTGACGATCCCGAAGCCTTATTCAGAAGAACAAGAGCCAAGCTCAAGAAGACATCGTCAATACTTTAGCACAAAGCTTCATCCAAATCCGAAGACCGCCGAAGTTTCATCCGGAATTTGTCGACTGAATTCGAAGCCATGGCGAACAAGATGATCCGCGAATTCTCAGCTCCCACTACGGACAACATCCGCACTGGACCTGCCGCGGCCATCAACAAGAACTTCGAGGTCAAGCCTGGGCTCATCAACATGGTGCAAGCTAACCAGTTCTGTGGGAAGCCACATGAAGACGCTAGTGCTCATCTTCAACACTTCCTGGAGATCTGCAGCACTTTCACCATGGTTGAAGTCCCCAGAGACGCCATACTACTTCGCCTTTTTCCATTCTCACTGTTGGGGAGAGCGAAGCAGTGGTTCTACGCTACAAAGGAGAAGAACACTACGTGGGCACTCTGCTCCACGAACTTTCTGGCCAAATTCTTTCCCATGGGCAAGACCAATGCTCTCCGTGGGAAGATTACAAGTTTTCAGCAACAACATGATGAATCCGTTCCAGAAGCATGGGAGCGTTTCCAAGACTACATCCTAAAATGTCCCCATCATGGAATGGAAAGCTGGCTACTGATGCAGACATTTTATCATGGGCTCATTAACAGTGCCCGTGAAACCATGGATGCTGCAGCTGGAGGAGCATTCCTATCACTCACCATACCTCAAGCCACAGGTCTTGTGGAGAAGATGGCATCCAACCAAGGTTGAAATGAAGAAAGAACTCAGACACGCAAGAGAGGTGGAGGTATGCACCAGCTCAAGGAGGTAGACATGCTGTCTGCCAAGCTAGACCTACTCATGAAGAAGCTCGATGATCGAGCTGGAGAAAAGAAAGAAGTCATGCACGTCTACGACTCCCACATGACTTGTGAGGAGTGTGGAGGTACTGGACACTCGGGCAATCACTGTCCTGAGTTGCTGGAGGACGTGAACTACATCAACAATAACAACAACAACTACTACAACCGTCCTCAGCAGAATCAATGTTGGAATCAACAGAGGCCTAACTACTCAGGTAATTACCAAGGTAACAATTCTTTCAATAATAATAATAATTATCCACCTTTGAGAGAGTTAGTGTCCAACCAAGGAAAGCTAATGGATAACCTGTCTAAGAAATTGGCATCTAATGATAAAATACTAGAAAATATAAATAATAGAATGGATAATTTCTCTACTGCCATCAAGAACCAGATTAGCTTTAATAAAATGATTGAATCTCAGTTGAATCAAATAGCTGCTGCTGTTCCTGCTACTAACCCCGGTATACCATCACAACCGGAAGGACTAGAATCTGCAAATCTTGTAGACATGTTTGATGCAGGAGATTACTGGAGTAACCCTATCGTGGAAATAAGTACTGACCGTTTGCCGGTCAAGAGAGGCGATCCAGGACGCCCCGTCATCCCGATCTCCATCGGCATGCGAGACTTCCCAGAAGCACTCTGTGACTTTGGCTCCAGCGTCAACATCATGCCCAGGGTACTCTATGAAAAACTCTTTTCACAACCATTATTAGAAACAACCATGTGTTTGCAGCTTGCAGATAGGACACTGAGTTTCCCGAGAGGAATATTGAAGAACATCTGTGTCCGAGTTGGTTCCTCGTACGCTCCAGCAGACTTCGTAGTAATAGAGACCGGTTCTGATGAGAGGGCTCCCGTCATCCTAGGGAGACCATTCCTGAACACCGCGGGAGCTGTCATCTATGCTAGTGCTGCCAAGATCAGTTTCTACATCAAGGGGAGGAAGGAAACGTTTTTCTTCAAGAACAAGACCGCACAAATCCCAGAGCAACCCCAATATGAACCAAGGAAGAGGACCAACAGGAGGAACAAGAGCAAGAAGCAAGTATGGACCGAGACAGCTAAGATGGTCACTGCCGTGCACAAAGGTCAAGATCGCCAACTCAAGTCACCGTTCTTGCCTAAGAAGGACGACCCAGGTATGCCAAGCATTTATTGCTCCATTAATGGGTCCCACTTCTACAAGACACTTTGCGACACTGGGTCGGGCGTCAACATAATGGCCAAGGTCACCTATGAACTTCTGTTCGGAACCATGCCCTTAAACCCAACATATATTCAGCTCCAGATGGCAGATCAGACATTCCGACAGGTCGAAGGTACAGTAACTGACGTCCCTGTTAAGATAGACGATCACTTTGTCCATACAGACTTTCAGGTTATTGACATGGGAGAAGATGAATACGATCCACCCATCATCCTTGGAAGACCATTCCTTAGTACTGTCAAAGCAATCATTTACATTGGAACTGGAGAAGTCCACATGCACTTCCCCTCTGAGAAGGTACGTCTTTACTTTACTGACTCTAACTATGTATTTGAAGAATCCAAGCAGGTCAGGACAAGAAGAAGGCGGCGTAACCACAATCAGAAGCGACAGGTCATCAAGGACGGATGGGCAGATTATGAAGGAGAAGTGGTAAGATCTGAAGACATACCACTCAACCAACACTGTCCTGAGGAGACCAAAGCACCGAGACAGGTATGGAAAGAAAAGACAGTTGTACATGAAGAAGAGGCGCCGCCGGAACCACCGACTACGCCATCCACCAAATCCCAGGACGACTGAACGAATAAGAGTCCCGTTCGGAGGACTTAAAAACACCGAACGCCTTGCCAAGAGGTAACTTGGTAGTTATCCTTTCCTTTTTAATTATTTACTTTATCTTAAATAGTTTGCTTAGTTAATCATATTCATACTATCTTAAAAAGAAAATAAAAATATTAAAAACCCTAAAGCCCCATGTGAGTATGCGAGTGGCATAAAACCCATAAGTACATTCACTGTGGTGGCATAAAAAATATATATATATATATAATAAATACATAAATATTTTCTTCTGCTTTATAAAATAAAATAAAAAAAACAAAAATAAAAAAATCAAGGAGGCTCAGCATGATAAAGGCTAGATATTTATGCTAACACTTAATGAGTTCCACAAAGCTTTGTTGTCTATTTGAGCTTCACAGAATTCAAGGAGACTAGCAGACGGAGGACATTCTAATCGCTGTCAGGGTGCTGCCGACTTTCAAATACATCTCCGCCATCTGCTAGCTACATCAAAAGAGATTATGTCAAGATCCAGCTTGGGGGAGAGCACCTCCATTATCTTGCTAAGTATTTCTATCTTTATCTTTATATTTATATATACTTCTATCTTATAAAAATAAAAATATACATAACTATGAAAAAAACCAAATAAAGATTTTGTGCTTATATATATATACCTATATCTTTTGCTTAGTGTGTTTTAATAAATAAATAAAGTGGCTATGCTAAACTGAATCTAAATAATAATAAAACTCTAGCATGGATATGATGAATAGTTGCTTTGCCTAACTTTCAAATTTGAAGTCCTCTCTCTAAGTTTAGACATAACTGTTATCATTTAAAGCTTGCTCTAAACCTGAACTTGTGGGAAGAGAACTTGATCTAAAGTCTAAGTTGTTAACGGATATGATATGGGAATGTTGAGCTGCTGTTTATCTATTCCTAGAGATGCTAGAATTCTGGAGAATTTTATCTTTGAAAATCTTAAAATGCTACATGATGAGTTCCTGTATGATGAGAGTTTAAGTTCCTACCACAGCCATACATACATGCTTGTTAGACTTTAAGCCATACCTTTACTTTTTACTGCTTATGAGCATTGAGTGTAGTCAAGCTGTGTAGACCCTTAGGAGCTTGTCATGCGGTTAAAATCAAGATTCACTTGCACGATCACTCATACATGCTGCTTCTACTCCGGAAGTACGCATCCACATATATCCACTCATTCTCATCTCCAGATCCACATAAAATTATTCTACTCCTAATCCGGGAGAGAATAGCCAAAAATATTTTCCCATTCTTGTTATCCCCTGTGAAATAAATGTTCAAGCTATTTTGGTTATTACCACTTGCTATATTGTTCTAAGGAGATGAGTGCTCTATACGAGGAAATAAAAAGGGGCAAGTGCCCGGAACCTCGAAAAGAAAAAGATACGAGGAAATAAAAAGGAGCAAGTGCTCGGAACCTCGATGAAAAAAAAGAAAAAGTGTGAGAAGAGAGGTAAAAATGGACAAGTGTCCGACAGTAGAATTAGGGGTACAAGATACCCACCTGAGAGAAAAAAAAATATAGAGCACCTCATTCTCCTCAAGAGCTTTAAAAGCAAGAAAGGTACGTATCCCCTCAAAAAGAGCAAAAGTAGAATTAGACTTTCATCATTGTTATCATCACTACCACCATACACCATTTATTCGCCACACATGCACATCTTGATTTGACTTATTGGCTTGTTTCTCTAGATCCATGGTTTGACTATGCAATAAATGTCTTGTAAGTATGTATACTTTATCTCCCACCGATAAGCTCCAGATATCAAAAGCCTTATTAGAATAGGATGAGAGAGAAGGCAATGTCACTCTGCCTTATACCACAAATACTACATACTTTGCTTTGAGAGAAGGCAGACATTATTACTGCCTTGGTGAGGATCCAGAAATACCACAAAAGAGAGACCTGAGAGAGTCATACAAGGAATCTCTGAGTTTTATTTGAAAATCTGCAAAAAACTCCAAGAGCTATAGCTAATCAAGAATAAGAGACATGGCGCTTGACTAGACTGTTCTATCTTTTAACCGCTCAAGACAAAGGTGACGGTTGCAAGCCCCATGGTGAAAGGTATAATGAGTAAGTTTTAAGTCTTGACAGTTTACTTTAACTCAGAGATGAGACTCTATTTGAAAGCATGTGTACCGTCAAAATTCAAAGGCATTTCAGCAACTACTGAGTCTCTACTTGCTCAGGGACGAGTAAGAGGTAAGCTTGGGGGAGTTTGTTGACGGTCCTTAAGTATCAATTATAACTATCAAATAAATAGAGAAAAGGATCCAAATGAAACCAACACCTAGACTTAGGGTTTTATCTGATAGAATTCCACGAG
Source organism: Saccharum spontaneum (assembly GCA_022457205.1). Lineage (NCBI taxonomy): Eukaryota > Viridiplantae > Streptophyta > Magnoliopsida > Poales > Poaceae > Saccharum > Saccharum spontaneum. The sequence continues at coordinate 55,110,134 of CM039613.1, forward strand.
TTTTGCTGTTTATCTATTTCTGCAGGGGGTTATCAGGAAATACGGAAGAAAGGCCCACATGTCGGATTAATGACGGGATATTAACCGAACACGTAATTATCTTACATCTAGAAGAGTCCAGAAGCCACGAGAACGAACGGGAGGCGTAACGGAGCCGGACACAGGGCGCCCGCCCTGGTCCTTAGGGCGCCCGCCCTGGCCCCGGAGCCAATCAGGCTCCGCCTCGAGGATTATGCTCCACCGACCTAGAGGATCAAGGAAAACCGTCCGTTCAATGTCGGTTTGATCCGACGGCCCAGATTCATCCGAAAGGGCTATATAAGCAAGGCCCCTGCCCCTGGAGGAGAGGCCCTCGTCTCATACTTCAAACCCTAATTCAGGAGGAGAGCCTCTGATCAAGCCCTAGAGCCACCATATCAACTAGATCTCTAGTTAGCATAGCTACATAGGATTAGAACTAGAAGGAGTCAATCTTCGATTGGTTCCCGGATCTGTCAAGAGGATTCTTGGTAATTCCTCTATTGTTCTTCAATTGTTCATCATTGTTCTTCAATATTATGAATATGACTTTGTTCTATTTCAATATATTGGTTATGACTTTGCTCTACTTGATTATATTTGTAATTATATTGTTCTTAGTTTATCATAGTTATATGCTTGGCTTAGTTAGATTGGAATTATATACATGCCTAGGATCATATAGCGTTTATCCATGTGTACAGTGGGTGAATGATAATTATTGTGTAGACGTGGTGTCTATACCGTATTTATCTGCGATTGCACCCTATATGCCGGATTGTGGGGTAGTTCGCGATAGTGACAGCTTCGTTGATTCTTATATAGTCCCCCTCTCGTGTATAGGGCAGGCAGAGCAACACTATTACAGGGGAGTGATTGCTATGTTCTTCATCTTCCTTGCTAATATTCACTATGCATGGATATAGTCTTTTCTCACCATGATTGCCAAGTATAATTGCACTAACTATGATATGCTAGACTTTATAGTTAATAATAACTTAGGGAATATCTTTGTAGTTCATCCTAATTCCATGCTAATGACTTGCTAGAATATCTGCTGAGGTGCTTATCATTATTATATGTGGCTAGTTGATCAGATTAATTATCTTTGTCACCATTATCACTTTACCTTTACTTAATGTGACATTAATACCTGTATAAAGAGATTGATAAATACTCTCGGTTATATATGCAATGATGTGTACTCAGTTCCATATTCTCATTCCATTATCAACCATGATACTTAGAAATCCCTTCCCAGTGGTAAAAATATAAATAACGATACCTGGAATACTTCCCGGTTAAAATGCTACATCGGTATTAATCTGTGCGCTTGCAGATCCCTTTTATTATTTATCTTGATGAGCAAATGCATATTTCAATACCGCGTCTCTCATGTCATGCTGGGGATGACAACTTGGCTTAAGTGGCATGAGGGATAGGTTTGGCATTTTTGGCGCCGTTATCAGAATTAGAAAACTAAGTCTACTTTTGGTAGTGACGTTAAGAATGCCCAACAGTGATCTGGTGGCTATAGGCTCGCCATGGTGATGCTTGGGTTTGAAGAACGACAGTGCGGAGGTAGTGAACTGTGGTGTAAAACTCGTGGTACTCCTCAACGGGCGACTTCTGCTCGCAGACATTGTTAACGGCGGGGCCTCTCATTGGGATGGTGGTGGGCTTGTGGAAGAAGACGTATGACGTGGCGATTTAGGACGGCTCCTTCATGGGCGCTTCTCAGATGGCTTGGCTCCTGCTTAGTGATGGTGAAGCAGGCACGGTCAGCTTCTCGTAGCAGCTTTGGCATGCTGGTTTGGTGAAGACGGTGGTGACAGCGCCGCTATTGCTGCTCCTGGGCTCCTACTGGCAGCGCCGGTTGTCAAGGACGGCGTTGCGGACCTCTGCGTGTGTGACCTAGGGATGAAGCTGGCGTCAATGACCTCTATGGACATGGGGCTCCTATGACAGTAGTGGTGGGCGACGAGAAGGGTGGCCGAGTTGGGAGTCGTGCAGGTCTTCACCTGGACTCGTTGCGGCAGAGCTCGGCCAAGGGTCTCTTTTATTGGCTCATCTACTTGGCTCCTGCTCATCCTCCTCGGACTTAGTGCACCATGACCGTCATCTCCACTGGTCGCAACCATGTGAAGCTGCATGACTCGATCTGTTTTGGAATCTTAGCTCTGTTCGCCATAGAGGCTTGCGTAGAGAGCACACGAAGCCGGGCACGAGCGAAGAAGAAATGGAAGTCCACTTTATAAATAAGGAATAAACTTGTTCACCCTTTTTTGAGGGATCAGGTTGCCCTAGATCCATACTTCCAGGTGGGATGTCCTTGACTCCAACTATCTATAATCGAAACACCACAAAATAGACCCATCAAATCCTGTTTGTGGAAACCTTGGGAACCAAGCACTACCTAAGCATCAGATCCTGTCTGCAGAAACCCTGGGAACCAAACACTACCTAAGCTAGTGGATCTGGGTCAGATGATAATAATATGGTTTAATCAGTATAATTTGGACATTTTCCCGTAGGCAACAAAGTGCCACTAATAGTTGATGCATTGTTTAGGGCTTTTTTTTCTCCAATATGCAAAAGATTTGTGTATCACTAAAATTAAGATAGAAGAATATAAATATACAAACGTCATGCTTCAAGCGAGCACTCTAGGAGGTCTAGAAGGAGCAGCCTAAGGTTGGAACGTCCTAGTGTACTAATACATGATACTATATTACTCAGAAGTTAGACAACCAAGAGACAAGCGACGCTTCAACTTAAGAAATGACCTTCCGTAGTCGTTGCTTCTTGCACATCCCTATCCCGATGTCTGCAAATAGGCTGCCCAACGCTTCAACATTTTAACCACTCAGGTCCACCCCAAAGAGCTCCTCGTAAGCCTTCTTTTCGGACACGCTTGGTGTGGAAAATCCTATGGTCAGGCCCAAGCACTGCATGATGAGGACCTCACCTTGCTTGGAAACAAGCACTTGAGAGAGGCCCTAAGTCGCCAAATGCTCGCTCCAGAGTAGGAGCACCGGCGTAGCGTCTGTCGGCTACACGGGAGACCAAGGCAATGAGGAGAGGCTCGAAATATTCGCTTGGTAAAGCTCTAGAGGCAGCATGTGGCAGAGTAGTCACTATCGTCGTCGACCGGATGCGCGTCCCACGTCGGCGTAGACATGATCGCAAGGCTAGTGTTCTCTTAGTGCTTGGTCGGCTTGAATCCAAGTGGGAAGTCATCTCCATCCTCCCTAGGCACTTCTGCATCCGCAAAGCCGGACTACCCCACTCGTGCGGCGTGGCCTGTGCCAACCCTTGCACAGGCGACAACGGAGGTGAATCCATCATCTACTAAGTTGCCGTTGCTAGAGAAGCTCCTAAGCACGCGCCAAATCCTTTTGGCTCGACACTACGGGCCAACACCTACTGTTTGTGCTGGAGTGTGCAACAGCATGCACAAGTGGCCACCAACGATGCGTCAACCTCCTGAGAGGTGGCCGTTGGTGTCAGCGGGCACCCAGGTGCTGACGCTCCCGTGGGCTGGCTCAAGGTGAGTAAGGCAATGAGCTACTTTGGCATTGGGTCATCCGAGATGACCCACGCGGCATGCCCCATGCTCGCGCACAGTGTGACTCCAATGGATCTGGCTTAGGGAGGCTCTATGCGGAACCGTGATGATGTCCCTTGCCCTCTTACTCCAAGATGACCCACGTAGCGTCAGGGGCAGCAGGCGCAATCGTGGTGATCTCCCTCGCCCTCTTACTCCGGTGCCATTGGTGTCGGCGCTGATGAAAGCCGTTGGCGCTCCCCACGTCACCCTGCACGACTCCATTCGGGCTCGGTGGACCATCGTGGGGGAGCGGGTCAGGAGGCCAATGGGTGGTCGCCACGAGTAGACCGCGATCGGTCGCCACCCTTTGCGATCGTCATTGCGGTCGACATGGTCCACCTGCAAACCCTGGCAAGGTGGCGGAAGCCATGGCAACCAGCAAGTCGCTACTCAGTGCGAGTAGAAAAGGCAGTTGAAGCATTCGTCACGAAGCTTTGCAGGGATCTTTTGGGTCTGCAAGAGCTACTTTGGGCCGCGACGAGGCTAAACCGAGGTGGCCATGTGACGTGTCTCCCACCAAGGGAGGATCTCCCGCCACCCATTGGTGTTGGAGGTGGAGGCCCGTTCGCGAGGGCCGATGTGTTGGTGGGCAGGGACGCGGCCATCCACTGTCCGAGCAGGCTTGCCACACACCAGCTGCCCGGAAGCATTGCCGACTATGCTTCACCGCCTTCGTATTGGTCCCTGTTGTCCTGCGTCCGCTCTACCGCGACCTAGAAACAACGATTGAGCGAGGCTAGGACTTCGCGGTAATACTTGATCTATACCTCTATATCTATACCTATACCTAATACCTAATAATAAAAATGCAAAATTTCCACCGTATTTTTTTCTGCCTCTTCCTCCCCCAATCACCAGCTCGGTTTCGGTCTCGTTGTCAATAGAGATTAAGAGTAGGGAAGAGAACAGAAATAAATATGGGGTTCTAGATGTAAACATACTAGAGAAAGAAAAGGTGGGAGGGCCTTAATAGTTTTTGAAATATATCAGGGTTCCTGATATAAAATGTCTAGATCCGAGTGGGTCTCTCCTGGTGGGATTCTTTTTTGATCTGGGTTGAATCCTTGCAATTGGGTCAGCTTCGTTGTGGGCTGGACCAAGCCCATGCAAGTCTTTTTTCCTTTTCTTTTATTTTTCTCTTTTTCTATAAAAACATAGATATTGAAAAATTTGCCAAAATCATAGAAAAATCATAAAAAATGCCAAACCAGTTTTGCGGCACAACTAAATATTTCATAAACCAAAAACTTCGCAGATTATTATCTAATGAAATCTATACAAATGTATTTATGTAATTCCTGACGAGGACTCAATCACTGGTGGACAGACAAATTCTTGACACATTGACAAAAAAAGTTACGTAGGATGATATGGTGCATAAAAAAGCTACAAAGGTCGATATTGAGTTATAGAAACACATGGATATTATGAAAAATTGAAGTTATGATATACTTATAGCTAAATAATTATGTGCTTTGCACTGAATGGAAAAATATACCAAGGTGTCTTTCAATTTGATACAGGTTTAGTAAGACATTGTTATTTATTGTTAGCATTAACTTATATTATGGATATCACGGCCATCTTAAAATAAATTATAAAAGGATAAAACATAAGTATATATGTACTATTCATGTCATCGTTTTGCATGAACGCTTGATAGTTTTTTCCCATTACAACGCACAGGCATATTTGCTAGTACTTATAAAGAGGCAAAGTTTCTTACCACAATTTTTTTCGTCCATCACCTAATCTCCTCCGGATTCACACTTAGATCGTCCGATTGTGATTTATGTGTCCTGGTCGTACCAATATATCTATCCCTAATAATAAAAGGCAAAATTTTAGAACATTTTTTTGTCCATCTATTTTTTTATCCATCTCCCTCAAACTACTGAACAATGAAGAGTTTTTTCCATCTAGATTTATATATATAACCCTTCCTTCTGGATTTATATATAATCCGTACTCATACGAGTTAGATTAGCTCTAGTGTAGTGCGATACGGAGTCTGGTTCCAAAAAGAATTGGGTAAGCGTCAGCCCAGCAAATATTTGATTGTTTGCTCACGTAAAGGGAAAGAGAAATTGTGTGACTCGAACTCTACAATGCAGCTGCATGCCGTGATGATCACATAAGGAGAAAAGATGGAAGGTCTAACACGTGAACATGCATGCAAAACGTGTAAGCAGCTTAAGTTGATTTTGACTCTACAGGTGCAACATGCACGCCTGTTGGTATTTTTAACGCACAAAGATAAATCCGCAAGCACACGGATACCGTTGTAACTTTCACCCGGAGGGTTTTAAATATCGTATCCACAGGGAAACGTCTGTGAGCCGCCTAACCACTAGTTTATCCAAGGGTAGCAATCAAGATTAAGATATGATGGGTAGAGAGGATTCCTATGGTAATGATCCTATACAAGGCAAGGTTATGATTCAAATGTCCTTCTAATGTTCACTTCGGGACGCCGCTAAACGGGAAAGCGCCACTAAGGATAACTCTACCGACGCGACTATGGTTCTACTAATTTAAGAACCTACTCAAATCGATGTGGACGGAGCTGTCACCTCCCGTAACTACCATACAACCAAAGAATAGGGCGCAAACACAGGTAACCGATAGCCTAAGCACCACGCTTATGCTAACAATTACTACTCTAATTCAGAGCGCTAATAAGAACTAGAGCAATCAAAAGAACTGTGAACCAATGAATATGGATAGAGGTAGTAGTAAAAGGGATACTTGGAGCTTTATTGCGTAACAAAAGGGCTAGCAATGGATGAAGGGAAATTTTTTATGCTCACTCCCAGTGTAGGAGTAGAACAATTTTGGGATGTGTCTAAAATGAAAAGTATGTGGATGCGTACTTCTAGGGTAGAAGAAGCATATATGGGTGGAGTGTGCGTGATCTTGATTTTAACCATATGATCAATCCCTAAGGGTCAACACAGCTTGACCACACTCAATGCTTATAAGTAGTAAATATGAGTGAAAGTTTTCCTAGTCTAACAAGCATGTATATATGGCTATGGTAGGAATTCAAGCTCTCGTCATACAGGAACTCATCATGCAGCATCTTTATGTTCTCAAAAGATGAAATCTCCAGAACTCTAGTATCTCTAGGAACAAGATAAACAACAGCTCAAACTTTCCCATATCATATATGCCAACTACCTAGACTTAGATCAAGCATTTGCTACCCACAAGTTTCAGGTTCAGAGCAAATCTTAGATCAAAACAGCTGTGTCCAAAACTTGAGAGAGTTCGAGGTTGAAAACTAGGTACTTGAAAGGAATTACGGCAGAGCAACTATTCATCATTTCCATGCAAGAGATTACTTAGATAGTCCTCTTTTATTAACAACTTCCTTAAGAAAAAAATAAGCAAACTAGATACACCCTTTTTATTTTACTTTAGTTATTTTAGACCACTATTATTACTAATTAAGAAACCTTATATAGAAAAAGGTAGAACTAAGGGAAGAGAGTACTTAGCTGGATACATGGGGGTGCTTTCCCCCAAGCTAGATATTGACATAGTCATTCGATCTTGCAGTGTAGCAGATTGGCAGTGAAGATGTACTTCCTCTGGTGGAGGATCGATTAATGATGATTGTTGAGATAGTGCTCCACCAGTGGATAGAACATCCACTTACTTATCGGCTCTTCTTAATAACTCCTACACAACTCAAATAGACAACAAAACTCGTGGAACAGATTAAGGGTTAAAAAATTAAGCATTAATTGTCTAGAGTGTTGCCCATGATTTCTATGCAGAGTTTAGCAAGGTATCCTTTTTATTTCTTTTAGTAATTTCAAATTCTATATAATTAACTATGTCTAATTCTTCTTCTGGTAATTGTGCATCAAGGAAGACTTTTAGACGTTGGCCATTTACCTTGAAAAGCTTACCTTCATCGTTTTGAAGCATGACCACTCCATGTGATGCTACTTCAATTACCTTGAATAGTCCTTCCCATTTACTTCATAGTTTCCCATGTCTGAACAACTTCACTCTAGAGTGGAATAGTAACACCTTGTCACCTGGTTTGAATTCCTTCTTCTTCAATCTTTTGTCATGCCACCTCTTTGTCCTCTCTTTGTAAATCTTTGCATTATGATATGCCTTTTCTCGCCATTCCTCAAGCTCAGAGAGTTGCATCTTTCTTTTCTCCCTAGCTTCTTCAAAATCCTTGTTCCATCTCTTTATGGCCTAGTGTGCCTTGAATTCTAGCTCGACAAGTAAGTGGCATGTCTTCCCGTAGACCAGCTGGTATGGTGACATTCCAACAGGTGTTTTGTAGGCTGTTCTGTAAGCCCATAGTGCTCCATGAAGCTTATCCTTCCAGGCTGTCCCCCATCTCGTTGGCAGTCTTTTGCAGAATATTCTTGATTTGCTTGTTTGATGTTTCTGCTTGCTCACTTGTTTAAGGATGGTATGGTGTCACAACATTGTGACGAACCCCATAATTGTGTAAGAAGCGTTGAAACTTTCTATCAATGAAGTGAGAACCTTCATCACTAATCACCATGTGTTGAACTCCAAAGCGTGGAAAGATGGTTTCTACAAACATCCTCTTGGCGTGATTGGAATCTGCAGCTCGATATGGTAGAGCTTCAACCCACTTTGAAACATAGTCAACCGCCACTAAGATGTATTCACACTGCTTGAACTTTGGAAATGGTCCCATGTAGTTGATTCCCCAAACATCAAAGAGTTCTATCTGGAGATTGTTGGTGAGTGGCATGGCATCTCGTATATTTATGTTCCTATGCCTCTGACATGCTCCACATCTCTGAATGAAATCTTTTGTCTTCATACATGGTTGGCCAGAAAAATCCACATTGCCAGATTTTTGCATGAGTGCAGAATGCCCCATAATGTCCTCCATATGGTGATGAATGACATCTTTCAATGATCTTGATTCCTTCTTCCATTGGTACACATCTTTTGAGTAGACCATCAGAGCAGACTCGGAAGAGGTATGGTTCATCCCATATGTGGAGACGACTTTCTTGAATGAGCTTACGTTTGTTCTCTTCTGGTGGTACATAACCTACAACCATAAAATTGATAATATCTGCGTACCAGGGGTTGACGCTCGTGACCTTGTAGAGCATGTCATCTTGCAGGTAGTCGTTGATGGGCAATTCCTGTGGATTTTCAAACTGCATCCTGGACAAGTGATCAGCTACAGAATTTTCTACTCCCTTTTTATCTTTTATTTCTAAATCAAATTCTTAGAGTAACAAAATCCATCTTATAAGTCGTAGTTTAGCATCTTTCTTAGTGAGGAGGTATTTCAAAGCAGCATGATCAGTATGAACAATCACCTTAGCTCCTACTAAGTAAGATCTAAACTTGTCAACAACAAAAACAACAACCAAGAGCTCTTTTTCAGTTGTTGCATAATTAAGTTGAGGTCCTGACAGAGTTTTACTAGCATAAGCAATTGCAATGCTTTCTATCCTTTGTTTGACCCAAAACTGCCCCCACAACATAATCACTAGCATCACACATGATTTCAAAAGGTAGCGACCAATCAGGGGTTGAATGATTGGTGCAGAGATGAGTGCTTTGTTAAGAATATGAAAAACATCTAAACACTCATCATCAAACTCAAAGGGAGCATCCTTGGCTAGCAAACTTGTGAGGGGTCTAGCAATGTGCGAAAAGTCTTTTATAAAATGTCTATAGAACCCCGTGTGACCAAGAAAACTTCGTACCCCTTTGATATTTGTGGGAGGAGGCAAATTCTCTATCACTTCTATCTTTGCACGATCTACCTCGATCCCACGTTCGGACACCAAGTGTCCAAGCACTATGCCCTCTCTAACCATGAAATGACATTTTTCCCAATTAAGGACTAAGTGCTTTTCCACACATCTTTGCAAAACCTTATCTAAGTTTTCTAAGCAATCATCAAAAGTTTTTCCATAAATAGAAAAGTCATCCATAAAAACTTCTATGATTTTCTCTATCATATCAGAAAATATAGACATCGTTCACCTTTGGAACAAAGCCGGAGCATTGCACAAACCGAAAGACATCCTACGATAGGCATAGGTTTCATAAGGACAAGTAAAAGTGATTTTGCTTTGGTCATCAGGATGGATCGGGATTTGATGGTAGCTAGAATACCTATCAAGAAAACAGAAGAAAGAGTGCTTTGCAAGCCGTTCCAACATCTTATCGATGAAGGGTAACGGGAAGTGATCTTGCTTTGTTGCCTTATTGAGTTTTCGATAATCTATGCACATCCGCCATCCGGTGACGGTTCGTTGTGGAATCAATTCATTTCTCTCATTTTCACCACAGTCATACCCCCTTTCTTGGGTACAACTTGCACCGGGCTTACCCACTCACTATGTGGCATGGGATAGATTATCCATGCATGTAGGAGTTTCAAAACCTCTTTCTTAACAACATCCCGCATAGCATTATTGAGCCTACGTTGGGGCTCCCTAGATGGTGTATAAGCTGGGTCTATAGGAATGCGATGAGTGCAAAGGGCAGGACTAATCCCCTTGAGGTCTTGGAGTGAGTAGCCAAAAGCAGAACGATGCTTTTTTAAAACAGTAAGGAGTCGGATGGTCTCATATTCAGAAAGTTTATCACTAATTATCACTGGAGACTCCTTGTCATCATTTAGAAAAGCGTATTTCAATCCTGAAGGAAGGGGTTTTAGCTCAATGGGGGATTTTGGCGGTTCCTGAGTTTCATCCAAAGGGAAAGGATTTCACGGTTGTTCTACCTCTTCGATGAAATCTTGGGCGACTTCTTTGAGATCTTTGTTAGATATGATTCTAGGAGAGACATTGCCATTATCTCCTCCATTAGTTCTTTCTCGGGGCTTAACTCCATCTTGGTGTGGAGTGATTGGGTGATAGGAATGGAAAGATTTAAGCTTTTCCCAAGATGTACATTTACACTCCCCTTTCTTCCTTCATGGATAAGTCTCTCTATTGGATGTCCAATCAAAAGGTCGAATTCCCAAGTATCAAAAATATAGAAACTAAGGTACACCTTGGTTTCATCTACTTTGATAGGAATGAAGTGGAAGATTCCTTCACTAGGAAGGATTTGGCCTGAGAGACTTTTTAGAAGCCTAGTCGTTGGAGTTAATTTCATGTCTTCAAAAAGTGTATGTGGAAAATATTTAGACATGATATTTACTCCTACAACTGGATTGTAAAGAGCATCGAAGGAGGTTTGATTAATCTGACAACTAATAGAGGTGGAAGGAGAATCTAGACAAATGACTTCATGAGAAAGCTCGGATTCTCTCAACCAATCATTGCTTATAATTGTTGTCAACTCCTTCATGGTATTTTTAAGGAACTTATCTTCGGTTGGATCGGAAAGGTGCTGGTTAGGTGCAGACGGTGCCAAAGATTTCCTTTTGCAAAATAATTCGAGGTGTTTCCAAAATTGGAGAAAAGATCTTCCTCAAATTCAAACATGTCTTTCGAAAGTGGAATTTCTTCCTCCTTCGGCGGTTCAGGAACTTGGAGGATAGTTGAGGCTTCAAGTGGAGTAGCTAAAGGTTCAGGCTCAACTATCATAGGTTCTTCCTCAAGAGCTGTCTTAACTACGTCTTCTGGGGGATCATCATGAATGCTAGTGTAAGGGGTGTTTTCAAAGATTTTTTGTAAGGATTTCTCTCCCTTCACTAGCAGAGAGATGCAAGAAAGAGCCTCCAGAGGATGTATCAAGAAGTTGTGTGGTTTCTCCACTAAGACCCACATAAAAGTGTTGCAAGAGCATTTGGTCTTGAATAAAAAGGTCAGGGCCAAAATTGAGTAGGTCATTAAAACGTGCCCAAGCCGCACCTAGAGATTCTTTTTCTTCTTGTTCAAAAGTTAGAACCTTTGTTTGAAGTTTAACCACAGAGAGAATGGGAAAGAAATGTAAGCAAAAGCTAGAGCATAAAGTTCCCCAATCTCCCTGTATACTCCCTACGGTTCGGGAATACCAGTGTCTAGCTTTTCCCGTTAAAGAGAACGGAAATAGCTTCCACCTTAAGGTTTCATATGACATGCCCTCAATTTGTAAGCATGCACAAATTAGCTCAAATTCCCATAGGTGTGTGTGTGTGGGTTTTCATCGTCTTCTCCTAAGAATGAATGGTCCTGGACCATATTTACCAAACATGGACGCAACTCATAGTCAGGTGTAAGGATAGGTTTAGAAGATTTCGGTGGCTCTAGTTGCGCACCCGTGGGAGCATCATATTGATTGATAGGAGTGATGTTATCCATGCTTGAAAAGGAAAGATACAAGGACAAATTTGGTTTGATGAATCACAACAACCGTTTCCTCGACAACGGCGCCAGAAAGCTTGTTGGTATTTTTAATGCACACAGATAAATCCGCAAGCGCACAGATACTGTTGTAGCTTTCACCCGGAGGGTTTTAAATATCGTATCCACATGGAAACGTGTGTGAGCCGCCTAACCACTAGTTTATCCAAGGGTAGCAATCAAGGTTAAGATATGATGGGTAGAGAGGATTCATATGGTAATGATCCTATGCAAGTCAAGGTTATGATTCAAATGGCCTTCTAATGTTCACTTCGGGACGCCGTTAAATGGAGAAGCACCACTAAGGATAACTCTACCGACGCGACTACAGTCCTACTAATTTAAGAACCTACTCAAATCGATGTGGATGGGGCTGTCACCTCCCGTAACTACCACACAACCAAAGAATAGGGCGCAAACACAGGTAACCGATAGCCTAAGCACCACGCTTATGCTAACAATTACTACTCTAATTCAGAGCGCTAACAAGAACTAGAGCAATCAAAAGAACTGTGAACCAATGAACAAAAGAGTAAGATAAATACTTGAATAAAGATCAATTACCAGAAGTATCCCGGATGCAGACTCGGAGAAGTCTGAATCCATCAAAGTACAAGCCGGAGAGGGAGCACCGACAGACCGGCACCACCCCCAACTCTTCCCTCACTCTCTATCTCTCTATTATGCTAAAACTAGATCCTAATGAGGACTAATCTTCTCTTGATGGCTAGTTATGGAGAGGAGATCCATTCAAGGGACCCCTCTCAGCTGATCCCAACTAGAGAAAATGAATTAGGAAGGGATGCCTCCTCCAGGGGTCAGGGGCCTTGCTTATATAGCCCTCTAGGAAGCACCACAGCCCTCGGATCAAACTGACCTTGATCTACGATTATTATTGATCCTCAAAGGCGGTGGAGGCATGATCCAGGAGGTGGACCCTGATTGGCCACCTAGGTGGGGTGGCCGCCCAGGGGCTTGGGCTCCCGCCTGGCTTCCGAGCCGGTTTCAGCTCTCGTTTGGTCCAGAGCCTTTTCGTACCTTCTAGATTACAGAAAAGTTATTCGTGACCCTTTTGTCTCTATGTAAACCTGACATGTGGGCCTTCCTTGGTTCTTTTCAACAGACACCCTGCAGAAATAGGTATTCACCAAAACTCATGGAATTCTATTAGTAGACCCCCTATATCTATGTGGTAATTATGTTTTAGGTCCTTTTCCATGCTTTGTTGACGGTTAAAATTGACACTTATCTATCGTCAACAACGCCATGATTACTTAGGGAGCTAAAGATGGAAAGCTTGCGTATATAGGTTTGGTTCTGGAAAGTATATGCACGTGCACACGAGATTTGTATAGGAAAGACCAGCCGTCCACCCGTCCCCGCGTCAGCCCAGCAAATAGATTTCAATTCGAAACAATGCACGCTTCAATGTTTTCCTGATATATGCATGCGTATATACTAGCCATGATATATATATATAGGGAGAGTATACCCTATAGCTAGCTACAAAATAACTTATTTTGTAGCCACCTCTATTTACAATAATTTTATATACTAATTTACGACAATGTTAGTATATATTTACGATAGTTGAATTACTATAACACATGTGGATATTTACCATAATGTTATAGTAAATCACATAGTAAGGAGTTACTATAATCTCGTAAATTAGCATAGCAATTATCGTAACTCAAAGTGGCTACATAATAAGTTATTTTGTAGCCAGTTGTAGGGTAATAGTTATATATATATATATATATATATATATATATATATATATATATATATATATATATATATATATATATATATATAGCAGGTTGCCCGTTGCCCCCGCAAGACGACCGGCTGTGCAACGCGTGACGGAGGCCGTGCGGCAGTGCCCCTTCGAGTTTTTCGAGTCGCTCAACCCTAGCCGAGCCTTCTGCTGGACGCGGCGGTGGCATGGAGCACGCGCCTCGCCTTCCACGCCGCACTCGCCCGCTGTGTCGACTACGCGCTGCCTATAGCGCCTAAGCCAACATGGAGATGTGCGTCGGCGATCCTGCCGCCGCCAAGGGAGCTCTTCTAGGAGTGGCGTGCCCAGAGTGAGGCGAACGGCGGCGCCTGCGAGGACGACAACGGGGTGACGTCCCTGTGGATCCACTACGTCCTGTTCGAGATCGAATATGGTGGCGCCGCTCATGCGTGTCGTGGTCGAGACGTGGCTGTGGTGGCGTGCCCTCGGAACGCCGAAGTTTGCGATGAGTGCGTCCTGCGGAGGTCAGGTTCGGCAACGACGTCTGCTCACGCACAGCGTTCGACCATGCTCTCGCCGACTTCGTTGACGACAAGGAGGAGGCCATGACAGTTCACGCTGGAGGTGCCTACCTGCCTCTCCCACGGTGAGCGTCCCATCAACGCCGCACCGCTAGTAGCCACCAAAAGAAACGCACAGCAGCGCCGAGGCGGAGGATGGCCGGGCATGCTCTCATTGGCGTCAACGCCTATTGCGCCATCTAGATCGACGCTGTTGGTGTTCGGCGTCCACTAGGATCATCACATCCGCTGGCGGCGAAAAACAAAGGCATAACATGCAAAGCCTGCCGCTCATGGTGAGCTTTCGATTTGTTTGGTGTTTGCCTCTTCACCACACCCACATACAAGTAGATGGATGAGAGCCGGAAGCCCCTGTCGTCGGGGTATGGACACACGTGCTGCGTGCATACGTGTTACATGCAAGCAAGCATGCACTACGTACATGCATGTGTGGCTTCAACAAGGAAGAGTGCATCCCTATGACTTTCCATCTATCCAGACGAGACGGTCAAACCTCTACATTACCTCTGGGCAATAGCAAAGGCGTGCTGTACATCTGCCCTCAGCCTCTACTTCAATGCTACCACATGCTTTTTGGCGATCAAGGCCATTCCACCATTGCGAGACCGAGTTTCTGGTGTTTCTGGGAAACTCTTGTTTCTGGTTTCCTTTTCTTTTTGTTACGGTGAGTGAGACACAATTTCACATGCGGTGTACCGTATTAAACTAAGATTTTAGCCATGCACATGCATGTGACCATGCAGCCAATCGTGCATTGCAATTAATCGGCCACGTACATGGCTCATACATGACTCCATGCAGCACACGTATCACCAGATCACCCAGAAAACAACCATGCCAGTGCCACATGATGCCGCATAATCAAACATGTGATAGTATGAAAATTAATATTATGACATATAAACGAGTAAATATTACTGTACTTCGTAACATGAGAGAAAAAATCTATCACAATTGTGTTTTAATTTGATACAAATTTAATAGGACACTGTTATATTAATGCAAACATTAACCCAAATTATGGATGTCATGGTAATTAACAAATAAATTATAGATTTAAAATTTTATAGAAAAGATAAACATATAAATAAATAAATATGTAGATTTTTCGTCATTTGTTTCTATGAACCTTCGATGGAATTTTTTTTTCTGATGCAACACACGGGCATATTTGCTGGTATATAATAGAGGGTCAAAATTTCTGCAACAACTCTTTTTCGTCTAACTTTGATCATGGTTTGGAGTCCTATTCGGCGGGTTTTTCTTTTCTCCGTTGCTCGGCTCTGATTGAACTCCTATCGGTGGTGTTTTTTTTTCAGTTGCAGATCCACTTGGGTTTAGTCTCGTGTCCATCTTGGACTCCAATCTGGTGTTTTAAGTCCTCTCCAATGTCTCTCTCTCAACTGTCATATTGGGAGCGCAGGGGCTAGCCACCAGATGCGACGGATGGAGGTGGATCTCGGCAGCAGATTCACGAATTCCATTCTCAAAAGAAAGAAAGAAAGAAAGAAAGAAAGAGATTCGTGGTTTCCACTCGGAGCATCGGCGCCGCCGCGTGTAGCACAGCTACTCCTTCCGTCTCAAAATATTTATCGTTCTCGTTTTCTAAGAAATAACTTTGACTAATATTACATAAAAAGATATTAATATTTATGATATATAATTAATATCATTAGATGGATCTTTGAATCCATTTTCATAATAAATTTATTTAGAAATATAAATGTTGCACGTATTTTCTACAAATATAGTTAAACTTACGGCATGAAAATATAAAATAACAATTAATTTGGGACGGATGGAGTACACACTAGCCGCAGCAGCCAGAAGAACGCAGGAGGACAAAGGATCGTGGTCCGTAGACGGCCGGAGACAGTTCGGTAGCACGACGGCACGCCGGGTCTGCGGCAGAAGGTGCGCTATACCTGTACGCATCATCAAGCACCCAACAGATCACGTACAGCACAGGTATAAGGTATGTTCATTTTTAATTCACTTTAGTAGTTGAATGATTATTTTATTGAAACAAATCAAGTAATAGGTATTAGGATCAATAGTGGGAGTTAGAAACTAGAGAAACTTATGCCTGAATGTCGTTGCCTGACCATGGATTGCACCGAGGCCACGTTTGCGTAGACCTGTGACCTCCAAGGATTTCGTATAAGACATGGGCACATACATTTGGTCTCCATATCGAAACTGGATGTGATACGAACGCATGAGCTCCAAGTGGAGCATGATTCGTATCAGAGGCGGATACGTGACCAGGATCGAGATTTGGTACCAACGAGTAGATAACGATGTTAGAGTCTTTTTAGATGTAGAGAAGAGAAGAGAAGAGATTGATCTTTCTCCAAAAACAAAAGATTTATACTATCAAATTATTGATGTAGTTCTGATTAGAAACAAACTTTATACTTACTAAATGTAGATAGCCGATGATCTAGGTAATCAAATTGTGAACTAAAATTTTGAACAGTTTATTGTCCAATTTAGCCTAAATAAATGCAATCACTAACGAGAGTTGCTATGCGACGAATCTCGAGAGGTTTCCGATCACAATCATCAACGGTCCATACCAATCTTTGATACGCCAACAACTAACTTCTTGTTAACTTTAGCGAGAGATTAAATTTGCATATATTTGAGTCCTCAAAAAATTCATGGAGCTTGATATTTAACCATGATAGTATGAAAATTAAAGATATAATATATTTAATTAAATATCTCTGTGCTTTGTAATGAGAGAAAAAATATACCAAGGTTGTATTTTAACTCGATGCAGTGTTAATATTCATTCTCATATTATTGTCAATATTAACTTATATTATGGTCATAGATTCAAAATTTTATAGAAAGGATAAACATAGATATGTACCATTTACGTTGCCGTTTCACATGAACGAGTTTGATAGTTTTTTTTCCGTTGCAACGCACGGACAAGTTTGCTAGTAATAATAAAGAGGCAAAATTTCTGACTATTTTTTTCATCCATCTCCCCCTAACTAACAGTACTAGAGAGTTTCTTCTGTCTAGACTTATATGACCCTAGATAGTTATGACAAATAGATCTCTCCGAGCATGAATAAATTGAATATGAATAGGAATCATAATTCAAATCTATATTCTAATAATAAAGAGGCAAAATTTTCGCCAAATTTTTTTTCCACCTACATGTAAGATGTAAGACTCCTCCTAAACTAAGATTATATGTAAGATGGAAGACTCCTTCTAAACCAAGATTCAATCTCAAATACGTCTATTTTAGGACATGAGTCAAGTACGACCTCTATGTTGATCTGCACCATTATTTTTTTTGGACTCAGAAATAACGGCTGATTGTGTTTGAAACGCAAAACAGAAAGAAAAAAGAAAACGGGTGACAGGTCCGAAACAAAAAAAAGCACGAGCAAAATAAAAAACAAAAAAATGAAATTAAAAAAGCTCTCTGTAGTAAGATATATAATATTAAAAATTAAGATAAGATTCATATTTTCTTTAAACCCGTTTTTTATTTCAAAATACCCCTGTGTCCTTTGGCACGGCCGGACTCCGTATGCGTGCCGCAGATATGGAAGTTAGAAATCTCAAAACTACTAACAAAATAAAAAATGAACTCCAAATCAAAACCAAAAGGGGGCACCTATGTCGTACCTGCCCAGCTCGTTGTTCATCTGGATTGGCTTATGTTTTTAGAATTGAACTCACATATGTTTACAACCCCATAAATTTGTTTGCCACAGCAGTCATTGTTGCATTGTCGAGCACACACCATTGTGTTGTTCAATCGGAGGAAGAGGATCTCGCCGCCTATTCATTCCATGGCCAGGTCTCATCGATTGAGATGCTCCATGAGGCCCGCTGTTGTCGTGAGTGCCGAGTCCAGATACCGTATAGCAACTTCACCGACACGTGCAAGCTCTGCCTCCACCTCCGCTATCGCACCACTGCCACCGCGCATCCTCGGACGACTGGGATCTGAGGAGGAGCTCCTGCCATGCCGACACCCCTGTTCATCGGCACATGTCGGCCATCACCTTTCTTCACCAGGATGGCTGGTGTTCTCTGTCACACCACCACGTCGTCGTTGCTAGAGATTCCAAGCCAGAACCCAATTGAAGTGCTTGGCATGGACTGCTTGTCGTCCGAGGTGCCGGAACGGTCTGCACGCCAGACACATGCAGCGAGAGTTTGAGGCACCATCGGCATGGACATGGTGATGCTAGGGCCATCTAGCCTGAATGGCTGAACTCTTAGGCCCGTGCATGTCTTTGCCACTGGCGCTAGAGGTCAGCCTGGGCATTCGGTTTTAATCGATATTTCGGTTCGGTTTAATCGGTTTATAGAAAGTTCGGTTTCCAGGAAGTAACACCCGATCGGTTCTGCAGAAAAGCACAAACCGACAACTTCGGTTTCGGTTTTTTGGTTTCAATCAAAAAAACTAATGGAAACAGAAGCACTCAAGCACAAGCACACGAACGTCCTCAATGGCCGCGTGGTCGTCCTTCTATCGCACCGCGCCGCTCCCGCTCGCCCCTGCTTGCGCCGCTCCCAGCTCCTGCTCGTGGCTTGCCCCTGCTCGCGCTGGTTGAGCGGTGCCGCCGCCTTGTCACGCGCCGTCACCATCTCGGTCTCGCTCAGCTGCTCGCGCTGCTATCGCCTGCCACGCCTGCTTGGCTGCTTGCGCTCGCGCCGCCGCGGGCTGCTCGCCTTCGCGCCGCTAAGCCGCCACCGCTGGTCTACTGGCTGCTGGGTTAGGGTTAGGGCGCGGATGGGATGGGGATGGGAGACGGGAATGGAAGTTGGAGACCGGAGACTGGAGCGGTATGCGGATGTGTGTGTTGGACTGTTGGGCCGTGTGGGGCTGTGGGCTAGACCGCTAGATGCCTGTTGCATTGCTCTTTTCGTGACCCTACGGAGAGGAGCGCTGGTGTCTTCAGTTTGATGGTTCTTCGGTTCAGGTGGAGCAAGAAACCGAAGCCGAAGCCGAACACCGAATTTCGGGAACTCAGGAACCGAAAACCAAAAAAACCAAAATTTCGGTTCGGTTCGGTTTTCGGTACAAAAAAACTGCCCAGGGTGAGCTAAAGGTACGGACCGTGCCGCCCAACCCTGAGTTCCCGAATGTCCCACGACCATAGCCCCAGCCGTATTGTGTACTTTCCGATGTCTTGGCAGAGCGCAACCAGACTCACCTGGGTTGGAGCAAGATGGGTAGCAACAACTGCAAGAATTGCCGAGGAGATGGCATAGCGATGGAAGAAGCCGGTAGAAAAACAATAAAAGTGTGGTGTCCGAATTCTGATTGACACGACAACATGGAGAAAGAGAGAGATATAGAGACAAGTTTATTAAATTTTATAGAAAGAGCAAAACATAATTTCTCCCCGTTGCAACGCACGGGCACTTTTGCTAGTAGAAAATAAATTATACAAAATCTTACTTTACTTTCTGTATAACAAAGCGTCTCTTTCAACCTAGTTTTTTTACTTCCCACAATATAATACGTCCACCATATTGTATTGATACCTGCAATCCGAAGTTTGTGTCTGGCAAAGAGACCAGTTCTGCCATGATGCGCTGAATTTTTTTTGTTTCACCCAACACATCTAATCGGCCTAGAGCATCTCCAGTAGTTCCCTAAAAATTAGTTGGTAAATCTTGTGTTTTGGCAAGTCACAAACCAATATGGGGAGTTCAAAAAGAAGCTCTCTCCAGCAGTTTGGCATTCTGGGCTTGGCAAATTTTTAAAAGGAGGCCCACCCGATCTCTTTTTCCTCCCCATCGTGATTTCCCTTGCTCATGGAAACGGAATGACGTACGCCGCCGCCGCCTGGTCATATTCCTCCGCGTGTGAAACTCGATCGAAGACGTCGCCACTGCTCAGCTTTCTTCGACGCCGTCGCCAGGTAATCTTCTTTTCTGCCGCCAAGATCCTTCCCTGGCCGCCGGCCAAGTTCCTTTCCCTGCCCTCTCCCTTCCCTGTTTGCCTCACGCCGGCCCTCTCCTGCATCCAGCCCACCATCGCCGTCCTCCATGTCGGGCCACGAGGGTTCTTCGTCCATGAACAGCCGGGCATTAGTGAAGAGATCCCGTCATACAAGACGACTAGATGATTCATCATCCGATGACGATGATGTGGTATTTTCGGCTGCTCGAATCGTGCACAAGTTTGCTGAAGCCAACAAGCAACACGGTGGTTCTGTCATGGGTCGTCGAGTTATTTATCGAGATAGAGAAGGCGGCCATGACAGGATGTTTCAAGATTATTTGGCGGTGAATCCAACATACGGCCCTGCATTATTCCGTCGAAGGTTGTTGTTCTTTCACTTTAGTATGAATCCAACACACGGTTGTTCTTTCACTTTAAAACCTTATTTTGTTTTCTTCAGGTGTAGGATGTCTAGGGAGCTTTTCCTACGCATAATGACTGCAGTTGAAGCACACGATGACTACTTTGTGCAGAAAAGGAATGCAGCCGGCGTGCTTGGACTGAGTTGCTTCCAAAAAAATCACTGCCACATTTCGTATGCTCACTTATGGGGTTCCTGCTGATGCTACAGATGAGTATGTTCGAATTGGTGAAAGTACCGCACTTCTGAGTCTACGTAGGTTTGTTAGAGCAGTTGTCCAGATTTTTGAAGATCAATACATGAGATATCCCAATGAGGAAGACACGACACGCTTATTGGCACTTGGTCAGCAGAGAGGTTTTCCTAGGATGTTGGGGTCCATCGATAGTATGCATTGGGCGTGAAAGAATTGTCCATATGAAAGGCATGGCCAATACAAAGGGCATGTGGACAAGCCAACTATTATTTTGGAGGTTGTTGCTTCCCGCGACCTTTGGATATGGCACGCATTCTTTGGAATGTCTAGCTCTCCTAATGACATAAATATTCTTCACAGGTCCCCTTTGTTTGATAACTTGGCGGAAGATAGAGCCCCAGAAGTGAAATACACCGTTAATGGGCATGATTATGACATGGGTTACTATCTTGCTGATGGTATATACCCCTCATGGGCTACTTTAGTCAAGTCCATCACTCTTCCTATGGGGAACAAGGAGCAATATTTTGCCAGAGCGCAAGAAGCAGCGAGGAAGGACGTTGAGAGAACTTTTGGGGTTTTCCAATCTAGGTTCGCCATTATTCGTGGACCAGGACACATTTGGGACGAAGAGACATTAGCTATGATCATGAGGGCTTGTGTGATCATGCACAACATGATTGTTGAAGATGACGGATTTGTGTTGGACCCAAACGAGCGTTTCAATTATGGCGGTGAAAATGTGGAACCTGAACGTGGCGTGCCTACTCGTACACTCGATGAATACATTGATGCACACAGAAAGATCAGGAACAAGGATACACACCTCCAGCTGAAAGAAGACCTCATCGAGCACCTCTGGAACCATTATTCAGATTTATATTAGCTAAATATATTAGCTTATGTTTTATTTTAATTATATTGTCATGAACTCAAGTGTATTAGCTTATGTTTTATTTTAATTATATTGTCATGAACTCAAGTGTATTTGCTTATGTTTTATTTTAATTATATTGTCATGAACTCAAGTGTATTTGCTTATGTTTTATTTTAATTTATTCAGTTATAAATGTGCAATCGCCTCTTCCAGTAGCTATATATCAACGAACTCAGCGTGTACGAGGAATCAACACGATCTTGATGTCTCTTCTTGCTATCATTCAGCGTGTACTACTCCGAATAAAAATTCTATACTGAATCTGTCAAGACTGAAGCGGCCAAGACTGAATAAAGGTTCACATCCATACTGAATAAAAATTCCAGGTTACTACTGAATACAAATACTTGTGCCAAATAAAAAAAGGATCTAATGAATTTGAAAAACACACAAAGGTTTAATAATTTAGATAACAAATGACACAAAGGTTTAATAATTTAATTTGCTAAGCGTCGAGCGATGATCTTGCGCTGCATTATCTCATAGTACTCCAGCTGGAGCGGAGAGTGGTCTTGTCCACGGTCATAATTTCTTTTTCCTCTTTCATCAGCTCCGCTTCAGCTTTTTTTTCCTCAATTTCCACACGCTTCTTTTCTAGCTCGAGTGCAGCCTTGTCTATCTCAATTGATTCCTTGAACCTCTCCTGTTTTGCCTTCTCTTTTTCCTTGTCGAAAGCCTCCTTCTTTGCCCACATCATGTCCAAAGTCTCCATGCACGCATCGCCTCCACGCTTGAGAGCTTGTTTCGCCTTCTTCACACCTTCTGGCCTTTTCCTTTTTTCGGCTTCTGGAGCAGCCTCCTCTGTGAAGTCATTGTTCGTGGCTTCTTCCTCCCTTGGCCTAGATTGCTTGGTGGACTTTTTCTTGTTCTTGTTGGCTGCTAGTTTCTCCATCTCGGCAAGTTATATCCTCTTTGCTTTCCACTTGTCTTCCCCCTTCAATATGTTCCAAGAAGGTAGAACAGTAAATTTCTTTGCTTCCTTGTCTAATCCTTGGTACATTTTGGTTGCTTCTGAAATCTGAACAGAAAAGTTGTCAATGCATATATCTTTTAGAAGTGAACCAAATTGAAGTAAAAAATTGAACACAAACTACATACCTTGTCTTGGATAGTTTGCCCACTTTGATTCCTACGACATATCGCTTCATAGCATGCACAATATTTATTCACTTGTGCTTGAATTGTGAGCCACCTATGCATAATGGAACTCTCTGTCCTGATTGCTTCAGTTTTCTTATTTTTCTCAAAGAAAGTATGAACTCGACCCCAAAACGTGGTACGAGATTGATTGACCCCGTTGATGGGATCTTTGCTTGCATTCAACCATCCTGAGCATATGACTTCATCTTCCTCGTAATTAAAATTTCTTGTCCTCTTTGCTCCCTTTGTACCGCCAGTTCACTTGCACTTGCACATCGATCTGTTGAATTTCAGTACCAAAGTCAGTCTCTTGAGTGACGGGAATGTTGATATCATCCAAACCAGCTACATGTCCGTCATCTCCATTCAGAAGAATCTTCGTCAAGAATCCCTCTCCGTCCATTTCAATGAATCTACAAGAACAAAAAAATATACAAACAATGAGGTGGACAGTAATATACGTGATCAGCATGGACAAAATACAAATTGATGTATTCGACAACTGAAAGCAAATTGAAGCCGCCGGCCATGATAAACTGAAAGCAAATTGATATACTGAACCAAAATGATGTACATACTGAACTTTAAAAAAATCCCATGTACTGAATGATCTACATACTTAATGATATACTGAACCATACTGAATGACCTACAAACTGAACAATACTGAATGATATACTAAACCAAGCAGCATGATCTACACATACTGAACCCTAAACCCATCTACTGAAGCCGGCCACGCAGATCAATTAGAACCCTAAACCCGCCTGCTAAAACTTAAAGAAGATCCAGGGAAGGCAGCCGCCGGCGTCGTACCTCGATCTTCACTGGAATTGATGTCGCACCTCGATCTTCACTGGACGGCAGCCGCCGGCATCGTTGCCGATTCCTGGATCAGCCGCCGCGACTGTACTTCTTCAACCAACCTTCACGAAGCCGCCGTGACCGTCCTTCACGAAGCCGAGACAACAAACAGGTATATATATATATATATATATATATATATATATATATATATATATATATATATATATATATATATATATATATATATATATATATATATATATATATATATGCAGTCCAAGCCGCGATAGAATAGGAAGCGCGGCGCGGGGATTGGAAACGCGCGACGCGGGAGACCTCTTGGCGCGCGCGGGAATATGACCGAAACGCGGGAATACGACCGAAAACTACGATGGCAAGTCGACTCCGCGTGCGTATATATGCGCACGCGGAAGCGCCGTATGGCAAGCTTGCTCGGTTGGCAAGTCCGTTTGCCAATCTACTGGAGCAAAGATTTTCAAGTTTTGCCAAAATTTGCAAGATGGCAAGTTGATTTAGCAATCTGCTTTTTTTCCAACTCCATATCCTTGTCGTTACCGTTCTTTTTTTTTGCGCCGGATATCCTATGTGTCCACGTTTCTGATTTCCACCCCCGTTTTCCGTGTCCCCCTATATCTCCATGTGCACATGGGATCTTTTTTTCTTTTTTTTCTGTAGCACATAATAATTTTCCGTAGCCCATAATATTTTGGTGTATATATTGTTCTCCCGCTTGATTTTTATGATTTTGATTTTTTAGCTTGGTTTTTTCTACCCTTTTCTTTTGGACCGGTGTCCTTATAAACGTAAAAAATATAAATACAATATTATGGGTCCTCGAGCCATTGATTTTTTTCTAAGAAATAAAAATTTCACCATTGTTTGGTTGAACTGTAGCTCATAGAAAAGTAGTTGTCACCTGTGAGCCGTAGAAAAGTTGTTGTGAGTTGTGTGAGCTGTGATAAAGCTCAAAACCGTCAGGTTTAATAGCCGTGGTTTCTTGGAAGTAGTTATCAGCTATAGGTTGTAGAAAAGTTATGTGGGCTATGAGAAAGCTCAATGCCGTTTGGGGTTTAACTACCGTGGTTTCTTGGGAAAGCTGCTATCAGCGGGTCTCACGTATCATCCGACCCCACCTGCCGACCACAGCATGAAGAGGATCCGCGCTCGCTCGCCGCCGGGTATGAATCGTGCTTGCGGTGACGGTGGCAGAGCCCACCCTCATGCCCACGGTGACGACACATATATATTTATATTTAAATAATTTTTGTGCTTTGTGACGGTAGAAAAAAGTCGTGAAGGTTGAATTTTAATTTGACACAGACTTAATAGAACATTATCATATTATTGCCAAGATGAACTTATATTACAGATGTTTATCATTGTAAAATAAATTATAGATTTTATATTTTATAAAAAAAGATAAAACATAAATAAATATGTATCATTTATGTCATTGTTTTTTGTTAACATTTGATACTTCCGTTGCAACGCAGAGGCAAATTTGCTAGTCTATACATAATATCCTAAATTCCTAATACAGAGCCTGTGCCTAATACTTGACCCTAATACACTCCACATCAAGTGCCTGTGCCTTCGGAGCACCAAATTTGCACTTGACTTTATACATAATATATATACTTTGCTCCATACTCGTCGTGTGCAGGGACTTCACAAGATAGCCTGGGCCTTGGGCTGGGCCCGCTCCAGCATGAGCCAGAAGAATACGGCCCAGTTTTGGGTGGTCCGTTAGTTGTACATTACGTATGAATTTGCATTGACCGGAAAGCACCAACCAACCCATTCGAGCAAATAACCACCTTGTGAAGCCGCCGCAACGGCGTAAACGTCTGCACTGCAACGTGACTGAAACCAGCCCCGTCAACGTCACCCATGAATGCTTAGCTTGGAGATGAGATCACCTCACTAGGACAGTGGTGTATAGCAGCTAGCTTGGAGGAGGGACAAACCGGAGCGTCCGTCCGGCCGTGCAGCTCTTCTTCTCCGACGACGAAGACATGGGATCTAACCTTAATTCCCGCCGCCGTACCCGTGAACGCCGGCGCGAGCCGCAAACTGCATAAACTTAGAAGCTAATAAACGTCCGTGCAGTCCAGGACGTGCTGGTGACACCTCGCATCATCCAGGTGAGAGTTTTGTGCCAGCACAAAGGAAATGAGAGCTGGCTAAGCTGCAGCCATATTATGATAATCAGTTCCAAGTTTGCAATCAGTACCGCATCAGCATTTAACATCGAGAAGTACCAACCAACGTCCTCAACGTTGGCTTGGTTGATTCAACGATATAATTCCAGATTTGAAGTTGGCGACGGTGTGTCTCAACTCACCTCTCAGGAACCAGTAGCTCTCTGCTTTGTTATGATGATGCTAGGACACACGGCCAATGGCAAGAAGAGCAGCAAGTTCGAGGACTCGGACAGTCGCATGTCCAGGCTCAGGTATTCGGCACCGTTCTCGACCAAATCTGCATGCTCGGCTCCGATCGATCCTATTCCTATCCAAGTTTTTCCTGCTCTGAATATCTGGAGGCGAACTCGATCGCAACATCTTTGATTCAGGGCCGTGTCCGAGCTGCCGCAGCGTCCAGCACAGCGCCTGAAGCCGCCGCCGCCGCCGTCGGGCTCGGAGGCAAGCGGCGGCACGCCGCGCCGCGCTCTCGGTGTGCGGGTGACGGCGGCGCCGCGCAGCCCGTTGCACGAGGCAAGAATGTTCTTTGTGATCACATATTCACATGAACGGTGCACAAACACAGGACTGTAGTACTTTCCGATGACTGACGTGGCGTTTTTCTGCTGTGGCTGCGATTTTCGCAGAAGAAGCCCTCCGGTGCTAGCGGTGGTGGTGCTGGCGCGGGGACACGGGTGGCGGATCTGGAGGCGAAGCTGGAGAGGGCGCACGGCCAGCTCCACGGGATGCGGGAGCAGCTCGTGGCGGCCGAGAAGGCCAGGAAGGACTCGCGCGCGGCGCTCGTGGAGGCCAAGAAGCGCTTGGCCGCGAAGAAGAAGGACGATCATCTCGCCGCTACGGCGCCGGTCGAGCACGATGGCGGCAAGGAGCCAGCGTCGTCAGCACCCAAAGCCTCTGCTGGTGTCGATGAGCTTGACAACGAGGAGAAAGGCTACGTGACGGTAGTAGTGCCGAGAGAGTCGGTGAACAACGAGGACCCGCCGGTGGTCGAGGAGGGCAACAAGACTAGCGATGGGGAGGAGGCGAGCAATGTCGTTGACGATGATGACGATGGCAACAACAACAAGAAGGGAAGCCCGGAGGTTGAGATGCTGAGGGCGAAGCTGATGGCCAAGGACATGGAGGTGTACGAGCTCAGGGCGAAGCTGATGGTGATAGACACGGAGGTTGACGACCTGAGGGCCAAAGTGATGGCTAAGAGCACGGACCTCGACGAGCTGAAGGCGGCGCTGATGGCGACCAACGAGCTGGTCGACAAGCTAACGGCGAATCTGCTGGTCAAAGATGCGGAGATCGCCGCTCTCGAAGCCGACAACGCCGACCTCACCAAGATGGCCGAAGACGCCGCCGAGGCCGCGAAGTCGACGGCGGCGAGGGCGCTGCAGACCGAGCACGCGCTGAGGGAGAGCGCGGCGCGGGAGGCCCGGCTCGCCGAGCGACTGCGGGCTTCGGAGCACGCCCGGGACGCTCTGGAGGCCGACGCGCAGCGCTCGCGCGTGCAGAGCGAGCAGTGGCGCAAGGCGGCCGAGGAGGCCGCCGCGGTGCTAGCAGGCAGCGGCGGCGCCGTGGACAATGGCGCGTACGACAAACGGCGCCGCCACTGGTCTGGCTCGGCCTGCGCCGGTGGTGGGAGTGACAGCAAGGCGGTGGCCAAGGATGACGACGAAGACGGAGCCAGTGGCAAGGGCAAGGCTGGCGGCGCCGTGCGGGCGCTCAGCGACCTGTGGAAGAAGAAGGCGCAGAAGTGATTTCGGAAGGCGAACGCCATTGTTCTGCTGCGTTGTATAACCCACTTTGCTCTTTGTGTTCTGTTGTCCGCTACTCCGCTTCCGGCTTATCTACAGATTTATTTACAGGTTGAGGTTAATTTACTGGACTATTTATGTTGTCTTATTAAGGTCTGTATAGCCAAGATGGTAAACCCAAAATAAGCAACGTGCTGTGTGTCTGTCGTGTCATCGTGTGTTACGGCTTACTGATTGCCGATTTCAGTTCTACTACTAAATTATGCGACGAAGAACATTGCTGAGTTCCTGAGTGGTCCTGTACTTCTAAGTTCAAACTCGTCATGTATGCTGTAATGAAGATAATCACACGGTGTTTGTTTGTTACATCAAACCGCAAGTCGGTTAGCTCTAGCCAACAGATTCTGTATCTATTTATCTGAAGAAGCTAACCACTACTACAGAACCATTATCACAGATGTTCCCTTCGTCACAAAATGTTTTTTAGGTCTTCATCGGTGAAAGTTGGCGTTGATAAACGGAAAAAAAAACCAAAAAGGGTGCAGGCCGAGCCCATCAGCCATCCTTGGAGCCCGCTGTTGAGCTCGCGGATTCTTCGTGCAACGTGGTCCACCCTCATCGTCCTCTCTCCTGTAGCATACCCAGACACAAAATCGAATCGAACTAGATATTTTTTTATGAATCTAGTGGGCCTGAAGACCCTACAACTTTAAATTAAAAGGAATTGTTGGTGCATGGATGTCCGATGGGATAGAATTCCGTCGGACAGTACCGAACGGTCTAGCAGAACGGCCTAGCAGAAATGCGCCACACTCACATCATATCGCTGCAGTCCTTCCCCTGACTCCTCTCTCTCTGCACACGCCGCTGCTGGACCGTTACTCCAATATGGGTTCATGGAAGTTTATTGGATTAAAAGGGGTAACTTTGAATTAGGAACTGTATGTGCAAGCACGTCAACGTTGAGCGGCCGTTTGGTTCATCAGGCTCTCACACGTTCCGGTTCCTCGGCTATAGAAATACTGGAGAGCAACTCTCAAAAATACTGTAGATGTACTGTAGCACCACGGAGCTGTAGCTACAAATTGTGGCTCCGCTAGCACCTTTCCTTTTTTAGATCATTTTTCACCTTGGAAAACAGTAGCGGTATATTGATTGGGAGGAGGAGCCGATCTGAAATGAGGACGTCCACCTGTGCACTGTATCACACATGCCCAGACAACTATAAATGGAAACACAAAAAGGGACTGAACACAAGAACGCTAGCTTCAAAAAAAGATGGACAAACAAAACCTCCGCCCTTGCTATATTTGGGCAGATAACATGCGTCGTTGCTAATAGTTCTCTGGCTCTCTGCCCCTATTACCAAATTTGCCCCAAACCAACCGTAGTACTCCCCCATCCATTCATTCCTCAATTCATCAGACAGTACAAGAAACAGTGAAAAGATCACATACCATATATAGAAAGCACTCATAACATTGACACAGCATCAAAAGCCCAGAGAGCCAATACAACAGAGCTCTCTCTAGCTAGCTGGCACCACAATTACTGTACACTTGGCATAAGAGGAAAAAGAATCCAACATAAGAGAGCACACCTGTTCCCGTATCCAACCCTACCCACCTACTCCGATCCAACATAGCAAGCCGTACGTCCAGCTAGCCCTTCTTCCTGGTCCATGAAGCAATCAGAGCTCCTGGTGGCCTCCAGTGATCTCCGGGGGGCGGGGGCATGCACCGGCTAGAGGTGTTGGGGTCGATGGCAGAAGCATCTGCGTGAACGAACCAACCATCTCTCGACAGCGGTGTGGGTGACTATCACTGGATGCGGAAGGGGTCCAGGCGGTTGTCTCCGAGGCGCGATCGGTAGGCAGCCTTCTTGTAGTCGCCCCATGTGAAGTCCCTGTACAAGCTCTGCTCGCCGTGCCCCAGCAGCTGCGGCAATGGCGCCATCCGCTGCGCCGGCGCCGGCCCCGCGAAGTAGATCATGGACACCCGTGGCTTCAGGCTGTTGGCCACCACCCGGTGCCGCACACTTTTCAGCCTCCCATTCGTCAGGACCTGTCATCGAGCCACGCACAGATCGGTCAATCCATTGCCTCCGGCCGGCGTGCGTGCGTTGCGTGTACGACGACCCACCATGCATGCCATGAGTTCATGGCACGGGTGCTGGTCTGTAGGTACGGTTGTGTCGGATGTGTATGTGCGTCCGCACGCCTGTATGGATGTAACGTACGGTTACCTGCAGCGAGTCGCCGACGATGACGAAGAAGGCGTCGCGGTCGGGCGGCACGGGCACCCACCGCCCGTCGTCGTGGAGCGCGACCTGCAGGCCGGCCGTGCCGTTGGAGCGCAGCACGGACACCAGCTGCGGGTCCGTGTGCTCGCCGAAGCCGGTGACGCTGCACGAGTCCGGCAGGCGCTGCAGCAGCGGGCACGACGGGTAGTGGTTGATCCGGAACACCTGGTCGCTCGCCGCGTCCGTCACCATGCCGCTGAGCGCGTCCCTCGGCGCCACGCCGAGCCCCTCCGCCACCGCCTCCAGCACCGACGTCGCCACGCCCCGCACGGCGGCGACATACTGGTTTACCGCGTCCCTGCACGCACGCGCGCGACGACACACAGTACCTACCCATCGTTAGAAACGCACGCACGGTCCTCCACTGACACTGGTTGTCTGCTGATAGATTGGTTACCGCACCGCAGCGAGGATGACGGGACAGGGGAGGCCTTGGACACCGAGCTGGCGTGGCCGGCGCCGTCGAGGGCGAGGAGGAGGTACTCGAGCCACCCCATGTCGCCATTGCGGCCGATGCGCTTGTTCCCGTAGCCGAGCGGGTTGGCGGGGCCGCACGCGTCCTTCTCCGCCTGCGGCGACGCGAAGAACCCGACGGCCTCGGCCTCCAGCCGGTCCACGACGCCCGTTGGCACGCCGTGGTTGACGACCTTGAAGAAGCCGAACCGCTCGCACGCGTCCACGACGGCCAGAGCCGCGCCGGGGCTGGACAGGTCGACGGCCGGCACGCCGAAGAAGGACGCGGCGTCCCCGGGCTGCGGGGATCGAAGCAGGGAGATTTGGTCGAGCGCCGGCGGCGGCTTCGCGAGGACGACCATTGCATGCCAAGAAGCAGAGCAATGTACCCGTCGCCGGCCCGAAGCTCTACCACACTGGTCACTCACTGCTGGAGCTCGAGTGCATGTGGCGAACGAAAGCTTCATGGCTCGTATATATAGGGGGAAGGTCAGGGCAGCGGGCCGGGCCGGGGCCCCACGCGGCGATACGAAACGAGCGGGGAGGGAGCGAACAACGTCGGCTACGAGCTGTTCATCGTTCTCGTCCTACCTTTTCCGGTCTGGTTTTTCTGCATCGTGTTTCCGAACTTTTTATCCCTCCGGGCCTTTTCAGTTGGTTGAGCGCGGCAGATCCGCCGAGCTTGATTCGTGGGTGGCAGTGGGGGGCGGGGGGAAGCGACGTGTCCCGACGTGATCCGCCGGTGCAGTGGGGTCGGAGAGCGATTTCCGGGTGTCTCAGATAATGTTTCTGTTGACGGATTCCTGCAAGGGTACAATGACGAGGCGGCCTCTATCAGTATAGGATCATCAGAGAGCCTTCCAATCAGCGAACAGTGTGCATGCAGTGGTTTGGGCACTCTAATTAATGATTGCCGCGCTTCACATAGCTCGGTGCTCGGCGGAGGAAAGTCTCAGAGCATCTCCACCTAAATCAGAGTACCTATTTATCTGTTTAGGTAGCCTGCTATTTTTATACTACATATTTTTTCTTTCTACTCCTACAATACTACCTAAATCGTGGCTCTCAAATTCAGTTTAATAGCCAATGACATGTGGAGCCCATATGTCATATTCTTCCTCTGTTGCCATCGATGAACTCGGCCATCAACGCCGTCGTGGGGAAGGAGCACGCCGCCTGCGAGAGTCCGGGGAGGGGTGTCTGGAGGAGACATCCCTCCGGTGAGGGGCGTCGGGAACCATGGCTGCGCTCGCGATTCGAGGCAGGCGGATCGCCGAATCCCGCGTTGGGGAAGCCGCTCGCGCCGGGGGTCTGAGTCCGGCGCCGAGGAGCCATGGCCGCGCGCCTGCCGGGGAAGCTGGGGACGGCAGCAGCGCGCCTGCCCACTAGTGAAGCTAGGGCCTGCGAGGGAGCGTGGCCGGAGATGGCCCGCGCTAGTGATGGCCGCGCCGGGGGGCCCATGCCGCCAGGGAAGGCCGCACAGGGCAAGCCGCGTCGCCGAGGAAGGCCCGGTGGCGGAGGAGGCACCGACGTAGGCGGGGAGAAGGATTGCAGGCAGCGGCTTCAGGCGCTTCCGAGCACGTCGAGAGGAAAGAGACGGAAGGAAAAATAGGTAGAGTGATTTGTTAGCCCAAGAGATGTAGGTAGTGGGATGGAGAATTTGTTGGGCCAGCAAAAGTATGTAGTCAAATAGGTAGCCTACTGGAGTGAGTTTTTTTACCTTCAGTACCCAAATATAGGATAGGTAGTGGGTTTAGGTAGCCTACTGGAGATGCTCTTACATCCCACTCTCCTAGGCGTCCCCCCTCTCTCTCTCCCCCCTAGCAGATTATCAATTAGAGGATCAGGAGGCTGGGGCCAGAGAGGAAGAAACAATAGAGAGCTTTGGACGTTTATCATCTTTATTTATCTCTCTTCTTTAATTCGTGCTATGACATTGAGCCAAGGGCTCCGAGCCAACGATGGTCATTTTTTTTCTTCGTCGCGGCCTCCAAAGACCGCTGCCCCAGGTCATCTTTAGCACCACCATAACCTTGGTTCCCCTCGTGCGGCGGCCTCACCGATGATGAGAAGGATCCGGAGATCCTCCATCATCCAGTCTAATTATAATAGTTAGGATTTAGATTAAATAAATTGTCTGATGGGTTATCGAATGACATCATCTTGGTCGATTTCTCACTCGGTCTTGTTTTTTTTAGAGAACTCTGTTGCGATTGCCTATCTAGACAAAAAAAACCCGACACTATTCTTCACATCCTTTTTTATTTTTTGCAGAGTTGATGTGATTGTTGGGGATGGTTGTGTTTCCGGTTTGCATATTTATGTCACTAGATCATTAAGTTCGGTTCTCATGGTGGACAGAAGTTATCCAAACCCCTAGATTTGGCCTGATTGGCACTAGTGGTGTTGCATTGATGGTCCCTGATCAGCTTTGATAATGCGACGGTTGATGCTCTTTAAATGTGTGTATGGAACTGAGTGTTCTTAGACTCGGAGACCAAAGAAGGGGAGGGATGAATTAGGTCTCTAAAAAGTCAGATAAAGAACCTTTTTGATCTATACTAGAAAATCCATAAACTAAATGTGCACCTTAGTTTTTTTTCTAATGAGCTCTACCTAACCAACCCATAAAGAGTTTTGCAACCTAGGATCAAATATATCAACTACCCTATGCTAATGTAGGAAAGATAAATACTATACAAGTTACGCACAATGCAATAAGTGAAGAGCAAGTCAAGAGAGGGCAAACTTCTAGAGACGAGGATGTATCTGGTGGTAGCAGTTCCCCAAAACACATCCCTTAGTGAATGCTGGAGCTCCACCGAGGTATGTTCCAAGCCACCAAGTCTCCACCCAATCAGGGTGTTGAGCTTGACACAAAGGCTTGCACAACCAAGACAAGTGTTGCAAGCCACCAAGGCTCACCTCTAGCTAGTCATCTTGGCGCCATCGACTATAGAGCTTCTCCACCAAGGAAGGGCTCTCCTCTTTCTCTACACACTAAGTTGTCGCCGCTGCACAGCAAACTCGGAGGGTCAACATTGGAAGGTCACCAAGACCGTTGTCCGAAGGCCACCAAGACCTCAAGTGTTCTGACTCACCAAGATTACAAGGGCACAATAGCCCAAACACTAAATCTCTCTAGGCCAAACATCCAACAACAACAATGACTCACTCATCACCACCTTCTCTAGAAAGTGCAACATTGACAATAGATCATTCTCAGAGATCAATCTCATCTCACATGTCTTATCTAGGTGGTGAATTACCTCCATTGCAATTACCAATTGGACCTTAGGAATAGGACGCTCCTTTGAAAGAGATAACAAGGGGAGAAGGAGGTGCCCGGAGGAGTCTTCATAATGACATGGGCATCCATCTCAACATCCACAGAGGTTGAGATTGTCGGTGGCATCCACAATGGCTACGACTAATAAGTGACCAACCACATATCGAGATCTGGGTGAACCAACTTCCAGTAGGTAGCCATCCACCCTGCCTTTGAAGTTGGCAGCTGCTAGCGAGGCATTTGGGAATGGCAGTAGAGAATCACGTGATGAGCGTGGAGATCTAGGGTGCAACACCATGCGAGACCTAAAGGTGGTGATGCGGGCACCAATGACAAAAAAGCCACCCCAGACTCGATTTCAGCTACAACAAAAATAGCAATAGTGATAGAACTGACGTGATTGAAAATGGTGCTACGGATGGCAACCAGAGAACTCGTAGGTCACGGCAGCGGCGACCACCGCCAATCGGGAGAGTGTGCAGAAGCGTGTACAATGGGAACTAGCTTCATGAAGAGGCAACAGAGCATGTTGCAGACGGGTTGTCCCCCACATTGCCTATTGGGACCTCATCTCATTGCCAATTAAGCAGCTCCCATGATTAGGTTGTGAGGTCCATACATGCAGTGTCATTGTAGAGGATCTTCAAATAGAACAGTGTTGTGTGCCCCATGGTCCTCCCCACGGCATATCTGGCGGGAGAGCGTCAATGCAATCTATGTGAAAGGACCGTTCAAGTTGAAAGTGAGCTGTTCAAGATACTATTTATAAGTCATAATCTTCCAAGTTTGAGCACTGTTTTGTCAATTTGAAAGTTTATTAAGCCCTCAAGCTTAAATTTCACTTTCCTCAAAATTAGATTTCGCCAAGTGGTGGCGTGAACCAGCAGTTGGGGGCCGGAGTGGCTACACACATCGCGGGGCTAAAGATTAATAGTTGACAAGTCATGCTACTAAGGGGGTGTTTAGATCCCTTCAAGTAGTGTCGAGTCAAAATCATATCGCAGTAACGTCGTCTGAGATGACGTTGTTTAACTTCACCAATCAAAGTGACAACAAAATGACAAATTTGTCGGCCAACTACACTACCAATTGGTAAAGACCGGCTATACCTTTCAATGTAAACTTGAGTATGGTGCATACCTTCAATCAGATTTACAAGTGTTTTAGAACATCGACGACACAAGTTACGCTGCATGTTTTTGAACATTTTTATTTTCTAAATAAAAGTAATACAAATAACATGTTACTATAAAGTTTATTGAACCCTAAAAAAAACTTATTGAAATCAATTATTAACTGGCATATAAGTACATGCAATGTGGTTCATCTAGTTTAAAACTTCACATTTGAATCGTCTAGACCCCGTTTGGCACAACTCCACTTTGCTAGTAAAGCCATTCAGCTTCAGCTCCACGAGTAGCTCTACCAGTGGAGTGGAGCTATTTTTGTGTACCGTTTAGCAAAACAACTCCACATATAAAGTCTTTAAAACATGCTCTCACAAAATCCCACATAGGACCCACCAGAGCGAGATGAAGCTGGATAAAGTCACTATTTTCAGCTCTACCCTACACCAATCTTTTATCATGTTTTAAGGTGCTCCATAGATGGAGCTGTGTGATTTTATACTGTTTAGCATAAAATGGCTCCAAATAGCTCCACGTACGGAGCCTTAGGTCTCCTATGCAAGACAGCTGTTCATGGCCGTTCGTTAGCAATAGCATGACGGCTCGCTGATGGTTATATACCCCTACGTGATAGTCTATCTATGGCTAATAGGAGTACGTGAAGAACTCCTGTTTTGTTGGTGTTTCGCACGTGAATCCGGGAAGTGTTGAGAAGCCAGAAACAGCTAGCAGTGGTGCTTTCTGCTCTGCACAAAAGTTCTCGCGCGTTCAGAGAAATTCCCCGCGTGCGTTGAGCGCTGGTCCATCCCGACTGCCGAGGTCGCGGCTTCACCGGTCACCGCGCGCGCACTCTCTCCTGCCGTCCTTGCCCTGCCGACTAGGCAGGCGCCACCGCGCGAGGCTGCACGCGGACGAGCCGCTGATCGAGCACGTTCGCAGGCGGCAGATTCTCCTATTCCAGCATGCGACACACGCGCGGCACAACAGAAAGCGGATGCGCGGTCGAACGCGGCACGCACGGCGGATAAGATATGCCAAGCGATCTACTAGCGCTGCTGCGGCCCTGCGGGTGCGGGCAGCTCCGGTGGTCGGCAGCTCGATCGATCGGCATCAGCCGCGGCTGCTTTTTCTGTGGGGGCAGCTCCGGATCGGTTTGCACTGTGCGGGGAGGCCCGCGTGCGCGGGTGCCATCGACCGGCAACGTGGCCGCGGGATCCGTTGCACAAATGGTATCGGGACTGTGAGCAAAAGGGGTTCCTGAATAGCAGAGGATCGATACCCTCCAGCAGTCCAGCTCCAGGGATTGTGAGCAGAAGGGGCTGCTCACGGGACGTCCGAGTCCTACTGCAGTCTGCAGGCCGGTGAAGCAATGGGTCGGGTTCATAGCACGCCAGCGATAGATGTCGGAGCTGTCGGGAAGCAGGCAGTTTACGATCGGGCTGTGAAGAAGGGACAAACTCGAAGTCGGCAGGAGAGTGCTTTCCTGGTGCATGCTCTCACTCCGGCAAATCTACCCGGCCGGTCGTTTCTGCACCTTTTTTTAGGAACATTAGAGGCAACCTGTTAACAGCAAAAAGAGATTAGAGGAGTTAAATTCTGAGTTTAGAAATTAATTGCAATCGAAAAGGAGGAAATTAAAATAAATCCAACAAATTCTAAAAAAACCAGCCGGCTTTACTATTCATGAGCTGAAAATAGACTAAACCGGCCCAGTCCGGTTTTCTCAGCCTCGTTGCAATGCCATGCACAAACTGGTTGAGACCGGTTTTGCCTATACGAGGCAGGTTCATCCCAAATTCGAGCAAAACTTCTCCAATATCGTGGGAAACTTGTAGACCGTGTTTTGGAAAGGTTTTCTATTAGGATGGACCACTCGCTCTCTTTATATATATCGGAGGATCAAAGACCATTTGAGGTTTACCATACCCAGTCGCTCAAAAGTTAGTCTACTACTATTTTCCCTACTTTTATCTCTTCCAACCTTCTACTGTTCAGCACCTCTCTCAACAAGATTCGTTAGCATTCTAGGTGGCCCTGCCGATCCTAGAACAATCTCGTTGTGCTTCTCCCCGACGGGTCTTCTCGAAAGATGTTCGCGAGTTTTGGACGAAGAACATACGTCTACATCGTAGGACCGACTTGCTGGTCGGCCTCATTATTTGAACTCATCTTTGTTGCATGCTAGGCCATGTGCGGTCTCGAGCGTGCTAACCCTAGTTGGTGTATGTGTCAACACACTTTTTGACGACTCTGCTGGAAAAGAAGAACAAATCTGATAACAACGTATCCAAGTTAGAAGTGACTAGGGCAAATAGAAAAAAAATAAAAGGCATAAAAGGCAAAAAGTTAAAGTTGTATCGATTTGATTGATTGAATCCCGCAATCAATTGTAGCCCTTTATATTTATAGGGTGTTAGGTCTATCTGGAGTAGAATACGGATACGTCATGAAAAACCGAACCGAATCAAACATGGAAATTGAATCCAACTTGGGTTCAACCTAGGCGCACACAAAATAGCCTCTTGCGGATGGTGTAAACAATGTAACACAACGAACTGTTCAGTGTGTCCAATCAGCACGGGTCTATTAGAATTGTATGGGCCAGTTCCCCTAAGCCCATATGCAAAATTCTAATAAATCTCA
This sequence comes from Saccharum spontaneum, assembly GCA_022457205.1. NCBI lineage: Eukaryota > Viridiplantae > Streptophyta > Magnoliopsida > Poales > Poaceae > Saccharum > Saccharum spontaneum. Next base: position 55,147,609 of record CM039613.1, read on the forward strand.
AAGGCCATTTGCATGTGTTTTTTAGTGAGCTTTAATATTTAAGATCACGAGTCAAGGTGGAAGATACAACATCAAGTAATACCACATTGCTAGTTGATGTAGAGGTAGGATGTTCTTCTCCCTATATATGGACCAACTACTCATGAGAAAAAGTGAGAGAGAATTCCATGTGTGCCATCAAATGATTCGACAATGCCGGGGAACCAAATGAAAAATTCGATCGTACTCATGTCCAAACCAACTTTTCAGTGGTTTACATGGTATTGTTGAATCATTTGATACCACACATGGAATTCTCTCAAAAAGTGTACATGAACTACTATATGGGGAGCCTCTAATTTGGGAACCAGCACTAGGAAAGGGCAAATAAGGTTTTTGGGAAACGTTTCGTGCACGTCTTTCATCATGGGCCACCTTTAGGCCAAGGCTGACAATGTTGCGCAGTACTGCTTCGACTAGTCCTCGCTAACGTAGTCGTCAACAAAATCCCTCCTCCACTTGCACGCCAACATCATCTACAGACAATGTTGCGTGGTACTGCTTCGACTAGTCCTTGCTAACATATTCGTCAACAACATCCCTCCTCCACTTGCCATGCCGACATCATCTACGTACTGCTTCGACTAGTCCTTGCTAACATATTCGTCAACAACATCCCTCCTCCACTTGCCATGCCGACATCATCTACAGACTATTTTGCATGGTACTGGCTTCGACTAGTCCTTGCTAACATAGTCGTCAACGACATCCCTCCTCCACTTTCCACGACGACATCATCTACGGACAATCGTCAGCTCAGTCATCATCGTATGGATTGTCGCTATGTCAAGTCACCGCACTATGCCAAGTTGCTACCACTACTACCCCAAAATCTTTTGCGTCGCACTTCACCTCGGTTAATTGATTAACCGTTGCGGGCCACGTAAAACAACCACAACAGTTAATCATCCATTAACCGTTGCGGTTGCCTTAATACAACCGCAACGATTAATTAATTGATTAACCGTTGCGGGCGACGTAAACCAACTGCAACGGTTAATGCCTATTAACCGTTGCGGGCCACGTAAAACAACCGCAACGGTTAATCGATTAACCGTTGCCGGGCGACGTAAACCAACCGCAACGGTTAATGCCTATTAACCGTTGCGGGCCACGTAAAACAACCGCAACGGTTAATCCTACACTATATATAGGGCAGGCCACCCCACCCTTCTTCCCCGCGGCTCCACCTCCATTTTTAGGGTTTTGAGCTCCAAATCCTAAAAAATAGCCACTTTAAGGGGGGGGGGGGGGGGAGATTTTGCCCTTGAATTTGGTGAAGGGTGGCACCGCAAAAGGTTGATTTTTACTCTCCAACACTGGTTTTCCTCTCTTTTACATGATTTAGGTGGGTTTTCACTAGATCTAGATCTAAATGGGAGGAGAGAGAATAACAGATCTAGAGCTACTCTGATGCATTTTTCTTGTGCAGCTCTGCTATTTTGGTGAAGGGTGCCACCGCAAGAGGTTGATTCTTACTCTCCAACACCGGTATTCCTCTCTTTTACATGATTTAGGTGGTTTTTCACTAGATCTAAATCAAGATCCAAATGGGAGGACAGAGAATAACAGATCTAGAGCTAGTCTGATGCATTTTTCTTGTGCAGCTGTGCTAATTTGGTGAAGGTCACGGTCATGGATAGGGACAAGTGGATGTACCAGACATCCAGGATGGATCTGGCTTTCCTGGGAAATGTGAGGAAGAGGTTCATGCCCGTTGCACAGAAGAATCGTCTAAGTCTGGATCGGGATCACATGATTTGTCTATGCAATCACTGCAAGAATCGGCTTGCCCAGGAAGACAATGTGGTGCAATCTCACCTTTATGGTACAGTTTCATCAAGGACCCGAAGTACCTTGTGTGGAAGCAACACGGCAAAAAAGAGCCGAGTGTCGCCGATTCATCTTTGGGTAACTCGTCGACAACATCGACGGCGGTGGCGAATGACGGGGGACAACAACCCTCGGCGAGAGTAACAGCCACCAGCGGAGACAATGCGAGTCATGACTACATCACGATGGCTGATATGCTCGAAGACGTGGCAGACGACGATGGCGATGGGAACAGTGACTCGATGATTGATACATTGCATCCCGAGGATGCGGAGCTTCTTGAGGAGATTGCGAACCGTATGGACCATGACGATATTTTGTTTGGGAATCCAAAGTGGCTTGAGAATTTTAGGGAGATGAAGCAGGCAGCAATGGATCCCCTCTACAAGGATGGCGGCAAATGTCCAGAGCATTGGACGGCGCTGCGTTTCAACCTTTAGTTGCTGATGTGCAAGGCCCGCCACGGCTGGACCGACACTAGCTTCAACGACCTGTTACGTATCCTTGGTGACACGTTTCCAGAGAGTAACAAGGTGCCCGCTAATACCTATCGGATGAAGAAGTTGATCAGGCCAGTGGCTATGAAGCTTAAGAAGTTCCATGCATGTCCTAACCACTGTATTCTGTATCGGGGCGCGCAGTATGAGAATTTGCAGAGTTGTTCGCACTGTGGTACGAGTCGGTACAAGAAGAATGCCGGTTGTCGCACGGATGATGAGGAGGGACCCTTCAGAGGGCCGAAGAAGACGAAACAGAATACTACCAAGAAGAAGCAGCCGCCTCGTGAGGACGACGAAGAAGAGGGTTACACACAGAGGAAAAGTCCTACCCTGTCGGTGTGGTACCTACCCGTCATCGATCGGCTGCGTGCACTATTTGGGAACCCAGAGGATGCCAAGCTCATGTCCTGGCATGCATCACCTCAACGTAAGAAGTGCGATGGAAAGCTGCGACATCCCTCCGATGGCAGGCAGTGGAAGCGTTTTGACGCCAGGTTCCTGGAGTTTGGGAACGAGGCCAGGAACATCAGGTTCACGTTGAGTACCGACAGGATGAATCCTTTCGGTGACCTGAACAACTCGCACAACACCTGGTCGATCACCCTCACTATCTACAACCTACCTCCATACCTATGTCAGAAGCGTAGGTATCTTCTGCTGACCATGCTTATTTCAAGACCGAGGCAATCAGACAATGATATAGACATGTTCCTAGAGCCATTGATGGAGTACATGCAGAAACTTTGGGAGGAAGGTGTCAAGATGATGGATGCATCCCTAAAGAAGGAGTTCACTCTAAAAGCCATCATCTTTGTCACCATCACCGATTACCCTGGTCTTTTTTCACTATTGGGGCAGATTAAAGGTAAGACCGGCTGCATAGTTTGCATTGATGGTACCTGCTACACTTACCTTAGTGCATCCAAAAAGTTGGTGTACATGAGGCACAGGCGATTCCTCCCCACGAAGCACAGGTACCGGCATCTTTCGATGAAACCGTACTTCGACAATGAGGAAGAGCCTGAAACTGACGAGCTTGAAAGGACTGGGTACGGGCAAAAGGTGTTTGACATGGTCAAGGGCATAAACATAGAGTTTGGAAAGAAAAAGAAAGAGGAAGATGTGTCGAAGAAGAAGCCAAGGGGGAAGAAGAGAAAGCGGGATGAGGCAGAGGAAGAAGCAGAGCCTGCCCTGCCTCCCATTCCATTCAAGAAGCAGTCGTGTTTCTACAAGTTCCTGTCGTACTGGAAGGAGCTAGATACACCCCATGCCATTGACTGCATGCACCTGGAGAAGAATGTCTTCGAGAGCACGATCGGGGTCCTGCTTCACATCAAGACTAAGACGAAAGATGGTCTCAAGTCACATCTGGATCTTGTGAACCAGAACATCAGACACGAAATCCACCCGACACAGGCGGAAAAGGGTGTAACTAAATTCGACCTTCTGGGCGCGAGCTACAACCTGACAAGGGATGAGAGGAGAGCTTTCTGCCAGTGGCTTAGGGCTGTGAAGGTGCCAACCGGTTTCTCTTTGAACATCAAGAGCCTAGTCTCGACGAAGGACCTCACTATGACCCACTTCAACTCCCATGACTGCCACATCATGCTGACAGTGTTCCTTCCGATTGTGATCAGGGTTATCAGTCCAGACTACGTGAAGATGGTCATCACGCGCATGTGCTACTTCTTTAACCGCATCACAGAGAAAGTCATCGATGAAGCTGAGATGCCTATCCTAAAAGAGTTCATCGCAGAGACCCTTTGCCAGCTCGAGATGTGCTTCCCACCATCTTTCTTCGATATTATGCCACACCTAATGATGCACATGGTCGATCAGATATAGGAGCTAGGTCCTGTCTACTTGCACCAGATGCGGACTTATGAGCGGTTCATGTCCACCCTCAACATATACGTCCATAACCGTGCTTACCCGAAGGGCTCAATGATCGAGGCATACACAATAGAGGAGGCTATTAACTGCTGCACGAGATACGTTCGGGATGGAAATGCTATTGGGCTGCCCGTCCATCAGCATGAAAGCAGAACAATGGGGATGGGTGCACGGGGAGGAAAGTACGCACTGATATAGAGAACGAGATCGTGCAAGATGCCCATCACGGCGCCCTTAATCAGTTAGTGTCAATGGAGAAGTGGGTTGAGCAGCACCTAAATGAGATCCGCCACGCTAGTGACGGACGCACGGATGCTTGGGTACAGAGACAACATAAGATCTATTTCACGACGTGGATCCAGAAGCAGGACATACCGAACGATACCTTAGAATCGAGGCTTGCATCCGGCCCGTCTAGCCAAATCACCATGTGGCAAGGATATGACATCAATGGATACAGGTTCCACATAAAGAGAAGGACAAAAAGAGCGTGGCACATAATTGCGGTGTTTGATATGAGGGCATCGACGAGGCGATGGGGAAGACGAAGACATACTATGGGCAGATCGAAGAGATGTGGGAACTTGACTATGGCGGTGACCTAGTGATACCCATCTTTCGGTGCGAGTGGGTCAAGCCGAAGGCGGTTACCGTGGACGATTATGGGCTAACTAGCGTTGAACTTCAAAGTGTCGGCTACAAAGATGATGAGTGGGTACTCGCAAACCGTGTCACACAGGTAGCTTACTACATGAATCCCGAAGAATCCAAGAGGCATGTGGTTGTGTTAGGAAAGCAGAGAATTGTGGGAGTTGATGGAGTCCAGAGTCCAGAAGAATACAACAACTACGACGAGTCATCGCTCTTTACCGATCATCCACGCAAGATCAAGAAAGTCGAGAACCGCCTGAACAAGACCAAGATCAAGCCCTGGTTCCGCCCCGACGGTGAGAAGAAGTCCGTCACAGGATCACTTCCAACGAAAAAGTGATATATATGTATGCCTCATATTTATGTAATAGTGAACTCACTTTTTGATTAAGAGAACTTTTTATGTAACTAACTTTTATTGTAATGGAACTCCTACTACACTAATACTTACTACATTATTACTCTACAACGTACTACTACACTACTCGTACTACACTGCTCCTCCTACTACACTACTAGTAATACTACCCTACTACTACAACTCCTACTCTACTACCACTTCTGCACCACCACTACTACTATGTAATTTAGAAACCACTATGAATATAAAATTAGTTTTAAAACATTGTAAAACCTTTCATTTTGAATTTAGAAAAAATGTAAAACATTAACCATTGCGGGCCACATGAGCCGCCCGTCACGGTAAATGGACCATTAACCATTGCAGGCCACATTACCTGCCCGTCACGGTAAATGGTGGCCAATATATAGGCCCAACGCGCCCCGGCAGCGTCCAAGTCCTTCCCCGCATCACCATCGCCGATCCTGAAGGGCTGATGATTTTTCCCCTGTTCCGTACACCGCCGTCGCCGATCGAGCTCGTCCGCGCGCGTTCCGGCACCCACCCGCGCCACCGAGACCACGGAGGAGCTCCGCTACGCCCTCATCGAAGGAGATCTGCCCCGACCCGTCTCCGACGCCGGGTGCCCTAGCGCCGCCGCCACCATCTTCCCGGGTGCCCTAGCGCCGCCGCCACCATCCTCCCGGGTGCCCTAGGGCCGCTCTCTTCATCATCGTGTAGGTGCGTACTCCTATTCCAGTTGTCCTCCGGGATTCCTCAATTGAAGCTGTGATTTTCGTTCACTAATTTTCCCCTTTTTCGTTCTTGGCTATGATCTGATTTTGCCAAAGTTTGGGTTAATCCCATGTGATGATTTCTTGGGAATTTGTTCGTACCCAGTTAAATTTCATCTAGGCAAAGTTTGAGCTCGATCCATTTTGTTTAGAGTCAGATTTTGTTGATTTTGTGGCCGTCGCTCCTCTTGTTCGTTCGTCTGTTCTTGGGAGCGTTGCTTCCGTTTTTGCTTGGTCCTTTGTTCGTCGGTGTGGGGCTCCAGTGCGCCTGGCAGCAGTGCTACCAAACCGGCCATCTCCCTCGGTCCCAGGCGCTCCAGCCATCGGGCTTGGAGCCCGTGCTTGCTGTTTGTGGCGTACGGTCCTCCGGTCCTAGCGCTGCTGACCCGCTGCGGTCCTTCGGTTCTACGTTGTGCTTCTCCAAAGCCGACCGGTGAGCAGGCTTGCATCGCTCCTCTCTGTCTCGTCGGTTTTCATCGTTTGGATTTGCAGCGGCACCTGCTCCCCTACCCTGTTCGTGCATAGCAGCATAGCCTTTCTCACAGCACTCCCCCCATCCAAAGTAATTTGTGTACTTCATCTACTGACGCAACACCTCCAAGGATAGCCTTAATCAGCTTATTTTCATAACGAATCTTACTTCAGTAGCTTATAAAGGTAGTTGTTGAGCTTCATTCTATGTGACCACCACCAACTTATTTTCATAAGCTGGAACCAGAGTTTGGTTTAGCCCCAAATGAGAAAACATAGTGATACAGGCATTAAAATATGTTTTGCCAGACATTCAAATATGTTTCGTTTGACGCTGCAATGGCTTATGAGATTCTAAGTCTGCATTAATGCCTTATTTGTATGCACTTGAAATATAAAAACAATATCCATTTTTTCTTAAAAAAACTGAAATGGTCAACTCTTGAATATTGTTTATTGTGTTAGAAAAGATGAAATAGCTAAGGATTGATTAATCATTGCTTTTTATTGTGTGAACGGTACTCTATGAAGCATGTGCAGTGACTTTAGGCCGCCCATTCAACCAGAGAACACAGCCAGTGCATAGAAATAGATATAAATTTGCATCACCAGAAAACAGAATAAGCCGAGGCTGCTGATCCTTAAAATTGCATTGCTAAATTAGCAGTTCATGCAAAACTATTTGGTTGGAGAAGGATTGGCTAATTATTTATGGAGTAACAATTTATTTTAGGCTCAAAGTTGACTGGAAAGCATGTAATTGCGTAACTCAAACTTAAATAATCGGTCTAACCATTTGAGGCCGTCTGATGAACTAAGTATGGACCCTAAACCTTTTGTTTAGCTTGTTGCCTCTCTATTTTCTTTTCTCATTTTAAATATTTTTTACGAGTACCATACCCAAGTTACCCTCACCGATCAGGGAGCATGGGCGTAGATGCTACCAAGTTGTTGTTTGGTTGGGCCATTTTAGCCCATCAATGGTTCACGACGTGAATCAATAACATTCCTTCACGTTTGGTTGATCCAATCTATAATCGATCATGCTATGAATAGTTACGCCCATTTGTATCCAGCATCTTGAAAAGGTGTGGCACTAAATGATACCTGATGAAATGTCACCCCGCAGCGGCTATGATGATGAAATATCCCCATACTACCTTTGTGAGCCTCTAAACTAGGATGGCTTTGTATACCATATACAAGGCAACTAGTTTAGCAAGGATGTGATTACAATGGGGCAAATCTGAGCCAAATATGTACTTTTCTAATACTCTTATGTACTTTTCTTAATTTCTTTGTATAACTACTCGCAATGTAAATGAAAAAAAGTATGTAATCTTGTTTTCAATGAACAAGAGTCATGATTCGGAGGCAGTGGCATTTGCAATGATGTGAAACTTTTTATGCTGAGGTAGCGGCTATGATGATGAAATGTCCCCATACTACCTTTGTGAGCCTCTAAACTAGGAAGGCTTTGTATACCATATACATATCTAGAGCCAGTTTAGCAGGGATGTGATTACAATGGGGCAAATCTGAGCCAAATATGTACTTTTCTAGTACTCTTATGTACTTTTCTTAATTTCTTTGTATAGCTACTCGCAATGTAAATGAAAAAAGTATGTAATCTTGTTTTCAATGAATAAGAGTCATGATTCCTTTATATATGCTTTGCGATTAATGTACTTAACATGTTCTTTTCATGTAATTGTGAAATGTCCATACTGAACCTCTCTTGTTAATAGTTTCCAATGGTGGAAAAGGCTATAAAAGAATGGCGTGAACCAAGCCCGGCCCCAAGTTATGAGGGAGGCTCGTCATCAGATGACGAGGGTCGAGAGGACGAGGGTGGTGAGGATGAGAGTGGTGAGGATGAGGGTGGTGAGGACGAGAGCACCTCGTACGAGGAAGAGCAGGTACACCGAGGGCCCCGAAGAAAAGGCGTACGAAGGAGGAAGATGATCCTACCTATACGCCAGAAAAGGCCAAAGAAGAGGATCATACCAATACACCAGAGAAGACGGGCCCGTCAACTCGACAATCTCGCACCCCAGTACGACATGACGAGGGCCGCGTAAGTATATAACTTACACACCATCGACAGGGCCTCACGTACTATTACTATAAACCTAAAGCGAGTTCTTGCCCTCACGACAGCTACCGGTGGTGCCCATGTGCTTGGAGTATCCCGAGGAGAATCAAGAAGAGGAGGGCCATGCATTCGGTCCCACCCCGAGCGCTTCAACCGCAACGGGAAGTGGGAAGAGTCACAAAAAGATAGACTTGAAGAGGAGTCAGCACGGGAGGCACCAGGTTACAAAGAAGGTGCATGCCATACTTAAGATAGGGCCGCAGGGCGAGCCCTTGGAGCCAGCATCAGTCATCGGCACCTTCAGCAACCAATGCTCTTGTATAGCAAGGGAGCACGTGCCGATCACATATTCAGATTAGAAGAAAGTCCCTAATGTACTCAAGGAGAAAGTGTGGACTGACATCAAGAAATTTTTCCAGTATCCACCAGACCAATTCAATGAAGCCCTGTGCAGGGGGCATGCGCTGTTCGTTGCAGGCAGAGGGCTTCGCACCCTATGGTCTAGATTGGTCAACAACTACGTGAAGAAAGGGAAGTCACCCTTACTAGACTACACCTTCATCAAGCAGCACGTTTGGGATGAGTTCGTCGAGAAGAATAGCACCGACGAAGTAAAGGCCAAGAGCAAGAAGTTCACGGAGCTCACAAAGAAGAACGAGCTCTCACACCACCTAGGCATGACAGGGTACGCCGGTAAGAGGCCGAAGTGGCAGCAGCAAGAAAGGGAGGCAGAAGCGTCTGGGCAGAGCTACCCATTACAAGGTGTCGATGAGAGGACACGCGACTTCTTCTATGCCCGTGAGCCAAAGAAGGTAAAGGAGGGCATGACCAAGTACAACAACCCAAAGATCGAGGAGGCGGAGAAGTCTTTGCTCATGATCAAGGCAACCAAGGAGAGCGGGCAGTTCGTACCTCACAGGGGTCACGACGAGCTGGCCGAGGCGTTGGGAAACCTAGAGCACCGTGGTCGCGTCTAGGGCGTGTCATCGAGGTAGAGCTGGAAGAATGTGGAGTCGTGGCAATCCAACGCTGCCTCTTATCACATGAGGCAGAGTTACAAGGAAGGCATATTCCAGGCCGGCAAAGAAGCGGCGGTGAAGGAAATGATCATCGGGTCAATAAAAGATGCTTTCACGAGCACCGACCCCCAGATGGTGGAGCTGCGGACACAGATGTTTCGCCAGGCTGGCAAGATGACACAGCAGGGTGAAGCCTCTGTACAAGAGCCGACGGTGCCAGGTACCTCACAACCCCACAGGTACCCAACTGATGAGATCGTGGAGCCATCACCCACCTGGTTGCAGAGCTGTAACACCCTCAGTGTTACCACGTTAACAAATCACTAAACCATGTCATGAGCATCATGTTATGTATTATTGTAGATGGCAAAGTAAGAAATTAAATTTTGTTGCACTAATTCTCAATTTGAGCTCTGATTTTTTTCCATGTCCAAATATTCTCCAGCACAACTCAACTAACTGTTGTCATCCTGATCCAACTCCATCGCTCGTAATTCATCTTCTTCCTAATTCCCTAATCGCGCTCGCACACTCGCAGAGCATGCCCGCGCAGCACGCGCACGGCGACAACCGACCGCGGCGGCAGACACCACGCACAGCATACGCATCACTTACTACATAATCGCACTCTACAAAATCAACGCAGCCCTGCTTACACGCCGTGCCAGAAGCGAGCCAGAGCACAAGTAGGGCAGCACTGTAACGTGCAGGAACACTGTAGCACGAAGAATCACGGTAGACACGTGGAAAGTACTGTGCCACGTGGAATGTACTGTAGTCGTTACTGTAGCAGCTCGGGACACTCTTCATCCAAATAAAAATTTTGTCTCTGATACGCTGCGAGGTTATTTAGAGCGCTGCCTCCAGACGCGTCTCCTGTCTTTTAAACCGAGCCGTCGAGTCGTTCCATTCAACTGATCGTTCGCTTCTCCAAAATCAACTTCCTCTGATCTTGCCTGAGAAAGCTGCGTCTATCGATTTCTCTCCGAGCTGTAATCGATCGAGATAACTAGTCTATATGAATTCCTTTATTCTGCTTGTCAGTATCGCACTTGCTCTGGAGCCAGGAGCTAACCATGACAGACAAACTCGAACATACGCTTTTCGCGTTCATGGTTCATTGCTGGCTTCTTCTTGATAATTCATTCCACCAGCCCACTTGACAAGTCAGAAGACCAAAGCCTCACATTCTTGAGCAAGTTTCAGGAGACTAGACCAAGAGCTAATTAATTCCTTGTTTATTTCGGAATTAATTAAACAACCACCTTGTGAGATCAATATCTTCACCATACGATCTCTGAATCACTCGATTCTTCTTCCTAAAATCATTATCTACCTGTTAGTATAGTAAGCTCATACCTATATGTGGTGATGCTAAAGTCTATTAAATCAATCAAAAGCGCTTAATATTAATATGATAAATCTTGTATAAATTTTTGTGGCAAATGGGTAATAACTTTAGCTTTGAAATTTTTGCGGTAGCTTCATGATTTTATTAGGTGCTTGCTGTAGTTTTGTAGTCCTTGAATATCTTACTAGATGTGATAGATAAGTTTCCCTAGCCGTATTAAATATTAAATCAGAAATAAATGAAGAGTATGCAATTTAATGAGTAAAAATTAATTAGATCAGTTTACTCTTGCTTAGTAAGAATAGTAGACAGCCTGGTATGTTAGTCATTAGAGCTAGCTTAGTAGCTTAGTAGTTGTTGTTTTTTAGAGTTGCTGTTATCATTGCATTAAGTCATGTCATCATTTCTTGCATATAGATCACGAGATAGTGGAGTACGTGGCTGCGGAGGAGCCGGAGTACGAGGAGATTGTGGAGGTGTACGAGGAGGAGGTCCCCGTGCAGGAAGGAGCCCTGGAGCCATCAACCACTAACTTTGCTGTACACCAGGATGCCCAAGGCAAGCCCCGGTGCATAACCTTTATTTTGAAATGATAATAGGATATCTATGTTATATGTGCATTTACGTTTCAGGAGTTCTGTTGAAACCCACTTGCATAAATATTACTACACAAGAGTCTTACTAGTTTAGGCCGTGTAGTGCCATGCTTAGGTTTCGTTAGCGTGAACAACACGGTGTTGTTCACGATAGGTGATCATTATTATCACTATGGTTAACATAGAAATAAAGGCAGGTGAAAATGGTGACCGGGCAGGGATGTGGTTTGGTAGTGGTGGATGTGACAAGGGGTGTCCTGCGGCCAACAGGGCATCACTGGGTTACATTGTTTCCCTGTCTGAGTCGGTTAAGGACCGATCGTTGCATTTAGATGGTTGTCAGGTCACAGATCTCCTTATCCCGAGCATATACTAGCGGATGGGGGCTAGAAAGACTTGTTATTCTCTTGTCATGGGTTTCGGCTCCATCCGGACCAACTGAAGGTGGATTATATATGGGTATTAGGAGGTCTAAGCACCGCGAGAGGGCGGGGGCTTGGAGTCCCAGCATGGACGGGGACTCGGTTCTCTTGATAGGAGGATAATGGGTTGGTCCCGTTTGTACCACGGTACGAGCGGGGCGTGTGTTTTTCGGGGTACCCAGCTAGGCTACATTGATTCACGAATCGCCGCGCAAGCAGTCCGATATGACTTGATCCGGGCATCGTAGTAAGAACTGAAAGAGAAAAGGGGAATAAGGATGGATTTGTAGTGACCAACTCTTGTTTGAAAATAGCATAAGTGCTTACATAGATGGTTAGCTGATAAACTAAAAGATGGCAAATAAAAGAACTGCAATAAGGATCTAGTAGTAGTAATGCTTTTCTGCAAACTTGAACCAGTAGCCAAAAAGTCTATCATGATCCTTGGAGTCAGGAAATTATTCCCGGTTGGGTAAGTCTTGCGAGTACATTGTATACTCAGGGTTTATTTTACCCCTGTTGCAGGTGCTGCTTGAGGTTTTGTGTGGAGGATCGTCTGCTGGGCTCAGAAGGATCTTTGCTAGGCTCGCTAGATATTTACTTCTGTTGTTTTAATTCCGCACTCTGAACTTGGTATTGTAATAGCTTATTTCTGAAGACTATGTTGTATGTAATAAACTAAGTATTGTACTCGTTTTCATTATTAGATCCTGGATGAAAATGTGGATGGTTTCGAGTTCTCCCATTGGGTGTGCTCGACAAAAACGGCTGGAATAGCCGCTGGCGGAGTACTTAGTGCCTAGAGAAAGGCAAGTACCTCCGTTAGTGTGTTATTTTGGACGGTTCTGCCACAGGTGCCTTAGAGCAGGACAGAGAGGAAGAAGAACGTGGCTACAGGAACGGTACAGCTGCCCAACCCTGAAGCCAGGTTCCACGGTAGGCCCATCCCGCCTGATTATGCCTTGGTGGAAGTGGCGTGGACGGACAATCACCATGACGAAGATGAACTTGACTTTGCCAACGAAGAGGGAGACACGACCCTTGGCCGGGCTCTCGGCACGGTAGTGCTATGGAACAAGGGAGATATTGTCTTCTACACGCTGAAACCGGTGACGAAGACCTCGTAGCCATCACCGCCTCCCCAGGTGGCCCAAGTCATGACGACGATGACGATGACAATGGCGGCAATGGCAACGACGATGATGGCGGCCACGTCAGCACTACACCTAGCCCGCGTTCGGACACGAGCAACCCACAAGGAGGTACAGGGGGTGAACTGGGCCACCAAACACCGCCTCGAAGCCAGAGACAAGGGAAATGTCCACCCGCGCCGAAGAAGACAGAAGCTGAGGGGGACACACCCGCCGCCCAACTCACCAACGTGGAACGGGCGGTGTTGGATATAGCAGAAGAGTACCAGTACACAACGGCGTTCGAAAGGTATATATGCTAATGGCAACCAAACATCATCAATAGATTATGTGTGCGTAGATGATGGCGCTAACAGACTTGTCCACTTCTTGTCTCAATTACAGGGAACAAACCCCACCATCCATTTGGGGCCTAACTCCGGATTGCCCTAAGAACTTTGAGAATGGCAAGTTCATGGTGCCATTGGGCCAGCTCATCGAGGAGCCGTGGGAGGTTCGAAGGTTCCATCTATGGTATATGAACGCGCCGAAGTTAGGAATGAAGGATTTCGTTGCGAGGGTGCTCAAGGAGTAAATCCACTTGACCGAGGACTGTGAGTTCCCTGTTGACTTCCACGACATGCAAAGGATGCTGCGGCGCAAGGACCTCGATGTTGCCCAAATCACCCTTTTTAGCATGTAAGTTATTACACCTCTGCATCGCTGTAGGTACGTTCATTAAGATCAAAATACAATGCGATGACGATGACTTGTGCTTGCAGGATGCAAGCTTATGTGTGCAAGGAAGTAGGGATGGATATTATCGACATATCTCATATGCATATTACCGAGAGGGCCATCATTGGGTATGATATACCGAACACGCATCCTAGGCTGGCAAACTTGAGTGGTTTAGACCGAGTGATGGCCAAGGCTTTGATGCAAGGAGAGGTCAAGTTCAGAAAGGGATAGTACCTCTTACAAGCAATGAAGAAGATTAAAAAAATGGGTGTATCCTTGCCGCACACCAGTTCGGGTAATTAAGTCAATGCAATAGCTTATGGGTTCACCACTTTTCAAATCTCAAGTTTTGAGATCCATATTGTTTCAATGGTGCATCTTGGGCCTTGTGGGCCACTGGATTGTATTTCTAATCTATCCTCAGGATGGAAAGGCCATCGTGTTGGACTCCATGCGGGACACCAACAAAAATGGGTACAAGCAGTTCGAAAGCATTCTGCGATAGTAAGTGATGACACTTCTTTTATGCATTCAAAGTATCGCACCAAATTTGTTGTTCACTGTAGTGGTTCGCATACAGTGCTTATAGGAGTACGTGGAAGAGGGCGGCTATGATCGGAGGTCCGAGAGGATGAAGAAGAAGTATGGCACAAATCTGGCCGTGAGGCGAGATTTCCCGGTACTAGTACTAATACTTCTCCTGCCCTCCTATTACCGGAACTACTAATACAACTCATACTACTACTAGCCTGCAACTAGTACAACTCCTACTACTACCCTACTACTACCATACTACACCCTACTACTATTACTATTACCCTACTACTACTATTACCAGTCCTAATGATCATATTACATATATTATGCATGCAGTGTTACAAGCAACCGGAAGGCTCAGTTGTGTGTGGATACTATGCTTGTGAGTACCTCAGGGCTTGCAGGAGATTCAGCAAAAGTTGGCGGCAACTGAAGAAATCCATGAATTGGTGGCGAAAGGAAAGAATCACCCATAGGACCATCACTCGAACAGTAGCCGACATCTGTAAGTTTGTCACTGATGAATGTTGTCATGTTGATGGAACTTTCTTCAATAAGACTAGCGAGCTAGTGACGGTGGAGAAGTACGAGAAGCTACACTACTGGAGAAATGGTGAGCTAGAAATGAAGGACTACAAGTTACCGGACTTGTTCTCGTAGGCGTCCTAATTAACTTCTGAACATTGATGTGATGTGAATTTGTGAACTTGATGTAATATGAACTTATTAGTGCGTGTCTTCTGCTTCGTATGTAATACATGTGTTTCTTCTCTGTATGTGTATTTTCTGCTTTATTATTTGCGTTTGAATCTGAGAAAATTCGGTTTCAAATTCAAAACCAAATTTCCAAAAATCTTTTTTTTTTAATTCTGAAAATCATTAACCGTTGTGGTTTTCCTAAGCCGCCCGCAACGGTTAACAACATTAACAGTCGCGGGCGGCTTAGGGCAACCGCAACGGTTAATATCTCATTAACTGTTGCGGTTGCCTTAAGGTGCCCGTAACAGTTAATGCTATGATTAACCGTGGCCTTTGCTTGGTGACGGTTGCTTTGCCCGCAACGGTAAATCAAAAACGCCCGCGACGGTAAAGATTTGTGTAGTAGTGTACACTACATTAGCTATGTTTGACTACATCAACGAGGCTCTGTAAACCCGAGTAACAGCGCCGTTGATAACCTCGACACCGTTCCAGATCAATGGTACAATTTTCTAAACCATTATGGTTTATTATATTGCTTCTAGTGCATATTACCTCTGTTATGAACTTATGATTTATATTCAGAATATAATCTTGCAATATCTGTCGAATTTGACTGGGAACATATAAACCAATAATATGTCTTATTTCCACCTCTGTATCCATGTGAGAGAAGTATGATCTGTCGTAGTGATCTAGCATTGACGGGCTAGCAATGCAAGCAATGTGTGCAAGCAATGGCTGCAGTCAGTTGGAGTCAGAAAATTAGAAGCGTCATCATGACGTTGTGCGAGTGGAGATTGACTGGGTTTTGACGAAACCACTCTACTCTTCCGAGCCTGCTTTTTGCTGAATGATCAGGATCTTACGCGGCACGAGTCCATAGAGCGTCTTCTGCCGGAAAGAGCCCGTGACATTTTTTCTAGCATGGTGGCTAGATCCATCAGCGCACGCAGTTAAAACCATAAAGCTTGGTGCAATGGTACGCTAGCTGCGTGGCTGCGTGCATATCCTGCGGGGTTCTGGATAATTTTAACGTTATTTTTTTTCTGAATGCGGTTGGTGTGAATGGCAGTGGCACACTTGTTCGCTCTGAATTAGGCTTGGTCCTAACTATACTACAAAACAGAACTTTGTTGGAGCTTTGCTGCTGCTAAGCTTAGATATCCCTGATTCAGTCATCAATTTTTCTTTTAGAACCGGCAGGCGGGTTGCATATCTCCTTTCAGTTTCAGCACGATCGACTCTGGGCTTATTCGACTGCCGCCGCAGCTACTGCTCTGCACGCATACAGTACACTCCACAGGGACAAACAGCCAAACAGGTTGATATCTACAGCAGGTCGTGGAGCCAAAATATGTGTAGCCGATCAGCTTACAATGTGGCCCGAAAGAGCACTCGCTCTGGATTACCATATAAAAGGACTCATACGGCAATTAGAACGGCCAAGAAAATATAGATGGCAACACTATGTACCTATTACCCTCTCTCATTTAAATGGTCTAAGTTATTTTGATTTTTTTTCTCGAATATGCAAAGTCAATATAACTTACAATTTAAAACCTAAAAGATGAACCAGATATCAGTTATAGTCTCACAAACATATCAGTTTATACATGATACATATCAAACACATCAGTTCATACACGATTATCTTTCCTTAATTGGTTCGGCAGCCTTGTTTAGTTCCCTCACCTGATTAGCGGGGCTAAATGGGGGTGCTATTTAGCGGATTTAGCATGCTAAATCGAGCTAATAGCAGCAAAAGTGTTTACCTCTAAAAGTGGAATAGCTTAGCCCCCAAGACTTCTTCCTAGAGGCTATAGCGGGCTATAGCTGGCTATAAAACATTGGATAGAAAAAGTTTGAACACAAAGACGGCGCGCTTTGGACGTCCTAGGTTATCTAGAGTTATAGTAAAAAAATAGACCTCCCTGGTTTTCATGTTCACGCTAAGCTATATATTACTTATAGGCTAAACAACTGAAGTAGGGGCAGCGATGCGGCCTAAGTCAAGCCCTTGCATCGCCAATGCTGGCTACGAGGCCTAGTCCACAAGCCGGAAACAACTCTCTTAGTGCTTTCATGCGGGAAGCGCTGGACCTGTTGTCGAAAAGCTCCTCGTAGGTCTTCTTTGACAATTTGCTTCGTGTTGAACCTCGAAAGCCCTTGGTGATACCCATACGCTGCATGAGTAGGACTTCACATTGCTTCGACATTGACACCAAAGAGAGGCTCTATGCTTCCAGATGCTTGCTCCGAAACAGAAGCACTGACTGGTTAATGGTTGTGAAGCACTCGCTTGGTGAAGCTCTTGAAGCGCTGGGTGGTGGAGGAATCATCCTCCTCGGTTGGGTGGTCATCCCTCGGCGGCATACACAAGTGCACAGAATCAACGTCAACCAAGGACAAGGCCCACCCAAAGCCTGGTGGACGGAGCTCTGGTGGAGTATCCTGGGCTTGGGCCTACCCATGCCCCAGCTCAGGCAAAAGTGGAGGCGAGTCTGCTGCCCACTGAGCGGGGCACCAGGGGATGCTCGTGGCTACAATCTTCACCTAGGAAGCGTCTGCACGGCAACCAAAGCTCACTTACCAACTGAAACGACACGCTGGACCGATACCTGCTGCCTCTCCAGAAGAGCGTAGGTGGACAAGCAGGCGGTCTCCATGGAGACTTCATCCTTCAGGGAACCTATTGTGAGAGCTAGAGGTAGAGGCCCCCTTGCAGGGGCTCCAGCTGTCTGGGTGGCACTGAGCGAGGCGGCGAGCTCCTGCAACATTGGGTCATCCACGATATCTCGACCGAATCGTCCTGCGTCTGGGCACATTGATACCATCAACGGGTTGAGCCCGAAAAGGATCCTTCTGGGCCTCAGCTCGAGGGTCAGCTCATCGCTGCTGGTGTGTGCCACGGTTACGATGAAGACGTCAGCCAAGGCTAGATACATATCTTTTGATATATATCTAGATATATGTTAGGTCTAGATACAAAACAAAAAATGTTATATTTAAAAAGCTAAAATAATTTGCAATTAGAAACAAAGGGTACAAACTGTAGAGCCTCCTTCCTGCCACGTGATTGCTGTCATCAAAATTGTCGGTTGCTCGCAAATTGAAATTTGTTATCACAATCAGCTGGTAGTGGCAATAACTGGTATGGATCCCTTCAAAACGCTGAAAAGTGGCCAATTTGTCTTCATTGAGATTTGAGATCACACTCAGCCATATATGCAGCGCTTGACGCCTGAAGATCCACATCCATAAAGACGAACTGCTTTTTCTCGAGTTCCAGAGCGCGCACTACTGCAGAGAAGGCTATGCATCTCTCGCATTGCAAGCACCACAACTCTTATCTTTCTGTATGAAACGCGCGTCATTTCACACATATTTAAGCACAATTATCCATCTGACCTCTCTTTCTACTCTTTACAATTCAGGGGGCGGTCAAATGGAACGCAGTGCACGAATACAAGCTCGAGTTGTGAATTGTGATTTGTGAAGGCCGGCCGGATAACACTCAAAATAGCACCAAGCTAGTGATGAATCTTCAGAAGATAGCTCTCACACGACTGAAAAGACCCGCACTGAGAGACACATTGGTCGTTAGTGAGAGAGAGAGAGAGATTGGACTGATCCAACGGGTGGATCACAGGAGCATTTAACCTAAAAAGATTGTGGCCAGTGACTAGGTTCATAGCTTATCCGAGCATCATTGATCTTTGATTAGACCTGCATGACCTACCGTGGGGTTATTAAGTGGTTAGAGACGGTGCAAATTAATAACTTTTTGAGGCCCATTTAGTTGGTCGGGCACCGCGTCGTAGGTAGTATACATGTTTCTGTTTAGCGAGTGAAGTATAAGCTAAGAATTCTTCTATCTCGCTACTAGATGCATGGCTCCGTGTGCACTTCAGTGTAGAGGACGCGGTGTAGAGGCCAGGTTCATGAATATCCCCCGGCCGTGTGTATGTCATGTCGGTGCATTTTTCTCGCCCGTGTGTTTCCTCTCAAATCTAACATTTAAAAAATTGTCAACATCTTCTATTAAAAAATTCTTTATATTACCCTACAGCTGGCTACAAAATAACTTATTCTGTAGCCACTTTGAATTACGAGATTATAGTAACTCCTTACTATGTGATTTACTATAACATTATGGTAAATATCTATATGTGTTATAGTAATTCAACTATCGTAAATATATACCTAACATTGTCGTAAATTAGTATATAAAATTATCGTAAATAGAGGTGGCTACAAAATAACTTATTTTGTAGCTAGCTATAGAGTATACTCTCCCTATATATATATATATATATATATATATATATATATATATATATATATATATATATATATATATATATACTTGACCACTGTACTCGAGCTAGCTAGCTGGTAGCTGTCGTGTTCTGTGTGTAAGATTTACGAGTTAGAACGGGTCTTATATAGAGGTCTCGTACGTGCCTAGGTGCATGGCACAGTGAGCCTTTTGCCTGCTTACGTGGAAACGACTTGAACTTGTATGGATCGGCATCATCTGCTTCGGATATATGGCCGTGGGCGCGATGAGGATGTCAAATAAGCCTTGCCTTTCTCCTCGTTATTTTATTATCAAAATTTAGTGGCGCAGACTGTCGAGTAAGAAACACAAAAAGTGTACTGATCCGAAGCAGATGATGCCGATCCACACAAGTTCAAGTCGTTTCCACGTAAGCAGGCAAAAGGCTCACTGTGCCATGCACCTAGGCACGTACGAGACCTCTATATAAGACCCGTTCTAACTCGTAAATCTTACACACAGAACACGACAGCTACCAGCTAGCTAGCTCGAATACAGTGGTCAAGTACTAACTGTAGTGTTTATATAGGCTCCGTTCACTTTGCTGAAAAACCCAGTACTGTTTGTTGATTTGTTGTGAGAGAAAAATATTGTTTCACTAATCTTGAGCTGAAAAATCGAGGAAGAAACATATGGCAGGAACCGGCGCGAGGGAACTTTGTTGCGTCGTGCTGCTGCTCACCGCCGTCGTGCTCGAGCAGCACACCTGTTCGGCCGCCCGGCCGCTGCAAGAGGTGCCGGCGGCTGCGGAGGGTTCGGGCGGCCTCCTGCACGCGCCCGCCGTGCAGGTTCACGTGGAAGCCGGAGCGGCGGCGTTTGGCAACGGCGCGGCGCAAGATCAGGGAGGTGACGCCGCCGGCATCGCCGTGCCATACGAGGATAAGCGGCTGAGCCCCGGAGGCCCAGATCCCCAGCATCACTAACGGTAGCCTGATCATTATCAACGCAAATCGATCGATCGCTTCGTGCAGTTCAGTCAACCCCAGTCTATATCCAAATCGTGCATTTTGGATATATATGTCGAGTCCTTGGGAAAGAAAATGTAACGCTTCGTGTCCAAAAAATCTGCTAACGGGCTGAGGCGTTACAGAAAAGTTTCTAGAATATGGGCACGTTTGCAGCTTCTTTTTATTTTAAAGATAAAGAAATAAGAAGATGTGTCACAACCTCTAGTGGCCTCTACATTACAAGTTATTGCGAGACGTCCCAACGTATGTATCCTTGGGACATTGTACTGAATGATTACTGGTATGATATACTATATGTATCCTTGGGACATTGTACTGAATGATTAGTGATGCTTGTGCAAATATGTCTGACGAACATGGATAGACCAGTTCACTGTTTTGGGGGCACTGGTACAGTAGATATCTGCACTTGGCCACTTGCAGCAGCTGCAACTCAATCACCTTCTATCGCCATGCATCTTTCGGGATTTTTTTTTCAGCATGCAGTGCTAGGGCTTGTTTAGATGCCATCCAAATTCCAAATTTTTTCACTCTCTCTCTATCACATCAATTTTTAACCACTTGCATGGAGTATTAAATGTAGGTAAAAAAAATAATTAATTACACAGTTTAGTTGGAAATCACGAGATGAATTTTTTAGTCTAGTTGGTCCACGATTAGATAATATTTGTCAAATAAGACGAATATGATACTATTCATCAGATTTACTTTTTTTTGCAATCTAAACGAGCCCCTAATCTCTCCGAAGCATACGCCCTGGACTCCACGCGATTCTTCGCGCCCGAACGGCTCCCGTGCGATCTTCCCGCGCGATGCGCTTGCATGGTAGCGAGGCCCATGGTCCACCTGCATGCACGAGCGAGCGCGCTCTGCCCGCTGGGCACGAGATTTCCGGCAGCGTCCAGGTAGGTTGGTATGTATGTTTTCTTTTTTCTCTTTCTTTCTTTTCTTTTTCTTTTCTTTTTTTATTTTTCTTTTCCGTCCAGGTACTCCCTCTGTCCCACAATACTGGTCGTTTTGGCCCTCCATTCAAGTGTCCAGGTTCACAGGGGAATCAATGCACCTCGTACACACCGGCGTCCAGGTTCATGACCGAATGAATGCACCTCATTGAAAGCTAAAGCGTCCAGTATACTGGGACAGAGGGAGTAGGTAGGTACGCATGTTTTATTTTTTTCTTTTTTCTTTTCTTTTTCTTTTGTTTTGTTTTGTTTTCTTTTCCCTTTTTATTTTTTGTTTTCAAGCTTTATTTTTATTTATATTTATTTTTTGTTTTTTATTATTCTTTTCATTTTTCATTTTTTATGTTTCTTTTATTTTTTTCTTTCCTTTTATTTTTTTATGTTTCTTTTATTTTTCATTTTTTTTGTTTCTTTTTCATTTCATGTGATTTTTCTTTTATTTTTAATTTTCTGTTTTCCTATTTTACTTTACTTAATTATTTTTTATGTTTAATTTTTTTATTTTTTATATTCCATGAGGCTATGTTTATAGTATAGATGTGATGTTCTACGATGTTTTTTGTAATGTTCACGTGGTATATAATGTCATGTTCTATGATGTTTTTTGTGATGTTCGTGTAGCATATATGTAATGTTATATGATATTTTTTGTGATGTTCACGTGGTATATAATGTCATGTTTTGTGATGTTTTTTTGTGATGTTCATATAGTATACATGTGATGTTCTATGATATTTTTTTTGTGATACTCATGTGTTATAAATGTGATGTTCTATGATTTTTTTATATGTTTCCGTGGTATAAATGTGATGTTTTATGATGTATGTTGTGATATTCGTGTAATATACATACGATGTTCACGTAGTGTATAATGATGTTCTATAATGCATTTTGTGATGTTTATATAGTACACATGTGTTGTTCTATTATATTTTTTGTGATATTCTATGATATATTTACTGATGTTCACTTAGTATAAATGTGATGTTTTATGATGTTTTTTATGATGTTCACGTGGCATATAATGTCATGTTCTGTGATGTTTTTTTTGATATTCATGTAGTATATATGTGATGTTTTATGATATTTTTTGGGCAGTTTGCTGGTGGACACAAACGTTGTTGTCAAATTTGTTCCTAGACACCGCGCCACATATAATATTCATTTCTGGACAAGAAGGAGAGAGAATAGACGTAAAATGTCTTTTTCGCCCCTGACTCTTTTTTCTTCCCCGTCTCCTTCTCAATTCAGGCCAAGCCTCGCCGCCTCCATGGCTAAGCTCGCCTCCTCCGTGTCCACCTCCTCCATGCCCAAGCCCTGCCTCCTCCATAGGCGAGCTCATCCCCGTCCGCGGCGAGCTTGTCCCCGTCCACGGTGACCTTGTCCCCGTCCACAACGAGCTCGCCCCCACCCCAGGCGACCTCGTCCCTGGGTGGCCGCGCCGCCCCCTAGCCGCAGTGGCATGGGTGGCCAAGCCACCCCCAGCAGCGCCGGTGACCCCTCGCGGCGACCACGGCTGTGGCGTGTAGGGATTATAGGGCGAGGAGGAGGACGAGGGCCCGTTCTTCGACCTCGACCTATCCTGCTGCTCCGCGCCCGCGTCTAGCACGGGCAGCTAGGCGCCCGAGTCATCGGGCTCTGAGTCCGAGGACACTTCGTCCTGCGCCGCCGCCATCATCTCGCTGCAACGGAGCCTCTCGGGGGTCACCCTCCTACGAGGAGCACCTCTTCTTCCGCGGCGCCGCACCGCCGCGTCGTCCGATGGCGCCCCCGCCGCTGCTCATGTTCTGTGCATCCGAGCCGAGCGACACCACGTCACGCGCCCGCCACAGCAGCGCCAACAGCCGACGCGGCGGCGGCAGGCTGCAGCTGTACATGCTCAGCTTAGGGTCCGCCAAGGCCGCCTTCTACGGCGGACGTGCCAGCAGCTTCTCCTGGAGCGTGCGGACGTGCCGAAACGGAGCTGATTTTTCTTACCGAATAAGTCCTGGCGATTCATCTTTTGCCCCATGCACGTGAACGTACGGCAAAACGCACAGGACGTAGCAATCGGCACGATATACGCCTCGAAGTCCCGCAGTTGGTTTCCCAAAGGAGCACCTCGGCTAGAGGGTTGACGTTGGAGTGTGTGCCTGCATGGGCACGCACGCATGCGCGTAGCCGCCGTCGCGCAGCTGTCCATGATGTCGAGAGAAAGGGTGGCCCGTGACCGTGGGGTCGACAGTCGCCTCGCCAGCAGCTTGTCCCAGAGCACTAGCAGCACGCCGTGTACGGCGGCGGGTATGGCTCACCCGACCACCAGGACCCGCAGGACAAGGGAAGGGTCAGGCTGCACCCCTCCGGCGACGTCATCCGACGCTACCTGAGCAAGATCTCGAGCCGGTTGCGGTAATGGAGGAGGCGGACACAGAGGAGGCGAGCTCGGCCATGGACGCGGCAGGGGTTGGCCTGAGTAGAGAAGGAGGTGAGGAAGAAGAAAGAGCCAGGGGTAAAAAGGACATTTCGTGCCTGTTCTCTCTCCTTCTTAGCCAGAAATGAATATTTTATTCGGCGCGGTGTTCATGAGCAAATTTAACAACAACGTTGGTGTCTCCCAGCAAACTGTCTCATTTTGCATGTTCGCTAGCAAAGAGAGGCCACTTTCAGTGTTCTGTGGCCAATTTTGCCTAGTTTTTGTAATGCTCACGTGTTATAAATGTGATGTTTTATGATGTTTTTTTATATGTTCACGTGGTATAAATGTGATGTTCTATGATGTATGTTGTGATGTTTGTGTAATATACATGTGATGTTCACGTAGTGTATAATGATGTTCTATAATGTATTCTGTGATGTTCATGTAGTACTCATATCAACTTATATTATATTTTTTATGATGTTCGATGGTGTATTTAGTGATGTTCTATAATATATTTTTAGGATGTTTGAAAAGTACCCATGTAATATTCTTTTAAATTTTTTCTCTATTACGTATTTTTTTCTTATGCTTTGCTCTAGATTTCATTATTTTATATTTATGTTATGTATTTATGTTAATTATTTTTATGTATGTTATAATACTAATTTCATGAACCTAAACTGAGAACATTCTTCTAACAAAGACAAAACATTGTTCTTTGAATGTAGAACAACGTCTCTGCTCAATAATGTAAAATGTTCTATTTTTATAAGATAAATGTTCTTTAAAAAATTATCTAAATATATCCATGTGAGAATTTAATGTTAAATGATTTATTGTAAGAATTTCGATGGTGTAATCGGAATTTAATTTGAATGTTTAATTTAAGAGTTATGATTTTTTTAATTCCTTGAAAGTCATTGCATGCGACGTGGGCGAGTGGGCCCTACGCAGTGGGACAGCCTATGCCATCTGCGTGTGCACGCTTGTTGCCACCTGGGTTACTGTGGGCGGAAAGCTCTAGAATGTTGCTACTGTGGACGGAAAAAATTGGCGGGAATAGTATCGGCCAGGTGTTATTGCCTGGACGGACGCTAGCACTCCCCCAGGACTCATGGGGCTCCATGGCCAATCGGAATCCGAAACGCGGACGGTACTATTTTCGGCCGACATGAGGCGGCCCACACAGACTGCTCCTGCTCGTTAATTTTGCAGGGTGCCAAGATTTGCACTAGGGCACGAGCCATGAGCCCACAACCGGAGTGGCCCGTGAGAATAATGATGCATAGCCAACGCCAGTACCATGGCATCATCGACTGGGCGGAGGCCAATCGCTTTGGCGAAGACGACAAGCAGCAGTTGGTCCACCTGCCTGACCCATGGTATCCTGCCAGTGCCGGCCCTCAATCCGTTTTAAATTATAAATTATTTTTGCTTTTTTTAGAGTCAAATCACACCAAAATTATAAAAAGATTTACACAGATTTATGATATCAAATATAGATATAATACGAATGAAAATATAATTAATGAAGAGTCTAATAATACCTATTTGATATAATAAATCTTATTATTTTATTATATAAATTGAGTCAAGAATGACTTATAATTTAGTGTAGAGGGAGTACTGCATTTGGAACCAGAAGAAGTATATGTTTAGTATTCGGTAGAGTACAATTAAGTTACCACATTCTTGGAGAAAGACTTTAAGATAAATGTTAAAGTTTTTCCTCGAAAGGCTAGAGAATGATTAGTGATGCATGTGCAAATCTCTTAATAGGAATCCTGCTACCAAACCGCGGGCGCCCGATAGGGCCATGTTGCTCGTTAGCCCAACAGCCGTTGAATCGAGCGATCAGATGATCTGGTCCGTCCGATTTTGGATCGGTTCGGGCCTAGACCCGTTAAAGTCGTGAACCTTCCCAACCTGGTCTCCGACTACGTGTCCGGGTAACGTCGCCTCTTGCCGTCGCTCTGGCAGCCGGTGCACCTGCTAGCGCGCTTCCAATCGCCCTATGGCAGATCCAGCGTCTGCCGGGGGCCACCACGTGCGCTCGCTCTCTCCCGCCGTACACTGGTCTGCGCCGCACCTATGATGCCGCGGTCCCTGCCCAGTGCAGCTTCGCAAAGGCCCAAATCTGTAAGACCATCAACAACCTCCTGCAGGTGCTGTCGCTCTCCTTCCTCAGAAATCTTTCTTGGAATCTTGCCATCGTAGGGTATTACGATACCTATAGAGTGTTCTTTAGTCCATGTTCCTCTTCTTCAGAGTTGAGACTTGCTCTGCACCTCAGATGGAAAAGAAAATTATGTTTTTTCCCTCCTAAGATTGCTAATTACGTATTGATTCTTGCTATTTCATTGTACGCGGTTGAAATTCTTGAGATGGCGGAGTAGAAAAGGTAGCGCCTTTTCCTACTTAAAGAAACCACGGGGAGATGGCTAGAATTTTTTTTTGGGGGGTTCTCGATGCGCTGCTTGATCATCTAGTAGGTCAATGGAGAACATCGCAGTGCTGTGCATCTGAAATTCAGACAGGCGTGCTACAGGATATTCCTAGCAAAGGAACCACCTTGGTTTCCTCCTGTGGGAGAGAGTGGTAGGTGCATTGTTGGTGGTGTCATAATTTTACTCCTCCCTCCTTTTTATTTTTTGGGTGAAGAATGTAGCAAACCTGACACTTTTTTTCATCACGATTAAAGAGCTGATACATTGTTTTTTAAAAATTTGAAAGTGAGATGGCTCAGTATTTGATTGAGGAATTCCTTATCTTTTCTGACAAATGCAAGAAATGCTTGACTGAGTAATAAGGAATACTAACTAGTTTGTCAATGATACTCAATGATACAGCTATACTGGAAAGATGGGTGCGTGTTCCTGGAGAAGGGATCATACCATGTCATGCTTGCCAAACTCCTTGAAAAACAGGCGCAGCAGGATCAGGTGAACTCCCTTTCTTCCTTACCTGTCTGTGGCACTTTGTCGTCACTATTCCTGAATCTCGATTTGCATGGCGTGGTTGAGTTCTGCTTGCCTGAATTTTACATCTTAGTTGTGCATAGCTTCTTATTCCAGAATGTAGCATTGATCCATAGATACATATATGTGATGCATACATTCCTTTGGAATATTGAAATCCATGAAGAAGATCTTGGCAAAAGAGCAACTTGCTGAGATAGCTTGACGGATCCTAAGAGGGTCTAGAGGTGCACATTTCTTCACATATACTAGGTAAATATCTCTCTTTTTCTAAAATGGGCATTCTGGCCTGGGATTTTTTTTTTCAGGATTCTATCGAACTGGCAGTCAGCAGCAAGGTCAAAGGAGCACAAGTGAGGTACATCCAGGAGCTTGAGCATAAGGTGCAGCGTGCAAGTGTTGCAGACAGAGCCTACGACAGTCAGCTGCTGCAGGATTGTTCGAGTGTTGGTGGGATATTTTGGTTCAACCTCTGAATAGCTTTGCTAAATCTTCACTATATGCTATCTCATATTGTATTGGATCACCTTTGTTTGTTCCTATAATACTAATGCTGAGATCAATAGCATTGTGTTTCTCAAGAAGGATATATCTTAAGTCTCATCAAATTATAATGGTGTTTACCTTCTTGTTATGTCCCAGTTTTGACTCTACAAGGACTTATGTTGATTGTTCCAGAGGCACAGTTGAATAAAAACTGATACACATTTTGATGGCCGCTAAATTTCAATGTGAATACTACAACGATACTAATTATTAGAACATAGTACTATCTTTGCTCAATATATCCTCCTCTGCTATTGTTCCGTGATTTTTCTTGGGCCACAGTTGTTTACAGGAGCCTATGTTCCGGATGTGATTTCTCATATTATAACTTTGTATGTTGTGTGGACTATTTTTATTTGAATGGTGATCTGTGAATGGCTAGCAACCGCTAAGGCCATAAGTTTGCCCTTACAAAGAAATGATTCAGCGTTGATAATGAGAAATTATTTAACTATGCCTGAATATGAGTAGTAAATGTAAGTGAATCTTATATCTTTTTATTTTTGCACAAACTACTATATTTTCGATCTTGGTTTTAGACAAGTATGCGCCAAACAAGACATCATCAACTTTTTCTCCAACATGACGTCGGCTGGGCAACACACTGATCATCTTCAAATCGACTCATGTACACAGGCTGGTCTCACACAAAGCCACGCTGGTTTTCTAGTATGTCTGACGAACATGGATAGACCAGTTCACTGTTTTGGGGGCACTGGTACAGTAGATATCTGCACTCGGCCACTTGCAGCAGCTGCAACTCAATCACCTTTTATCGCCATGCATCTTTCGGGATTTTTTTTTCACCATGCAGTGCTAATCTCTCCGAAGCATACGCCCAGGACTCACGCGATTCTTCGCGCCCGAACGGCTAGACGGAAGCCGTGCGCCGAACGGCTCCCGTGCGATCTTCCCGCGCGATGCGCTTGCATGGTAGCGAGGCCCATATATGCGTGGTCCACCTGCATGCACGAGCGAGAGCGTCCAGGTAGGTTGGTATGTATGTTTTCTTTTTTCTCTTTCTTTTTTTTCTTTTTCTTTTCTTTTTTTTTATTTTTCTTTTCCGTCCAGGTAGGTAGGTACGCATGTTTTATTTTTTTCTTTTTTCTTTTCTTTTTGCTTTGTTTTGTTTTCTTTTCTTTTCCCTTTTTATTTTTTGTTTTCAAGCTTTATTTTTATTTATATTTATTTTTTTGTTTTTTTGTTTTTTTATTATTCTTTTCATTTTTTATGTTTCTTTTATTTCTTTTTTCTTTCCTTTTTCTTTGCTTTCATGTTCTTATTAATTTTTTATTTTGTTTATTCAATTTATTTTTTATTTTTGTTTCTTTTTCGTTTCATGTGATTTTTCTTTTCTTTTTTAATTTTCTGTTTTCCTATTTTACTTTACTTAATTATTTTTTATGTTTAATTTTTTAATTTTTATATTCCATGAGGCTATGTTTATAGTATAGATGTGATGTTCTATGATGTTTTTTTGTGATGTTTCCGTGGTATATAATGTCATGTTCTATGATGTTTTTTTGTGATGTTCATGTAGCATACATGTAATGTTATATGATATTTTTTGTGATGTTCATGTGGTATATAATGTCATGTTTTGTGATGTTTTTTGTGATGTTCATATAGTATACATGTGATGTTCTATGATATTTTTTGTGATACTCATGTGTTATAAATGTGATGTTCTATGATTTTTTTTATATGTTTCCATGGTATAAATGTGATGTTCTATGATGTATGTTGTGATATTCGTGTAATATACATACGATGTTCACGTAGTGTATAATGATGTTCTATAATGCATTTTGTGATGTTTATATAGTACACATGTGTTGTTCTATTATATTTTTTTTAATGTTCTACGGTGTATTTAGTGATGTTTACTTAGTATAAATGTGATGTTCTATAATGTTTTTTATGATGTTCACGTGGTATATAATGTCATGTTATGTGAAGTTTTTTTTTGATATTTATGTAGTATACATGTGATGTTTTATGATATTTTTGGGCAAAATTAGCCACCGGACACTGAAAGTGGCATATCTCTGCTAGCGGACATGTAAAATGGAGCAGTTTGCTGGTGGACACAAACATTGTTGTCAAATTTTCTCCAAGACACCGCGCCACATATAATATTCATTTCTGGATAAGGAGAGAGAATAGACGTAAAATGTCCATTTTGCCCCTGACTCTTTTTTCTTCCCCGTCTCCTTCTCTACTCAGGTCAAGCCCCGCCGCCTCCATGGCCGAGCTCGCCTCTTCCGTGTCCTCCTCCTCCATGGCCAAGCCCTGCCTCCTCCATAGGCGAGCTTATTCCCGTCCGCGGCGAGCTTGTCCCCGTCCCCGGTGACCTTGTCCCTGTCCGCAGCGAGCTCGCCCCCATCCCAGGCGACCTCGTCCCTGGGTGGCGTGTAGGGGTTATACGACGAGGAGGAGGATGAGGGCCCATTCTTCGACCTCAACCTATCCTGCTGCTCTGCGCCCACGTCTAGCACGGGCAGCTAGGTGGCCGAGTCATCGGGCTCTGAGTCTGAGGACACCTCGTCCTGCGCCGCCGCCATCATCTCGCTGCAACGGAGCCGCTTGAGGTCACCCTCCTACGAGGAGCACCTCTTCTTCCACAGCGCCGCACCGCCGCGTCGTCCGATGGCGCCCCCGCCGCTGCTCATGTTCTGTGCATCCGAGCCGAGCGACACCACGTCATGCGCCCGCCACAGCAGCGCCAACAGCCGGCGCGGCGGCGGCAGGCTGCAGCTGCACATGCTCAGCTTAGGGTCCGCCAAGGCCGCCTTCTACGGCGGACGTGCCAGCAGCTTCTCCCGGAGCATGCGGACGTGCTGAAACGGAGCTGATTTTTCTTACGAATAAATCCTGGCGATTCATCTTTTGCCCCATGCACGTGAACGTACGGCAAAATGCACAGGACATAGCAATCGGCACGATATACGCCTCGAAGTCCCGCAGTAGGTTTCCCACAGGAGCACGTCGGTTAGAGGGTTGACGACGGAGTTTGTGCCTGCGTGGGCACGCACGCATGTGCGCA
Source organism: Saccharum spontaneum (assembly GCA_022457205.1). Taxonomy (NCBI): domain Eukaryota; kingdom Viridiplantae; phylum Streptophyta; class Magnoliopsida; order Poales; family Poaceae; genus Saccharum; species Saccharum spontaneum. Next base: position 55,177,960 of record CM039613.1, read on the forward strand.
GCCGCCGTCGCGCAACTGTCCATGATGTCGAGAGAAAGGGTGGCCCGTGACCGTGGGGTCGATAGTCGCCTCGCCAGCAGCTTCTCCCGGAGCACCAGCAGCACGCCGTGTACGGTGGCGGGTTTGGCTCGCCCGACCACCAGGACCTGCAGGACAAGGGAAGGGCCAGGCTGCACCCCTCCGGCGATGTCATCCGACGCTACCTAAGCAAGATCTCGAGCCGGTTGCGGTAATGGAGGAGGCGGACACAGAGGAGGCGAGCTCGGCCATGGACGCGGCAGGGGTTGGCCTGAGTAGAGAAGGAGGTGAGGAAGAAGAAAGAGCCAGGGGTAAAAAGGACATTTCGTGCCTGTTCTCTCTCCTTCTCAGCCAGAAATGAATATTTTATTTGGCGCGGTGTTCATGAGCAAATTTAACAACAACGTTGGTGTCCCCCTAGCAAACTGCCTCATTTTGCATGTTCGCTAGCAAAGAGAGGCCACTTTCAGTGTTCTGTGGCCAATTTTGCCTATTTTTTTTTGTAATGCTCACGTGTTATAAATGTGATGTTCTATGATGTTTTTTATATGTTCACGTGGTATAAATGTGATGTTCTATGATGTATGTTGTGATGTTCGTGTAATATATATGTGATGTTTACGTAGTGTATAATGATGTTCTATTATGTATTCTGTGATGTTTATGTAGTACACATGTGTTGTTATATTATATTTTTTATGATGTTCGATGGTGTATTTAGTGATGTTCTATAGTATATTTTTAGAATGTTTGAAAAGTACCCATGTAATATTCTTTTAAACTTTTCTCTATTACGTATTTTTTTCTTATGTTTTACTCTAGATTTCATTATTTTTTATTTATGTTATGTATTTATGTTAATTATTTTTATGTATGTTATAATACTAATTTCATGAACCTAAACTGAGAACATTCCTCTAACAAAGACGAAACATTGTTCTTTGAATGTAGAACATCGTATTTGCTCAATAATATAAAATGTTCTATCTTCATAAGACAAATGTTTGTTAAAAAATTATCTAAATATATCCATGTGGGATTTTAATGTTAAAGGATTTATTGCAAGAATTTCGATGGCATAATCAGAATTTAATTTGAATGTTTAATTTAAGAGTTATGATTTTTTTTAATTTCTTAAAAGTCATTGCATACGACGTGGGCGAGTGGGCCCTACGCAATGGGACAGCCTATGCCGTCTGCGTGCGCACGCTTGTTGCCGCGTAGGTAGGCGGAAAGCTCTAGAATGTTGCAACTGTGGACGAAAAAAATTGGCGGGAATAGTATCGGCCAGGTGTAATTGCCTGGACGGACGCTAGCGCTCCCCCAGGACTCATGGGGCTCCATGGCCAATCGGAATCCGAAACGTGGACGGTACTATTTTTGGCCGACATGAGGCGGCCCACACAGACTGCTCCTGCTCGTTAATTTTGCAGGGTGCCAAGATTTGCACTAGGGGCACGAGCCATGAGCCCACAACCGGAGTGGCCCGTGAGAATAATGATGCATAGCCAACGCCAGCACCATGGCATCATCGACTGGGCGGAGGCCAATCGCTTTGGCGAAGACGACAAGCAGCAGTTGGTCCACCTGCCTGACCCATGGTTCCTGCCAGTGCCGGCCCTCGATCCGTTCCAAATTATAAATTATTTTAGCTTTTTTTTAAGTCAAATTACACCAAAATTATAAAAAGATTTACAAAGATTTATAATATCAAATATAGATATACTACGAATGAAAATATAATTAATGAAGAGTCTAATAATACCTATTTGATATAATAAATTTTATTATTTTATTATAATAGTAAATATGCACGTGCGACACGCACGTGTTTCCATGCGAGAATTAACGGAAATAACGTATACGTATGTGTACACTAAAATAATATACATATACCTAATAAACTAACAACCAGCTAATTAGAAGTACGTAGCTAATACAAGGCATCATTTGAAAACTCATTATAAATACCTGCATGACCTCAGTTGACGTTGAACTCTAAACAATGACCTAGTTAGCCGATGATCGGATCAGATGATATGATTCTGCGATTAGCGTTGTGGCCATTTTGCAAGCACCGTGGCTGCCTGAATGGGTAGCACTAGGACAGGTCCGAGCAGGTTGCTGTGTCGTCATGCAGCGCCGGATCGGATCTGATGATGTTTGTGTCGAACCGGATGCGGGTGGGCTGTACACCACCATCGCCTGCTTCCGGCACTGGCCCATGGCGAGCGTCGCGCCAAGGCGTGGGTACTGCCACCAGGAGGAACACGTCGTCCCCACCACGGCCTCCTTCCGGCAGACCTCGGCCACCACGTATGATGAGGAGGAGGGCATCGAGATCTACAAAGATACATCTTGGTTACTTGATAACACTGATTTGTTTTCTTGCAAGCTAGGTACGTGCTATGCAAGTATTATCAACACATGGTTATTCTCTTCTTTTTGCAATTTAGAACACGTTTAGTATGCTTATTACTAGAAATATCTAGGTATAAGAAATCTACAAAATCTTTTTTGGTGCTGGAGCTCTACCAATCATGACAATAGATAGTAATAGGTAGGGTTTGCACTTTCTTTTGCGAATACAGATACAAACACTCATACATGAACATATGCTCTCTCCTATGAACACATAGACCGTATCCCTATGAGTATCTCTGAAAGATTGAGACTAAGCTGATGGATATCGAGATTAATGTCTCGCTGTTGACGGATACGTCGTCTACCACTAAAAGAAAAAACGTTGTTAAGTCCTGAAATAAGTCCAACAAAATGTGAGCATCTACGTCGTCAAGTCCATGACTTATGAATTCGGATAGGCAGGTTCTACCATAAGAAAAAGAATCAGTTGATGCTCAGTTTGCAACATTTGCATCTCTTATTGTGGTAACGACGCAAATAGTACCTAATCTTCCTGTTAGCATTACCTGTAGGGGCTCAAGCCCCTCCAGTTCCATCAAAAAAAAAAACCTTCCCGTTAACCAAGCTAGTCCAGTTTAAGATTCGTTTGGCTGTTTGTAGGGTCTGTTTCGGACTGCAGTACAAACTCTGCTCTACAAACTCTACTGTGAAGTGCAGCTCCACAAAAAATATGAGCTTTTGGAGCAACTTTTTAGATGCTCTTGTAACTACATCTTTTCCCTAAAGTAGAGCTGTGCTTGTTTGGCTGAAAAGCACGGTGCAAAACTAGAAAACGTAGATGGGAGTAGTCCCAAACAGCACGATAGTTGTTCAAAATATACGTTTAGAGTAACGCAGAATGCTAGTGGTAAAGTTGAGTGGCTTTGAGCATGCACACGTAGTATTATCCAATGCAAAGCAAATGGCGGCTCAGACCATCCAAAAGTCGTCTTTTAACGGGTCTTGCCTTTTCTGTCCACGGAGGCGATCACTAGCGCCCAAAATCAGCTAGCCACGTCCGAGTCTCCAACACGCAGTCGATTTGCAATGGCGGATGTGAAAGCCCACTTTGTGCATGCTGATCCAATCCACTGCTTCTAGCTTAGCTTATCCTCCGCCGAGTGCGAGTTCAGGACTGGTCCAACTGAGCCCTCAGTTCTTTACCATCGGCTGGAGACACTTTCAGTTAATTGTGCGGTCCGCCTCGAAATCTCTTCGACTGCGATATGGCCATATCGATATTGACGAAAGTTCATGCTACTAGTTGCATCCGTAAACTTAAACCGATGGAGATGGAGAAAGATAGGCGGATATGTCAACAAACTTTCTTTTTTTTTAATACAGTAATGTCGTATACGCTCACATATATGCATACACATACACATACACATACACATACACATACACACTCATTTATATTCCTATAAACATATCCGAAGGAATAAGACAGTAGATTTCGATATTGACGAAGGCACAATAGGCAACCACATTCCACAGGTACATCATCTCTCAATAAAAGAATAAACTAGAGAATTTAAATCTAGATAAACAGGTTTTTCACTGTTGGAAACCTAAATAGTCGGGCTATGCTCAGTTTGTTGCATAATATACTTCAAGAACTTCTAAGTTGGAATCTTTCTAATGCTTTAGACCTGAAATAGGTACGAGCAACGATTTATTTATTAAACTGAGTTAGTCCGATTTGGACTCAAACAGAGGGTGTTTGTATAAGGAATAATATAGTCCATCATGTACTCATTCTTCATTTTTTTTTGTCTGGTTTGTTAAATGAAATGGGTTGATGCATCGTCACCTAATTCCTCTCAAACTATAAATTAGTACTAGCATGAGAGATGAAGTCATTCCATTAATCGAAAGAATAGACTCACGGTACACTGCTTCTCATCTAGAATAGAGTGAGTTCTCACATCAAACACCCTATTAGTTTCTGCACAATATTGAGCTATAGTACATGCAGCGCTGTGCTCGTACATATTATTAGTGATTTCTTCTGTCAAAAAGGCCTTCTTTCCTTTCATAGGTGCAAGTTAACTCCTTAATGAAATACACGTGAGAAGTCGTGTTTTCGAAAAAAAAAGAGGTGCAACTTCCAAAATACAAAGGGCCGGACATCGATTAATCGACCGAGATACCTACTTTCTCGTTCGTGCCTGTCAGGCGTGGAAAGCATATGGAGCTGGATCATCGAGGTAGTAAGCAGTGCACCCATCTCTGCCAGAATCTCTGCTCTGTTCTTCAGCATAGTTTGGATCAACACAGTTCCTGTCTTTCATGTTTCATTCATGGTTTATAGAGCGTTTTGATCCCTGCACTACCCATGACCTATCTGTACTATACACTAGTATTATATACCAAGGCTGGCACACATACATCGCAGAGAATTAGAGAATATGCACGCAGCACGCACGCATGCAGTCGAGGCTAGGACCTGTGTGACACTGTGAGCGCGTAACGAACCACAAAAAGGCCGGAAGCTTTGTGTGGCGAGTGGCAATGGTGGACACTCGGACGAGCGCTAATCCTCGCTACCGGCGACGTGCACCGTTTTGTCCTAACTGTAATGTGCCCAACGGCCAAAGGCATTCTCTTGTCACGACGCGCCTACGAAGCACCTATAAATATCAGGTGATTCCCGGCACACCTGGCCACCACGAGCAGATCAGGTCAGGTGTAGTAGAGCTTTTTGACTCGTTGCATACGTCAAAGACTGATTATTAAGTTCTTGAAAGAACCATCTTCTCTCGATGGCTGCTTCTCGCACCGTCGGCATTGCGCTCCTGGTGTTCCTGGTCATCGCCTCGGAGCTCGTGGCCGTGCCGGAAGCTCGCTTGATCCAGCGCGCCAGCCCCAACGCCGGTGGTGCGGTGACGAGTGACGGTGAATCGGCCGCTGGCTTCCAACGGCCGTCCAAGTGGAACAGGGGCAGGGTGCTCGGCGGAGAGAAGAGAAGCGTGCCCGGCGGCCCGGATCCGCAGCATCACAACTAGGCAGCCGTGGAGGAGATGCGGTAGCTAGAACTGACGCCGCGCTCCCCAACTCTGAACAAAGGGAAACCGATGGATGCCAATATAGGAAAGTAAATTATGTCCTTAAGAGCATGTACTCTTATTAGGCATTTGTTTATTAATATCAGCCTAATAAACAAATGCCTAATAATATCAGAAGAGGACATGCGGGCAAAATTTACTTTCCACGTTGGCATTCATCGGTTTCCTTTGTTCAGAGTTGGGAGCGGCGTCAGTTCTATCACATCTCTATCAAAAGAATATTATTATTCATGCTGAAGAACAGAAGAGTACAAATGCCTAATAATAATACTCTTCCTATATTATTAGGCATAATAATACTGTCACGTGTGTTAAATTGATGGATGCAGTTGTCATGTGTCTTATGATATTATTAAGCATTTGTTTATCTCGTAGAGAAAACCCTATATGTAAAAGGGTGTTACTTCATCCATGTGTTCTTGATTGAGGTGGGGGTTTCAGTGTTTCTGACCATTTGGTCGATTGTTTTTTTTTCGACAGCAAATGTCGTCTAAACTTATTTTACTCTTTGTACTATAGTATGCCATATGTTAAACTTTTTCTGTCTTATTGGAAAAAAACTTGCATTGCTCCACATTTTATATCTTGATCTATTCAAACCTATCCTATATTTTTCCAAAATATATAGTGTTTAGATTTCTCATAAATCATAACATCAATATCTTCAAGTTGGACCGGATTTAAAGGAATACATAGCAATAATGTTTTAAGCACGAAACAAATAAACTATAATAGCAAGTACAACAACCTATCGTAATGCATATCGTAATGCAGGACTCAATGGAAGGATAAAAAATCTCGTATAGACTAGACCCAAGTATATATATGCAACAAAAACCTTAAACCATCCCTCAGCACTCCCTCACATGCCTCTCTCTTTCCTCGCTCTCCTTCTCGTCCCCCTCTGTCCCTCGTCTGCACCCCTCATCTCCCACCACCGCCAACCCCTCCTTCCCCCTTGCCCATGCCCCTCGTCTCCTCTCTAACAACTGTGCCGCCTCTTCCTCCCCCACCGTTGTCGCCTCCACTCTCACCTCCCTCCCTCCCCACCCGCCCCCCTCCGCCTCCTCCCCAACTGCGACCACCTCCTCCTACTCTCCCACCATGGCGGCATGATCTAGGGTGGTAGCATGGCGCGGTGAATCTGGTCTAGCTTGGGTAGCGACAAGGAGCAGTGGATCGGGGTGGTTCCAAACTCGCCATGCGTCATCGTCGAATCCAGGGCAGCGATGGGCGAGGGTGGAGTCGACGGTTTGGATTAGCACAAATTCAATAACGACGAAGGGCATGATTTTTTTAATGTTTTATTTGATTTTCACTGCTGGTTCTGTGGCTAACGCTGATGGCCTCATCACCGCCCAACTTCACCGGACCGAACAAAACCGGTGGTGATGAAAAGACTTATTTTAAAAGGCTTTATTGGTCACGTTCAAGATACATGTTGAGCTAGCCTACCGACACATATAGCAACTAACCAATCATGCCATTGACCAAGCAAATCAAGTTTAAGACACATTTGACATTCATGGTTGGTCAAAATATAGCATTTAAAATTAATCAAGTGGGGGTGGTGGTCTACTTGAATTGGGAGCTTTTGAGCATGCACACGCAGTCTTTATCCAATGAAAAACAAATGGCGGTTAAACCATCCAAACGTCTTCTTGGGTCTCGCTTTTCTAGACACTGACTAGTGCCCAAAAGCAGCTAGCCACGTCCAACAAGCAGGCGATTTGCAAATTGCAATGGCACCTGAGATGCGAAAGGTCATTACTACGTTACTTCTCGCTGATTCTCTGAGTTTCTCGCTTATCTGAATGCTAGCTCAGCACTCAGTTGGGGCTCTTCGTTCACCACCGTCAGCTGGTGCACTTTCAGTTAACTGTGCGATCCTCCTCGAGGTCTCTTTGACTGCGATTTATTAACGCTTACTAAAGCGATTTCTTCTGTTAAAGGAAGGTTCCGAGATGCAGGCAATTCGTAGCTTGGGATCGACCGAATCATCAAAAAGACCTTCTTTGTTTTGGAGGTGAAAGCTGGTAGCATATGCTGAAAAGCATCGGTTATTCAACTGAGATAGCTACTTTCCCTTCGTGCCCGTCAGGCGTGGAAAGCAATGCAAATGGAGCCGGGTCATCGAGCTAGTGAGTAGCGCTCTCATCTCTGCCAGGATCTGCTCTGTTTTTCTGCATTGCTTGGATGAGCAGCATTAGAAACACGAGCGGGAATCACATTTACTTGAGCTGCTGCTATTAAAGAGGTGTTTGGTTCATGACCAAACATTGTCACGCCATAGTTTAAGGTGTCAGTTCAGAGCTCAAAGGCCCCGTCCAAGCAGTCGCGAAGACGCAAGGCCACCTCCTAGGTCACAAAGCTACGTCGATATTGGTTGTTTTCTTTTATGTAATATCAAAACAAGAGGTCTTTTGCTAGGATGATCCAGTTTCGGCCGTGTTAGGTCGACCTCCTCGGCGCTCGATAGAAGGGCGTTATATATTTGTTTAAACTCTTCTCCTTACTACAATGATACGCAAATCTTTTGCGTATTTGAGAAAAAAAAAGTTCAGAGTTCAGACTGCTGCTTGGCTCTTCACCATAACCACGGCTCATTTTTGTCCTTGCACCCATGATCTAACTATGCACCAAAGCATCCAAGTATCAGTGAAGATGGGTCACACATACATCATAGACATCATTGCAGACGGAGCTAGGGCATTGTATGGGTGCGTAAAACGAACCACAAAAGGACGGAAGCTTTGCGTGGCGACAACTGGCGAGTGGCAATGGTGGACACTCGGACGAGCGCTAATCCTCGCTGCCGGCGACGTGTACCGGACCCGTTCGGCTGTGCTGATAAGCCGACTGAAAAATACTGTTGACTGATTTTTTATGAGAGAAAAATATTGAAATATGATCGGTCCGGCTAACACCGAGATTAATTTCCAGCTTAATTAAAAGATAAGTTTTTGGTCCACCCATTTCTATTATTAATTCCAACTAAATAAGCACTGCCGTGGTCGGCGGCAACTCTTAGAATTCTAAGGGTTCGGCCCCCTAGCCCACAACGCTATTATAAATAAGAGAGGCGCCCTGGCGTCACACTGGTTCAATCCACGTGACTTTTCACATAACCGATCAATTAGGCGCCGGAGGGTTTTAGGAAGGCCGTCTACCCACGTTCGTTTAGGTATTGCAAGATCTACTGCGTTCTTCACCGACTAGGAGCATCGAGCTCCAATCCGGTGAAGACTAAGATCTTCTTCATCTACATCAAGTACACGAACACAGATGACATCTTCCGACTCTGGTTAGTATCTAATGTTAGTTTCCGCATTAAGATGAGTTAGTGATCATGTCTAGTCTAAGATAAAGATCCTATTAATCTAAATTCTAATTCAACAATTGGTATCAGAGCCTCCTTAGATCTAACATGATCCTACGCCAGAGTTTAATCTGTTTCATGCCTCTGTTATGTTAGATTAATTTCGGCTAAGTCAGAATTAGATACAAATTTATTTTTATTAAGATTAATCTGATCTGCTACATGCATGATAGCTCCTGTGATGTTTATCTTAATCTAATGATCTAAGTTTTACTCCCTTAAGTGCCGAATGAGATCTGTTTAAGCTAATCTCGTGAGTAATTTGGCCTAAATTAGATGTGATCAATGTTTAATTTCATGACCAGAATAACTAATTAAGGGGCTAAAGTAAAATTAGATGCATGTTTACGTCACATAAATGCCGCATTAGTTTTCGATCTGAGTTCTAAGTTCATGATTAGGCTACATTAATTATGGTTAGGGTTTTCTGATTACCGAAATTAGTCTCTGTTTTGCCTGATCTTAAGAAATTAGTAATCTTTTCCATGATTAAGCAATTAGAAGATGATGATTGGGCAAAACACGAGAAAAGTCCAAAAAAATTCCCCCAAAATCAGAAACTCTAACCCTAAGATCAAGCGCCTAAGATTGAAATTGATGGCGCACCTATGCGATTCGTATCCGGATTAAGGCCGGGTCGCCATGACCGCGCGACTGTGAGCGAGCGGGTGGGTCGTACCCGGCGCTTAGGCTGGGTCACCACCGCCACCGCAGGGCTGGGCCACGCAGGAGGAAGGGCGCCACCGAGCGCACGCTCTGCACAGGGCCACGCCGCCAGCGCGCGTGGTTTTCGGCCGCCGTCGACGTGCGTGCCGTCGCTGCAGTGCATAAGCTAAGGGGCCGCCGACGTGTGCTTGTGCACCGGCGGGGCCTGCTAGACGGAGCCGCGCGCAGGCTGCTGCCGCACGTACGCGCCGCCTAGGAGGCCGGCCGGTGCTGCCAGCCGCGTCGAGCTATCCTGCTCCCTCTCTCTGTGGCTGCTATCGTTTCGTTAGGAGTTGAAGGGGAGAGAAAGAGTCACAGCTCAGGATGAGAAATCAGCTGTTTTTTTAGGGTTTTCATCCCTTTTATACAAACTAAGAACAATCATGACCATCGGATGTTTTTCTATGGCTGAGATTCTTTTGATTAAAGGATTGTTGAGCAGGCCGTTGCTGGGTTTTTAGGTAGAGGCCGCACGGCCTTGCAGGCTCACTGTCGTAGGCCTATCTAGCCAAAATTAGCGCAACATTGCACATTATATTAAGGCCTAATTGTTATGTTATTATTATATCACTGCATTTTTTTAAGTTTTTTTGGTTAAGTCTTGAGCTGATTAATGTTAATTTCTGTTATTTATAAGTTATTTTTTGCTCATATAATTTTGCTCACTGAGTTTTATGAATTCTTCTGTGTGTGTGGCTACTGCACGATGAAGGAAAAAAAACTAAATAATCATGGATATTAGGGTTTTTGGTCGAGTATTTATAACCATAAGTTTTTTGTCTGGCCAAATCCTTGTCGTCCTAAAATTTAATAGATAAGATCATGCCAGCCACTAGGGTAATTCTAAGTGGGCTGTTTATTGAATATTTTAAAGAGGAGAGCTTGCTAGTTCGGCTATTCAATTTAAATGCATTATTTAAGTACTTTAATTAAATTATGAGTTTTTAATGCTCTCATTATGTTAATATTTTCAGCTTAGTTTATTATCAGTGACTTATTTATTGCTTTAAGTTTAATGCCCTCATAATGATATATATTCCAATTTCATATAAAATTTAAGTACCCTTTATTATTTAGTAATCTTTAGGTTATTCTAAGCATGTTTTGGGGATTAAGTTTAAGATAAGACATTTTCTTTTCTTTAGTGTAATTTAACTTTTATGCACTATTTGAATAAGTTCTAAGTCTAAATTTTTATTTTAGTTTCAGTATTAATTCTATATTTTTTCTTGAGCATTATTATGATTTATATTGATGCTCTAAGATAAAGCTTTGCAATATTTTGCATTCAGTTATAAGTATTTGTATTTATATATACATATATATATATCCACCACTGTATAATAAGATGGTCTCTGGTTGAATGGAACCAACGAAAAGTTTAACTGGAGATTACTCATAGTTAATTTCTGACCAACGTTGACTTTAACTATGAGTTTTTTAAGACGGTTTTTTGTTTGTTTCTGCCCAACGGTGATGCAAATTAAAATCCTTAAGCATATTGTTAATACTGACCAACGTTGTTTTAACTTTATGCTTTAAGTACATCTTATATACAACTTACTAATTGGGATATTATTTTTTTTCTTCTTTTCTCAGTAAATTATGTAGACTATATAAGTAAAATGGAACCCCTAAGTTGCACTAATTTTCCTACTTGGAACAAGCAGGTGCTTGCCATTCTCAAGGAGCTGGACCTTGATTATGTGCTTTATGAGGAAAAACCACGTGCTCCTTCTCCTATTTGTGTGTACTATGCTGAGAGGATGAAGGAGCACATCCCAAAAATAGAAAAATGGCAGAAATCCGATGGGATTGCCAAAATGATTACACAATGGTCGCTCTCAGTTAACATGATTAGGAGATTCCTTTCTAATGAAAATAACAGGAAATTAAGTGCTAAGGAGCTTCACAACTTCATAAGAGCACACTTTAGAAAGGTTTTTCTTTTTGATAGCTTACTTAATTCCCATTATGATGGGATAAGTGGTCTGGGTAACCACATTAAGAGCTTGTTTGATATGACTTATGAGTTAAAGGCACTTCGATTAGATTTGTCTGATGAGTTTATGTTAAATTGCCTTATGAATTCTATGCCTGAAAACTATAACAAACATGCTCAAAATGATAAGTTTCCAATAGTCTGTAAATTTTGCAAGTTACCAAATTGATGATAAGTATAAGCATGGCTTCGAAAGACAGGTAACTAAGTTGTCTCATAAATTTACTTAAGATATTTCCCCAACATATGGTGGATTAATTAAGGTGTAATAATGCATATCTTAACTTCTCCTCAGGTCTTGCCAAACTAGGGGAGCAAGGGGAGCAATGTCTAAGAAGCCATTAATGGAATAAAGATGAAGTTGAGCCTTGGAGCTTTGCATTAGATTTGTTCTAAATTTAGTACTTAATGATGCTAAGTCATCTTAGTTTGAGATACTTTGTATTTTGAACAAATGCAAATTTATTCCATCATGATTTATCTTATTAGTTGGCAAAGAGATGTATTTCCTGTAATATGGGTTTTCTTTATGTCAGTTTTATCTTTAAGTTAATCATTACTCAAAACGATGAGACCTTGTCGAAATTATGTCACTACAGTTTAAGCCACATTTCGAAGGGGAGAATAGATTATCTCATTAGGAAAGAGATGAGATGCTATATTCAAATAAGACTATAAAACATGGGACTTAAGAAATGAAATTTAAAAAAACATACTAATTTTGTCCCTTAACCCAACACGAGTCTCTAATTGAAGTATGGTTTGTTTTCGCTATTTCTGGCCAACGCTGATTAGTGTTTGCATGTCCACCAAGTTTCTTATTCTAGTTTATTCTGGCCAACGCTGATTAGACTAGTTCATAGAGCTTGTTTTTTTGAGACTTATATGCCTTATATTTGTCATTCTGGCCAACGCTGATTGATGAATATTTGACCATAAAAGTTTTATTGGGCAAAACCGCAACAAGACATAAGTACAGTCTAGCTAAGGATAAGAAATGAGATTCTAAGTAAATGAGCTGTCCACGTGACACCCTGATTATGTTTCTAGAGAACACAGAAATCAGTGGGAGCAAAATCCAAGGGATTGTGTTTCTACTGTTATAACTATTTCACTAAGTTAAAATGTAATGAACGTATTCCTAGAGAATGCAAGAATCAGTGGGAGCTAATAGGAGTTCACAAAGGAGGAAGATAAAATCTTGGAGAGATACGGGCTTAGTTTTCTGTATCAATGACTCAAGAAGACAAATATCTCAATTTGTGCCATAAGTCATTAGTATACCTCCATTTAAATTACTACAATTTGTATTATGGATTTTCAAGAGTCGTGTGCCACAATAGATATATGTAGCAACCATTAGTGGATAATTAGGCACATAAGTAAACCTCTATTGTTATTACACTGCTTGTGATCCATGATGACCATATCAGAAGAGGAATTTTGTTATTCTAAACTCAACAATTTTTATGAGCTTAGGTCCATAAGTATATATAAGTGTGGGTTCTAATAAGTTTCCTGATAAAGTCAAACCAGTAGACTATAAAAGGGACTACAATTCTAAGTGTGACATCAAAGGGAGTTTTTTAAGAAATTTAAACTAAGAACATAGCCCACTATGATTTAGAATTTAATTAAGTGGACAACTATACTTATAAAAAAAGGGTGGAAAAAGGTTATTATCCTAATACTCTACATGGGTGAAATTGAGTTACGTGGCAATAGGAATGTCACATAAGAGTTTTCTACTCACCCAATTTTTTTAATATGATGTATTTTGATGAAGCCTCTGAGTTTTTGGCTATTAAGATACATATTATAGGACCAAATGAGTACTAGGATTGTCATGAAAAGCATATCAACTATATGTATAAGTGATAGAGTTTGAAATGCCATGCCTGTCTATTCACATAATGCAGATTGCATAATGCATTAAGTTTAATTATTCTAAATATTCTAAAAAAAAGGTTAGTAACAGTTGAAGAGGAAGACGTTCCATATGCTTCGACTGTCATTAACTTTAAGAATACTCAAGTCAATACTAGTCTAGACTTGGCATTGGGATACTTGGCAAAAAAAAATTTATTAATCCAGAAAAGGTCCACTAGAAGGTGCTACAAAATTTTAAGTTATTGATGAGGCACCAAAAGAATTATTGTGTCACTTATAAGAATTAAGAATTATTCAATTGCCAATTCTCTTGAGTAGGTATAAGAAAGTGCACAATTAGATTATACCTACTCTTGTAGAAAAGGACAAATTTATTGAAAGTTCCAAATGTAATTAGTATTAAAATGAGCTCAATTAATGACATGAATATGACAGGCCATGTGGCTTAAGAGATATTATCCCAAAATTGAGTATTAACATACTGCTATAAGCCTACAGTTGAGTTGCAGTATTATTTCGAGTAATGACAGACATCAAATGCTGATGCCAAGCATATTGATTAAATGTTGTGAAAGAAAGAACCCAGGATCAAGTTATTAAGCTTGAAAAAAAACAAGAACTAAGTTGATGCTAGCATGTTTGATTATTTGAGGCTTAATACTTATCCTATTTATGAGCGCACAAATATATTTGAGTTTTTTTAGTTTAGAGTCTCTAACTTGATTCCTGGTAATAGGGCCATATACTCACAATAAGCAGTAAGCGTTCTAACAAGGTATTACAGTGAACTATGGGTAATGGGGTCCCAGTGGCGATTAATGCTACTGACGACGTATTGGTCTGGTCTTACTGTAGTACTGAGTGTAAACATAAGTATAAAGCGAACATTAGTTACGTAATTGCATTAGCCGTTCGATCAAGTGGGAGAATGTTGAAATATGATCGGTCCGGCTAACACCGAGATTAATTTCCAGCTTAATTAAAAGATAAGTTTTTGATCCACCCATTTCTATCATTAATTCCAACTAAATAAGCACTGCCGTGGTCGGCGGCAGCCCTTAGAATTCTAAGGGTTTGGCCCCCTAGCCCACAGCGCTATTATAAATAAGAGAGGCGCCCTGGCGTCACACTGGTTCAATCCACGTGACTTTTCACATAATCGATCAATTAGGCGCTGGAGGGTTTTAGGAAGGCCGTCTACCCACGTTCGTCTAGGTATTACAAGATCTACTGCGTTCTTCACCGACTAGGAGCATCAAGCTCCAATCCGGTGAAGACTAAGATCTTCTTCATCTATATCAAGTACACGAGCACAGATGACATCTTCCGACTCTGGTTAGTATCTAATGTCAGTTTCCGCATTAAGATGAGTTAGTGATCATATCTAATCTAAGATAAAGATCCTATTAATCTAAATTCTAATTCAACAAAAAATATTGTTCCAGCTGAAAAAATAAGATAAAAAAGACGGATTATAAGCCGGATGGGCGAGGCCCAAATCTCGCTCAAAAGGCGTTCTCTTGTCACGGCGCGCCAGCGAAGGCCCTATAAGTACCAGGTCATTGTGCCCCCGCCAAAATGAATTTGTTGAGCACTTGAGCAAATCAGTCGATGGCTCCTCGCGTCGTCGGCATTGCGCTCATGGTGATCCTGCTCGTCAGCGCCGAGTTCGTGGCAGTGCCGGAAGCTCGCAAGATCCATCGCGCCAGCGGTGCGGTCGTGGGCGGCGGTGAATCCACTGGCATCCGACGACGGCCATCCAGGTGGAACAGGGGCATGGTGCTCGGCGGAGACAAGAGAAGCGTGCTCGGCGGCCCGGACCCGCAGCATCACAATTAGCTAGCAGCGTCTTGAACTCTCCAGAGATAGAACTGCTGAACTGACGCTGTCAATCCGTGGCACTGGCACGTCCGGGCGCGCGCGCCGTTTGTTCAGCAGAAGCATGCCGCTGCCATAGGCTGTGCATCCATCATCTATGTATTCTCGATTAAACTGGTGTTTCAGTGTTTCTGGCCAGTTGGGGTTGACTGTTAAATATTTTTGCCCGGACGTTCGGACAGATGCCCGCGTCTGAACGCCCGTGCCAGCACTCCATCTCCCCCGCTCACCCGCATCTTGCACCCTGCCTATGCGGGGCCAGCACCGGCCGACTGCACGTGGGGAGTCCCCGCTCGCGCCCATCCGCGTTTTCACACGCATGCACGCAGCCTACAACTGCAGCAGGTGGCTACGCAGCACCCAGAAAGAGGGGGAGGGGGGTGTGGCGTATGTCCAGCCGGCGCCTAGAGGAGGAGGAGACACCGAGGCGAAGGCAAGGCAGCAAAAAAAAGCGAGAACAAAGATACAACACCTAATCTACTTTTGAATCATCCAGATGTAATATTTGCAATATACATCTGAAGGCAGATGAAACACATGAAAGATGCATCTAAAACATTAGCTGTAACACCAGATCCACTTTTGAAACATACAGATGAAACACTTGCAATTGCAACATACGTAGGTACAACTGAAACACTCGAAACATGCGTATGAAACATTTGCAAAAACACCTAAAAACATTTGAAAACCACTTGCAAACATACGCAACATCTATATAAAATACTTGTAACATATGTATGAAAACATATGCAACATTTAGATGAAACACTTGCAAACATACGTCTGGAAAACGAGATGAAAAATTTGGAGCGTACACTTGAAACATACGTGTATAGCCATTGCAACATGTGAACATTCTGATCTATTTTTGCAACATCAAAATGAAACACTTGCAACATCCTGATGAAACATCTGAAACACTTGAAACATACTCTTACAACACAGGCTTTGCTTGGACGAACGGAGGCACGCTAGCGTGGAGGTCGACGACAGCGCATGGAGCTTGTTGTGCTGCAGCGACATGAGCAACTCGTCAGCGGGCGCGGCATCACATGAATCTCGTCCCCCTCGCCTACTTGTTGGAGCATCCATCGTGGAGGCTCACCAACTCGGTGGAGGCGGCCGCAGCTCACCAGCTCGGTGGAGGCAGTCGCGGCGAGGGGGCTGGCCGTGACGAGGAGGTAGCGCGGTGGAGATGGGCAAGGCAGACTAGGCCTGGTGGGGAATATGGCCCGGAGGAGGCAGCACGAAGGAGGCCGCAGGGGATGGGGCACGACGCGGCATGGGCACGGCGCTATGGGGGATCGGCGGTGGCGAGGCGGAGTGGGGTGGGCGGATGGGAACGACGATGCAAGGAGGAAACAACGGAGTGAGCATCGGGGCACGCGGACGGGACGAGCGGATAGGGTTACTGGGCGAACGACGCGTGCGGGAGTGAGCGGAGGGAGACGTCCGAGCCAGATGTCTTAATTATGGCCTTGTTTAGATACCCAAATTCACCCCCAAATTCCACTATGCAAAAAGAAGATTCCCCGTCACATCAAAATGTCGGCACATATATGGAGTACTAAATGTAGATGAAATCAAAAACTAATTGCACAGTTTTGTTGTACTTTGCGAGACGAATATTTTAAACCTAATTAATCAATATTTGGACAATTATTACCAAATAAAAATAAAATTGCTACAGTGTGACATGACACTTACTATGCAAATTTTGCCTCTAAAATCTGGAATCTAAACGAGGCCTATATCATAAGCGATTTTTTTATCAGCTACTGCGTGTAAGAGCTCCGTATACTAGAGTATCTAAGTTCCTAGGAATGACATTTTTCCAAAAGAAACGACCTTCCCATTTGTACAACATTTACTCGATCAATTATACATTGGCTTCGTATGTGAACTATCCTATAGAACCCAAGATCACGTGATTTAGTTACAGTGACACATCAACGATTCGCGTGGGTGGCCAATAAATTATAGACTAGTGTTATTATTATGTCTGAATGTTTTTTTTGTTTTTTAGCCAAATAAGAGGGGGAGCGCCCCTACTACTTTATTGAAAAGTTAAATGCACTAAGGGCCTATAAATTTCTCATGATGTACTACTTAGATCCATGAATTTTGAAAACGCATTTCTGGATCACAAGTAGTGCACCACAGGTCCACGTTGCTTCATCAGCATTTTCTTGCCGACGTGGCAATGCCAACGTGACATGTATTTTTTTAAACTGTGGTGCTGGCTGTGTCTCGCATATTGCATTTGACCCCTCGTATACTTCATCATCTCTACTCCTCGTCTTTCCTTCTCTCTCGATGCTCCGAGTTCTTGTTCCTCTGTGTCTCTCTCTAATCTCACGTGCCTCTACAACGGAACAGTGACCCCTCACGTACTGCACGGGAGCATATGTTGCACACAGGCAAGGTCGTGCTCTATTCAGGACGTCAGCCGGCATCCACGCTCTTGGTCACGATGCCCAGGCCGCGCTTGAAGCCCGCCTCGCACTCGATACCAGGGCGTCGCTCTTCGCTGAGTTCCCGCGCGAGCCGGTGACTGTGGCCACACTGATAGCGCCCAACGCCAGCGGTCCTATCCATTCCCCTCAAGCTCCATGTGAGACAGCGACCCCGCACTCCCACTCCAACCCTATGACGATCATGTGAGACAGCGATCATGGCCATGCCGCCACAGCGCCCCCGGCCCCTCCCACGCCTATGACTCCACAGCTCACAACGGCTCACCAACATCCAGATGTGGATGTTCTCGAAGGCCAACGTGGTGTGACGATACTTGGGCGCGGGGCTGGGTTAATTAGCATCGCCAACGATGTGCTGCCATTGTTTCCTATGCGCTTGGCCGCCACACTATGCCGCTGCACGCTCCACGCCCGAGTGCGGTGCAGGTGCGTCGCGCACGATGCCGTGGCTAAGGAGGAGGGTTGGCCTCCTCTGCTCGAACACTGCCTCAACCTCCCCCAACGGGTCCATGTAGTCAAGTCGCGCTGCCTGGGCTTCTTACCACGGGAGAGGAAGAAAGACGGAAATTAAAGGAGAAGTGAGCTGGGATCTATTTTCTTAGAGATAAGTAATGTGTAGGGTTAAATATAAAATACACACACGCCATGCTAGCCTGACACATCAGCAAGAAAACACGCCATGCTAGTACGACACATTAGCAAGAAAACAGTGACAAAGCAGCAGCATGGAGCTAAGGTGCCCATTTAACAAGTTAGGTGACCCAGAAATGTGTTTTCAAAGTTATTGGACCTATGTGGTACAACATGACAAGTTTATAGATCCCCGGTGCATTTAACTCTTATTGGAAAGACGAACAAACAGATACAAAAAAAAGTTTGAAATAAAGAAGGGAAGGATAAAGATAAGAAAAATTACAACAGGGATTTGAACCGTGCATGTCTCTATTAGAGGGAAATAGCTCTGCTTTGACATAGGAATACAAGGGCAAATTCCTTTTCAAAGACGGCTTTGCAACGTTCTAGTGAAGGGTGCAGGCTACGAAAAAAAATCATTACGATCTGTTCAAATACTTCAACACATAAGAATGGTAACTTCCATGAAGAAAGGAAGGTTTAGTTGTTGCTTAAGATCTTCCATAACTACAAAAGGCAGACTCGCAGAGATCTGAAGATGAACCAAGTTCCAACGGTCCCATGCAAAACTGTAATAAAAAACAAGGGATTCAGAACCTCTTCTTGGTTGGCCAAGCAAAGTACACAAAATATATGAAGACAATTCCAATTTTTTTGCACTTAAGTATGTTTCTTGTGTTCAGATGATCTTAAAGAAGTAAAAAAAAAAGACCTTACACTTCGGTTGACAAGAGCATTTCCATAACCAAGAGAACACGCAGGATGCACTTGCATATGCCCAATTAGTGATTTATAAGCTTGCCTCGAGGAAAAAATAGGAGACCCCCAGATTTATTTCCATTAATCTTTATCCGACGAGAGAGGCACTTGGTCAACCAACTGCTGCAAGACATTAAGTTATGCAAAAGCAGCATTGGAGTGGGGCAGATGATAGAGCAAATGGGGGATATTCCAGAGATTTAATTTTTAGGAAGGGTGTGGTATCAGGACCTCTCCCCCCTCGCGTCGTCTCCCACGGAGGCGACTCGAGGGCGCTAGCCCGGCCGCCCCCTAGCGCCACGCCTCCTCACGCCTGCTCGGCTGCTGCCGCCATGGCACCTCGCCTCCTCGTCGGTGGTAGCGGCGGCTAGGGGGAGGAGATAAAAAAGGCTTCCTTCCCGGTCTTCTCTCCTCTGCTCTTCCCCTCCACGAACCCCAAAATCCCTGGATCTGCGCATGTTTCTGCTAGATCTGTGCACCTAGAGGCTGGATCCGTGCGCTGGGCTTGGCCCTGGAGGCCCCGATGCTCGTGGCCGGGCTATGCGGGGCCGCCTCGCGGGGTTCCGCTTGACACCGGCTGCGGGGCTCCGGTCGGGGGGGCTCTTGGGTCGTCTGCCGTGAAGGCACCGGCCATGGGGCTTCGTCAGCACGGATCTTCGCACGGCGCATGAGTACCATGCGGGGTCGCCTGCCGCTTGCTACGAGACGTGTTGTGGTCGCCCCGGCGGCACGACGCTGGCTGCGAAGCTGTGTGGGCTTCAGTGCAGGAGGCCGTCACGGCGCATGGACTCTGCGTTGTGCGGGGCCACCTGCCGCTAGTTGTGGGCGAGTTATCTCTTCGTCGTTCAGCCTCCGGCACGAGTCCGGATGCTGGAGGTGCAGGCAGTGCTCGGGTGCCGTGTGAGGTCGCCGGCCAGAAGCTGCGAGGCGTGTGGAGGGGGTATGGGTCGGCAGCTTGTGAGGATGCGTGCTGCCTCATCGTCCCTGCCCGCTACGTACACGGATCCGGCTCAGCTTTGTACGCCGTGGCTGCGTACGTGGATGCACGAGCCTCGGCGCTGAGGCGCTGCCTATGAGGTCGCACGGGCCACAGCGTGGGAGGCCTCCGAGGCGCACGAGCGCGGTGCCTTGTGGGGCCGCTAGTCGCCTGCGGCTGGCAAGGCCGCGCCTCTCCCAACCTCCGACACGGGTCCAGGCACTGCGGCAGTTGTGACGTGGTTGATTGGAATCTAGGCGAAAGCCCTACCTGGCCTCTGCTTCGGGCGGACGACGGTGTCACAACTTGTGTCACCTACCTTGTTGGAGGCATCGTCTAAATCCATTCCGTCGCCCACTTGCTCGTCGCCTATGGCCCTAATCCAATGATGGTGGCGTCTGTGGATGTCATTCCCCTTGAAGGCATCATTGTTGTGCACCTATCAGCTTCACTCTACCCTTTTTTCCTCTCGCCGGATCTGCCCGTGCTATTCCTGTGTGCGCCTCATGTTCTTTGCATAAGCCTGTCCTATTGCAGTGCTTGCCTTGTCACCGTCATTCGTCGTTTGGTCTCTGGTGGATGCTTTGCCGCCATTGACCTTGCTCCCACTCTGGTAGATACTTTGCTGCCGAGTGTGTGTCGGCCTCTCACCTTGCGGATGCTTTGCCGCCAAGGTTGTTATGATTCTCTCGGGCGGATGCTTGGCTGCTGTTGTTGCTGGCTCACCTTGCGGATACTTTGCCGTTGTCGCTGTCTTGGGTCTCTCCTCTCTGGCAGATACTTTGCGGGCCTCTTACCTTGTGGATGCTTTGCCGCCATGATCTCTTGGGCGGATGCTTTGCTGCCGTTGGCGCTAGTTCGTCGACTTCTCTTGGTGGATGCTCTGCCACCGTGACCTGGTTCGCTCTGTAGGAAGCTTTTGTGTTGATGTATCTTCTTCTCGCAGGTTCTGGCTAGTTGGGTTTTAGGGTTGTGGGTTCTTCCCCTTTTCTTTTATCTCTCTTTCTTTTGTGTTGGGGTTGCGTTCTTGCTTGGTAATCTCTGGATTACTTGGATTGGTTGTAACCTATTAAACTCTGCTTTCTCTTAATGAAAAATGTGTCACAAGGACATGATCGAGAAAAAAAAGAAAGGGTGTGGTCAAATGCTTTGTAAAGGAAAAGAGCTCCGGGTAGGTAATCTTTGGCACTTGTTGCTCGTAGAGAAGATCCTCCTGATAGTTGCAGGTGCGACCATCCTGGAGGATTCCAGGGGCCATCCCCTTGTAAGTTTCCCAAAGATTAAGGAGATCTCGCTAGCAGAAGAAGCCTTTTTATATTATTTAGTAATTTATGATTGCCGTAGTAGCATTCCCAGACTGTTGTAGAATTTATGCCAACGCTTGAGCAAAAGTGCTTCATTCTGAATCCGCAAGTTTAACACAAGTATAGAAATGATTTTTAGAAGCGCCTCTCTTTTCTAACAGAAGTGGTTGTCTTAGCATGCCATCACTAACCTTCGCGGGAGGCACCGTAGCTATACAACCGTTGCTAGAAATCAATTTTTAGAGGCGGTTCCATTAAGAAATCCGCCTCTAAAAATGTATTTATTTTTAGGAGCGGTCCCATTAAGAGAACCATCTCTGAAAATGTTATTTTCAAGAACGGTTGCTTATGTCAACCGTCTCTGAAAATGAGTGATTTTTAGAGACGATTTTATTAAGTCAATTGTCCTTAAAAATAGCTGCAGCACAAATAAATTCATATCTTTTTTAAATGAAATCAGATGAAGACTAAATTTATATCAAAATTGTAGAGCTCGACGAGATCTAAAACTTTGTAGTTGGTAAAATTTTTGTTTGAGATCATTGATTCTAAATATATATAAATTAAGTCTCAGATTTGAATTTCAAAATTTTGAATTTCCAAATGACCTTGGATGGAGAAATGTTCTATACCAAAGTTGTAGTCCTCGTCGAGGTCTAAAACCTTGTAGTCCAAAGTTTTCTCATTTAAGATTGTTTATGAATTAAAATATTGATTACAAGATTCGTATATATTAGTACAAATAGACAGCATCGTAGAACTAGACACATGTGATTGTGTGGTACGGTGATAGAGGAGGGATCGTATGAGGGAGAGGTTGTGAGTTCAAATCTTGGGTGTCGGCACTTATTCAAAACAAGTGAAAAATAATAATAAAATTTTGTGAGCTGTGGCCGGTCCTTAGCCCTTCGGGCTATATTAGAAATATTTTTATTAGACTCTAAATGATTTTTAAAAAAATTTGAAAATTATTTTAAGGGACGGTTGACTTAAGTCAATCTCCTCTGAAAATTGGTTTTAAAACCGTCTCTGAAAATCATTTATTTTTATAATCGCTGGCATAGTAGCTGTTTTAAAACTGTCTCTGAAGTTCACATTTGACCGTCTCTAAAAATGTTTTCTGTACTAGTGTAATACATCAAGACCATCTTCTTCGTTTAGTTTACAGACTAGTTCCCATGCAGCCTTGGAAGGTTTAGCTGCATTTAGTTCAGCCCCTCTCCATACACAATGTTTTCGAAAATTAGCAATTTGTTTAACAACCATCTTAGGCAACTTGAAGGTACACATTTAGAAAGTCACGAGAGCCAAGAAGACCGAGTTTGTTAATTCCGATCGACCTGCGTGGGAGATAAAAGTTATTGTGCTGACAAGTCTTCTTTCACAATGATTGTAAAGGCCAGAAATCTTCTACCCTCGGCTTGCTTAAACCCAAAAGTAAGCCTAGATATGTAAAAGGGAAAAGGCCCTTTTAGCACCCCAAGTGTGGGCTAGAACTTCCAGTTTTGCATCACCGACTTTGATAGGAACCATCACGCTCTTAGCATAATTCACCTTCAAACCCGTAGAGTCAGCAATGGTATTAAGAAAAGCTCTTTAGGAAGAAGAGTTGTGGTGCAGATCCCTCAAGGACAATTAAAGGGTCAAACCGGGAAATTAGAGTTACGCCAAAGAGGAATGGATAACTTCAGAAGTCTAAGATTCTTAGCGTTATTCAAAAGGATTGAAGATCAGTTGCAAGGATGAAAAGTAGAGGGGGCACGCAGGGAGTTGGGGGGGGGGGGGGGGGAGAGAGTACATCTCCTTGCCTGACACCATGCTGACAATGAAAAGTTTTTCCAGCGTTTAACATCACTCACTGTTGAAAATGGCCCTCATCCATTGGAGCCATAGGGACCCAAAACCTATTTGTTGCATCACCAATAGCATAGCCTCGTGCTCCACCTTATCAAACACTTTTTCAAAGTTCAGATTAAGAATGATGAGCTCTCTCTTAGAAGCATGACACAAATGAAGGTATTCAGAAGACATGCAATGCAGTCCTGTATAGTATGGATTCGAATGAAACCATACTGATTAGTGTGTACCAAATCAGTTATCACTTGTTGGAGCCTATTAGCAAAAAGTTTAGTAGTGATTTTCGTAGAGGTATTGAGTAGAGAGATTGGCCTATAATGCCCCACACATGTTGCAGCCTCCTTTCTAGGAATCAAGGTGATGTAAGAATCATTTATACTCTGTAAACAAGCTGAATTGTTCTGAAAGGCCAAGCAAAGATCATAAAAATCTGAATTGATCCACTAGCTGGCCTGATAGCTTGGTCGTCGTTGATCCACTAACCATGCAGCAGCAATGAAGAACGACGAGAGGTAGTAGAGAGAAAGAGAGGGTGAAAGGTGTAATAAATGTGTTTTTGACAATAGTATGTTGGATTCTCTCGATTGATCGTGATCCTCTAATATATAGAGAGAAGGTAGTCTTATCCTAGTAGAAAACTTTTCCAATTGGCTAGGCCGGTTTTTGCATTTCGAGGGCGCACAAAACCTTCCAGAAGCTATAATTTCTTCATCCAGACACTAAATTGGATGATATTTACATGTTTTTAATCATCTCGATGAGAGGAATGTAATAGTACAATCTATTTTTCAATTTGGAGAAGTCGATAAATCTAGCCTGGCTGATTTTAGAATCAGTCTAGGATAGTTTCTACTTGGATCAAGCCCTTAAATCCCGTTATCTTCGTTCAGAATCCAAACTATACAATCCATATATTTTTTTGATCGTAGCGATGAGAGCAACACAATTGTGGGTCCATCATGCCTTTTGAAAATGTGCCAAAACCAACTTAGCCGATTTGAGAAACTGGCTAAGCTTGTTTCGAATTCTGAATTCGACCTCCTTTGACACTTTTGGCTATCAACCAATTAACTATGTATCTAAAAACCAAAACATATTACAATTTAGAGTGGAGGGAGTATCATTAATTACAATTCTAAATAGATATACTATGAGAATATATCTCATGATACTTATTTAACATCATAAATACTATTATATTTTTTAAAGAAATGGTAAAGATGGTATGACTTAGGATCTATAATTTGTTGTTATCATTTTGTCGAACACGTTTTGTTAGGTATTATGGATATCTCTTTGCATAGTGGGAGACAAACTCATTAGTAGGCCACTTTTTATCTGTCATCGTTTTCTCTCTAGTACTACTAGAAATAATTTTGCACCCAACGCCACATATGGGCTAACCATTTTTTCAAACCTACATGTGCTCGAAATGAGTGAACACGAAAGCCGGGAGCATGTGGCCGCTCCGCTCCTCATCCTCTTGTTGGCAATTTTGGCTGCACCAATCGTGTCTCCGTGCCATGCGTGGCTCCCCAGTGCCTTGTTGTCGCCATCGCCATCCTAGGATACAAGCGTAGTTCCTTCGATCTTCCTTGGTTGGGACTCGGGAGTGTACGCAGTACGCTGCAAAAGGTCTGCTACTCATGGCTTCCCCTCAGCTCGGCACGGAGCTACACCTACTAGCCCTCTTCCTACTTCTCGTGGCTTCATGTTTCGTCATCATTAGACGCCTCCGGTCAGGCCGCAACGATATTGGCCGAGTGCTGCCGCCTTCGCCTCCTGGGCTGCCCGTCATCGGCAACATGCACCAGCTAGGCTGGGGACACCACCACCGGAAGCTACAGGCGCTCGCGCGTCAGCACGGCGACATCTTTTTCCTCCGGCTAGGCACTGTGCCCGTTCTAGTGATTTCCTCTGCCTCCATGGCCGAGGAGGTCCTCAAGAACCAAGATCACGTCTTCTGTGGCCGTCCGCAGCAGCGCACGGCCCGTGGCATCTTGTACGACTGCAGGGATGTCGGCTTCAGCCCCTACAGGGAGCGGTGGCGCCAGCTTCGCTGCATCGCCGTCGTGCACCTCCTTAGCGCCAAGCGGGTCGACTCCATGCGTGCTCTCCGGCAGAGGAGGTCGCGTTGTTGGTGGCCCGGATCCGCGCCACGAGCGCCATGGAGGACCAAAGCGGCAGCCGCCGAGGAATCAACGTAAGTGAGCTCATCCTCAGCTTAACCTACATTATCATCTCGAGGGCGGTGTTAGGGAACAAGCTCAGGGGCATGGATCTCCGAAGTTTCCGTGCGATGACGAAAGAGGTAGCTGATCTGCTCGAAACGGTCACGGTGAGCGACATGTTCCCACGTCTCCGATGGGTGGACTGGGCGTGCGAACACAAGGTTGACAAGTACCCTTGTGTGTTCGTTTTGTGATAAGTGATTGTCAATGTGATCCACGAAGTAGGTTGAGTGGTGACTAACCCTACCATGGCGAAAGCTATGTGTGCAGCATGTCTCTTGGCTCGTGGTGTGCAGGTGTGGAGCACGGAGGCGGTAGTCGACTGCGAGGTGAAGGTCAAGGAGGACGTGCCGTGCCGACGGACCGGGAGTGGTGAAGGGAGGACATGAGGCTTGGACCGAGGGACCAAGAGACCGGGTGACTAGCCGCGGTGGCTGACACTTGGGACATCGACGAGTGCAAGTGTACATTGTGATGAAGACGGCGTCTGCCAAGTCAAGATGGAGACGATGGCGTCGTGGCACTTGACGGAGGCCGGTGGGCCGAGTCAAGGAGGAAGGCGAAGGCGTCATACTTGGCGGGAGGTCGGACACGCGTCGACATCGGGGGTTTGGTGGTTTCGTCCTCAAAACCATCGACGAGGGACGCGTATGGAGTACGCTACTCGCGAGCGGTTTGGTGGTTTGGGCCTCGAAACCATCGGTGCCGGGTTTACGGGTTTGAGCCTCAAAACCTGGGCGGAGGTTCTGAGGAGGAACGGACGGCACGTGGCAGCATCGGGGAGTTCTCGTCGAGGCAAAGCTACCGGTGAGGAGGCGTGGTGGCCGTCGGATGAAGATGACACCGGGTTGGACCATAACGCCTTTGGGCTAAGTGGTTTGACTCATTTGTATCCAGGGGCAAAACTGGGATTGTGTAATAACCCTGTTAAATAGGATGAGGGAGCCCCCATCTCCCTCACCTCCTCTATTTTCATTTTCTCCTTTAGGGTTTCTTCCTCTAGGTGCTTGTGTGAGAGAGAGGTCCACTAATCCACCGATTAGTGTAAGAACCATGAATCTTTGAGGGAAGGAGGTCCCGAATCCTCCGGTGTTCGGCGGAGAAATCAATTTATGAGTTCATGATGTGTTCTTCTCATTCTTCTCGTTCATGATTCGTCGTTTTTAGACCATTTTGGTTCATTTTTGTTGCCTTGATTCATGCTTTGACGTGAGTAGAATCTTTCCACCGAAAGAAATCCATCAATTCCTCACGAGCAAGTAGATCGGGCGATTTCTTGGTCTAGGTCTCAAGAACCGGTGTTTTTTGTTCTCCTTCGATTTCCCGTTGATTGGCTTCAAATTGGGCGATGACCTCTTAGAGGTAGCTCCCCTACTGCCTTGTGATCATGCTCACCAAGTTTCGTGGCAGTTGGTGAAGATTTAGCCGCAAATCGGAAGATCGAAGAAAGGAGGCGATTTTTGGAGCTCTCTGTTCCTGCTGTTTCGCGATTCGCGGACAGTTCGCAGTACTGTAGTGGACAGTCCGGGAGTTGAGATTTTTTCTATGCTTTCTTTGCTGCACGGTGTCCGTACTTGTGGACTGTCCGACCCCCAAGCCCGGACTGTCCGTGGTACTGTAGGAGTTGTTTTTCAGTCGAGAACAGAACTGCTTCCGCGAAGTTCGTTTTCAGTTTTTTGACCTACGGACTGGACACGGTACTATAGCGGATTGTCCACGGTACTGTAGAGTACTGTCTACGGTACTGTAGTGGACTGTCCGCGGCTCGCAGTCTGTGCTGTTGCGATCCGTTTCTCACCCGTTCGGTTTCTAATTCGAGTTCCGTCTTTTGCGTTGGATTTCTAGTGATCTGAGGAACGTCTTTAGAGTCTCTTAACTCTTGGTGGCTCGAGTTTTCGTAGCTTTTGTTTGTGTGCCTTTTGGGGTTGATTTTGGGATAGCGGTCGAAAGTTTCGAAAGAAATTTGAGGCTCCCATTCACCCCCCTCTGGTCGTCGTTTTCGGTCCTTCAATTGGTATCGGAGCCGGTTAAGGATCATTCCACCTTAATCGGTCCGTGATCCACGAAGGTGACATGGAGCGTGGTTCCGGCAGACCACCGTTCTTCGATGGAACAAATTATCGCTATTAGAAGATTCGCATGTCCGCGCATCTCTAGGGGATTGATTGGCTTGTTTGAGAGATTTACGAGGATGCTACTTACGTTGTGCTTGAACCTCGTGCTCATGTCACGCAAGATCAAAAAGATTGGCACAACGCTAATAGCAGAGCTCGCGCAGTTCTTTTCTTGAGTCTTTCACTTCAGGAGTTCGAGAGAGTCTCTGATTGTACTACTGCTCGGGAGATCTGGGTGAGGCTTCAGAGCTATCACGAGAGGACCGCATAGGTCAAAACCAGACTCTACGAGACGTACAAGAGGGAGTACAAGAACTTCACTCAGCTTGATGGTGAGTCCATCGATGCCATATTTTCTCGCTTTCAAACCATCGTCAACAAGATGCGAGCAAACAAGGCACAGTTACCTTATGACGATCACGAGAGGGCACTCAAGCTTCTATATGCCCTAGATCGGAAGGTATGGGATGTGAAGGTGACTGCCATCATTGAGTCTTCGGGGTATGAGACCCTCACCGTGGATGTGCTTTTCAGCAAGCTCAAGTCCACCGAGATCGACTACCAGACTCAAGCCAAGCTCAAGAATTCCTCTGCACCGACTATGGCTTTGGTCTCAGGTAACGGCTCAAGTTCTTTGGCTAACTCTTCACAGATGTCTTTTACCTTGTCTTCTTTGGTGTCTGTCACAGAGGAGCAGATGGAGAGTCTTGGGGGACGACGAGATGGCGTTGATCATCAGCCGGTTCTCGCGGTTTCACAACAACCGCTTGAATCACCGGTGTGGTGGTGGTCCGAAGGAAGGATGCTATGGCTATGGAGATCCAGACCACTTCGTCGCTCACTGCCCTAAGAAGAACAAGCACTCCTTCGACAAGTACGACTCCAGCAAGCGCAAGGACAAGCGCGAGTACACCTCCAAGCACAAGTCGAAGGGAGGATTCAACAAGGAGGCGCTGAAGAAGTACTTCAAGAAGGCCAAGGCTCAAGAGCGCGCCTTCCTCGCCTCCCTCAGTGACCTCGACAACAACACCGATGACGACCGGTCCTCTTCTCCCTCGAGCGATGATGAGTCCAAGAAGAGACGTGAGGACAAGTTGACCGGGTTTTGTGTTGACGGTTCTTAAGTATCAATTATAACCATCAAATAAAAAAAGAAAAGGACCTATATGCAAGCAACACCTAGAATTATGGTTTTATCTAACAGAATTCCATGAGTTTTGCTGTTTATCTATTTCTGCAGGGGGTTATCAGGAAATACGGAAGAAAGGCCCACATGTCGGATTAATGACGGGATATTAACCGAACACGTAATTATCTTACATCTAGAAGATTCCAGAAGCCACGGGAACGAACAGGAGCCGTAACGGGCCAGGACACAGGGCGCCCGCCCTGTGCCCTAGGGCGCCCGCCCTGCCCCTGGGACCAATCAGGTCGAGTCTCGCGGATTATGCTCCACCGCCTTTGAGGATCAAGGAAAACCATAGGATGAAGGTCGGTTTGATCCGACGGTCCAGATTCATCCAAAAGGGCTATATAAGCAAGGCCCCTGACCCCTGGTGGAGAAGACCCCAATTCATTATTCAGTTGCATATCTCTAGTTAGGGTTTAGAGAGAGAGGTTCCCTCTAGGGTTCCCACCTCTTAGGGCTTAGCATCCAATGTGAAAGTAGAATTAGTTCTACTAGATTGAGAGAGATAGAGTGGAGGTGTAGATCGGAGGAAGCCGGCCTGTCGGTGTCTACTCCGAGGTTGTACCTACGGGAGCAAGTTCTTCTAACCCGAGGCTTGTTCTCAGGATTCTTCAGTATTTCGACTTCTAAATTCTAGTAAGTTCTTTGTTTTATTGTTCTTTGGTTTATGAGTTTACTTTGATCTCTTCGCGTAGAGTTTAGAGTAATCATCTCTAGCGTAAACGTGGTGTTTAAGCTAGGATACTCATAGATATCCCCTCGTCTAGCCGGACCATGGTAGTAGCGAGGAACGTGACAATTTCGAGTTACCTTTGTATTCCATATCCCGTTAGTAGGATCGATAGGGTTTATAGGTGCGGGTTGAACATCCTTTGTGGTGTCTAGATTCCGTAAACCTCCCCAATAGAACAGTAGATCATCCTTACCAAGGTTAGAAGAAGAGTGCGGTTGTAGTCTTCTCTATACATCACTCACATCGAATCATAGTGGTTGTAGCCTAAAGGTTAGTAGTAATAGATTTGGTTAGTCAGATGCACTCTTTCTCCTAAAGGTAAAAATATAAATACGATACCCAGGATAACATTTCGGGTGAAGTGCTCACCGATATCCGTGCGCTTGCGGATCCTATTTCCTAATTGCGTTACCAAATATCAACAAGCATTTCTGGCGCCGTTGCCGGGGAGAAAGACGGTTTGCTGAGATAACCTTGAGTCTTACTACTAGCTTGTATTCATACTTTTTATTTTCTTATCTTTTTCATTCTTTCTTTTTCTTTTTACCAAAAATGGAAAACCAAGGTTCTATATCTATCTTTGATGCCGCAACACCTTCAGCAACTGACCTTTTACCATGGGAGTCATCACAGCCTATCCAAACATCCCAGTATAAGTTAAGTTCAAGGTTGATTGCGATGATTCAAAATTTATCTTTTTCGGGAAAGGAAGACGAAAACCCTTACCTTCATATTAGAGATTTTGAGCAGACATGCGATTGTCTTCGCATTGATGGCATCTCTGATAAGACTTTACGTTAGAAGCTTTTTCCTTTTTCTTTAAGAGGAGAAGCTAGACGATGGTATAGTCAGAAGGTAAGTCAACAGCAAGGTGAATGGGGAGTTTTAAGAGCCAACTTTTGTCTAGATTTTTATTCCCTTGACCGTACTGGTGACCTTAGACTCGAAGTCCTATCTTTTAAACAAAAAGATAATGAAACTTTGGGGAAATCCTGGAAACGTTTTTATGATCTTTTAGAATCTGGTCCAAAACTTTTGCTTGAAGACACTGTTCTTTTATTTCACTTTTTTCGAGGTCTTCAGAAAGATAATAAACAAATGCTGCATACTATGGCTAGAGGTTCTTTCTTTCGTATCCCTACTGATGAAGCTAAGGGGATCTTGAATAGAATCCTAGAAGCTGAGATGGATAATGCCCTCCATGATAAAACCTACGAAGCCGAAGTAGACACTCTGCCAAATTTTTCATCTACTTTAGCTATCCCAGGTTCTGAGCCACAAAAGGAAGAAATTCTACCATCTGATTTCATGCTAGACATAGAATCCGATCTCTTTGCCGATTTTTGAAACATTTCAAACTACCATTCTATAAACCGACCCCAAAACGGCCAATTTAGCATTTGTTTACCAAGTGAACGTCAATTGAGAGAGCTTATCTCGGTTATGAGTAGCGAATGGTTAGAGGAGTCAGAGCTTTCCTCTGAAGTAATCCGAGTGGACACACCCTCTATAACTATACGCTGTGCTTATAATTCTAATCAATTTAACGCTCTCTATAATCCTGTTGTGGGGATCAATATTATGTCCGAAGCTTTTGCACTTAATTTATTTGGGAAACTTGTTTTAACCCCCACAACAAAGGTCATAAAGGAATCTTCGGGACGATTAGTCCCCAGTCTTGGAATTATTAATGTCCTACCCTTTATGGTAGAAGGCTCCATGGTTCATTTGAACTTTTATATCTTTGATATATGGGGTTTCGACCTACTGATTAGACAACCTTTTAGAAGACTCCTTTATGAAGGTCAAACTGGAAAGCTCCACATTTCCTTAGGAAAGGATTTTAAACTTCCAATTACAATAACTCACTCCTTGAATAATAAGACCGAGCCATATCTTTTGCCTGATCCTATGGAGGAGGTAAAGGCTGCATCTCTAGAACTTTTAGATGATCCAGACTTAGAAGAGGAAGCCCCCTTCTTCACTGAAGAAGAGGCCGAACCTTCTGAACCTGAACCCTTAGATGAGTTTGCAGAAACACCTAGACCCCCCATAGAACTCAAAACTTTACCACCCGGTCTTACCTATGCTTTCCTAAACAATAATCCAGAGTTTCCTGTGATCGTTAGTAATAAACTCACTCAGGAGCAAACTCTGCGATTAATGACCATTCTTGAAAAACACCACTCTGTTTTCGGCTACTCACTTCAAGATCTCACAGGAATCAGTCCTATGATTTGTACCCACCGTATTCCGACAGATCCTTCTGTTACACCCTCTCGAGAGCCTCAACATAGACTTAACAACACGATGAGAGAGGTAGTTAAAAAAGAAGTTATAAAGTTGCTGCATGCAGGGATTATATATCCTGTGCCGCATAGTGAGTGGGTAAGCCCTGTTCAAGTTGTGCCTAAAAAGGGAGGCATGACTGTTGTTACTAATGATAAGAATGAGCTAATTTCGCAACGCACCGTCACTGGGTGGCGGATGTGCATAGACTATAGAAAACTTAATAAAGCCACGAAAAAGGATCATTTTCCTTTGCCTTTTATAGATGAGATGCTTGAGCGGTTAGCAAAACACTCATTTTTCTGTTTTCTAGATGGATATTCAGGGTATCACCAGATCCCTATCCATCCTGATGATCAAAGCAAAACCACTTTTACATGCCCATATGGAACGTATGCTTATCGTAGAATGTCTTTTGGGTTATGTAATGCACCAGCTTCTTTTCAAAGATGTATGATGTCTATATTTTCTGATATGATTGAAGAGATTATGGAAGTTTTCATGGATGATTTCTCAGTTTATGGAAAAACTTTTGATAGTTGTCTTGAGAACTTAGATAAGGTTTTGCAAAGATGTGAAGAAAAGCACTTAATCCTTAATTAGGAAAAATGTCATTTTATGGTTAGAGAAGGAATAGTGCTAGGACACCTAGTGTCTGAAAGAGGTATTGAGGTAGATAGAGCTAAAATTGAAGTAATTGAACAACTACCTCCACCTGTGAATATAAAAGGAATTCGAAGTTTTCTTGGCCATGCTGGTTTTTATCGCAGATTTATAAAAGACTTTTCATTTATTGCGAGACCACTTACTCTTTTGCTAGCCAAGGATGCTCCTTTCGAATTTGATGATGCATGTCTAAATTCTTTCAATTTATTAAAGCAAGCACTCATCTCTGCACCAATCATTCAACCCCCTGATTGGTTGTTGCCTTTTGAAATTATGTGTGATGCTAGTGATTATGCTGTGGGGGCAGTTTTGGGACAAACTAAAGATAAAAAGCATCATGCAATTGCTTATGCAAGTAAAACTTTGACAGGAGCTCAACTTAATTATGCAACCACTGAAAAAGAGCTTCCGGCTATTGTTTTTGCCATTGATAAATTTAGATCTTATTTAGTTGGAGCTAAGATAATTGTTTACACTGATCATGCTGCACTAAAATATTTGCTCACTAAGAAAGATGCGAAACCCCGCTTAATCAGATGGATTTTATTACTCCAAGAATTTGACTTAGAAATAAAAGATAAAAAGGGAGTAGAAAATTCTGTTGCTGATCACTTGTCTAGAATGTACTTTAAGAATTCACAGGAACCCCCCATTAATGACTCACTCCGGGACGACATGCTTTACGGGATTAACAGATCTGACCCCTGGTATGCAGATATTGTTAATTTTATGGTTTCAGGTTATGTACCACCCGGAGCAAACAAGAAGAAGCTTATTCAGGAAAGTCGTTCACATATATGGGATGAGCCATATCTCTTCCGAGTATGCGCTGATGGCCTACTTAGAAGATGTGTGACCACTGAGGAAGGATTGAAGATCATCGACAGATGTCACTCATCACCATACGGAGGACACTATGGAGCATTCCGTACACATTCAAAGATCTAGCAATGTGGATTCTACTGGCCTACGATGTACGATGACACGAAGCAATATATCAGAAGATGTGGGCCATGTCAAAGGCACGGAAACATAAATACAAGGGATGCCATGCCACTCACCAACAACCTTCAGATTGAACTCTTTGATGTCTGGGGAATAGACTACATGGGTCCATTTCCCCCATCTAAGAAGTGTGAGTTCATCTTGGTGGCGGTTGATTACGTCTCCAAGTGGGTAGAGGCACTACCTTGCAAACATGCCGACAATATCAGTTCGAAGAGGATGTTTGAGGAAATCATATTTCCAAGATTTGGAGTCCCCAGGATAGTGATAAGTGATGGAGGATCACACTTCATTGACAAGCGCTTCGAGCACTATCTATCAAGACATGGAATCCGTCACAACGTCGCTACTCCCTATCATCCTCAGACAAGTGGCCAAGCAGAGACTTCTAACAAGCAAATCAAGAACATTCTTCAGAAGACGGTGAACGAGATGGGAACGGCATGGAAGGACAAGTTACCCGATACACTCTGGGCTTACCGGACAGCATACAAGACCCCAATTGGAATGTCTCCATACCAATTGGTATACGGAAAGACCTGTCACCTACCTGTTGAACTTGAGTTCAAGGCACACTGGGCCATAAAAAGATGGAATATGGACCTAGATATCGCCGGAAAACATAGAAGAATGCAATTATCGGAGTTAGAAGAATGGCGGGAGAAAGCATATCACAATTCAAAGATCTACAAAGAAAGAGTCAAGAGATGGCATGACAAGAGGATCAAGAAGAAGGAGTTCTCACCCGGAGATAAGGTATTACTTTTTAATTCCAGGGTGAAGCTTTTCGGGCATGGAAAGCTCCGGAGCAAATGGGAAGGACCATTCAAGGTAATTCATTCATCATCCCACTGAGCTATCACACTTCAAAATGACGAAGAAAACAAGTATGGGGGAGATTCCCTGACATGTCACACACACTTCGATCGCACCACTCCATAAACCAGGTACACACTATGCACACTTTTATTACACACTTACATACTCACCTTAGTTTGTGCAGAATTTTATCTCTCTAAACATGATAAATTAAATGGATAAAAATGCTTATAATCATGATCAATCTCACTCTGTGATATTTCCTGGAAACCTGCAATTATTAAAATTATTTCAAAACCCTGTGTTGCTAAAAGTCATTGTGGAATAAGAGATGGTAAGGGTATGAGTACCTTATTCTTAGTATCTTTATTGCTTGGAGAATTTGTTTTAAAAATCTCAAAATTATAGCTACCATCCTCAAGTTTTATATGCCTGCTAAACATGAAAATATTAATTAAAGCTATCTGCTTTGTATTGAGTTTGTTCAAAACAAGTTAGACCCTTGTTGAGAGATTTATCATACTCCTAAGATCAAGACATTTTTATTCAGAAAGATTCACTCTTCCGAAGTATTATTGCGTTAGAGGCATGGGCTATGCAAAATTATGAATATATTGAGGAAATAAAAAGGAGCAAGTGCTCGATAACCTCGTGGAAAAAAATGGACAAGTGTCCGGCAGTAGAATTAGGGGTACCTCGGTATCCACCCAAAATGAAAAAAATGAGATATGATAAAAATATGATGGAAAGAAAATGATAGCCCATGGTCCCTCTAATAAGCAATATGCCAGTAAGAGTGACAAGTTTTTAATTTTCAAAATCTTTGATCTAAGAGTATGGCATTCTTCTCCTCGGATCCGGTTTTGACCATACAATAAATGCAAGGTATGTATGCTTAAAGAATTATTTTTGCAAAATCAAAACAGCCTCAGAGAGAAATATAAAAGATAATGAGTGACTCTGAGAGCACCTATGAGGATAAAGGTATGCTAAGTTTTTCTTTTCAAAAATATGTAAAAACTCCAAGTGATAGGGATTAAGAAGAAGAAAGGCTCTTTACTCTGACCATATATTTCCCTGACTATAAGTGCACAGTGGATTTTTACAACACCCTGCAGGTATGAAAGAATGTTTCAACCCCAGATGTTTTATTAACCAACCTTTTCTCGAGGACGAGTAAAAGCCTAAGTATGGGGGTGTTTGTTGACGGTTCTTAAGTATCAATTATAACCATCAAATAAATAAAGAAAAGGACCTATATGCAAGCAACACCTAGAATTAGGGTTTTATCTAACAGAATTCCACGAGTTTTGCTGTTTATCTATTTCTGTAGGGGGTTATCAGGAAATACGGAAGAAAGGCCCACATGTCGGATTAATGACGGGATATTAACCGAACACGTAATTATCTTACATCTAGAAGATTCCAGAAGCCACGGGAACGAACGGGAGCCGTAACGGGCCAGGACACAGGGCGCCCGCCCTGTGCCCTAGGGCGCCCGCCCTGCCCCCGGGACCAATCAGGTCGAGTCTCGCGGATTATGCTCCACCGCCTTTGAGGATCAAGGAAAACCGTAGGATGAAGGTCGGTTTGATCCGACGGTCCAGATTCATCCAAAAGGGCTATATAAGCAAGGCCCCTGACCCCTGGTGGAGAAGACCCCAATTTATTATTCAGTTGCATATCTCTAGTTAGGGTTTAGAGAGAGAGGTTCCCTCTAGGGTTCCCACCTCTTAGGGCTTAGCATCCAATGTGAAAGTAGAATTAGTTCTACTAGATTGAGAGAGATAGAGTGGAGGTGTAGATCGGAGGAAGCCGGCCTGTCGGTGTCTACTCCGAGGTTGTACCTGCGGGAGCAAGTTCTTCTAACCCGAGGCTTGTTCTCAGGATTCTTCAGTATTTCGACTTCTAAATTCTAGTAAGTTCTTTGTTTTATTGTTCTTTGGTTTATGATTTTACTTTGATCTCTTCGCGTAGAGTTTAGAGTAATCATCTCTAGCATAAACGTGGTGTTTAAGCTAGGATACTCATAGATATCCCCTCGTCTAGCCGGACCGTGGTAGTAGCGAGGAACGTGACAATTCCGAGTTACCTTTGTATTCCATATCCCGTTAGTAGGATCGATAGGGTTTATAGGTGCGGGTTGAACATCCTTTGTGGTGTCTAGATTCCGTAAACCTCCCCAATAGAACAGTAGATCATCCTTACCAAGGTTAGAAGAAGAGTGCGGTTGTAGTCTTCTCTATACATCACTCACATCGAATCATAGTGGTTGTAGCCTAAAGGTTAGTAGTAATAGATTTGGTTAGTCAGATGCACTCTTTCTCCTAAAGGTAAAAATATAAATATGATACCCAGGATAACATCTCGGGTGAAGTGCTCACCGATATCCGTGCGCTTGCGGATCCTATTTCCTAATTGCGTTACCAAATATCAACATTTTGCTTCGTCGCCAAGTCCATCCACGGAGGCTACTGCACCATGGCTGTGGATGAAGGGGTGAAGCCGAACAAGGACATGCTTCCCGACGACGACGACTCTACCGAGGTAAAACCCTCCGTCGATGCTCTTATTGCCGAGCTTGATATCATGACCGATACTTTGATAAGTCAAGATAAGCTGCTGAAACGTGCTGCTCGTGAGAGGAAAGAGTTTATGGACAAGTTAGAAGTTGTGGAGAAAGAGCTTGAGGAAGCTAAGAAGCTTGTTGTTCATGTGTCTGACGAGGTTGAGTGCGATGAATGTGTTGTTTATATGACAAACTTTTCTGAGTTGCAATCTAAGTATGCTGCCTTGTTAGATGAGAACGATGAGCTGAAGGTTAGGTCTAGCTTGTTGGGTGCGTGCAATTCTTGTTCAGGCTTGCAATCTGAGCTGGCAGAGAAGAATGCCAAGATCCTTGCTCTTGAGAAGGCCAGCTCAGATAGCACGGTTGTTGAGGTTGCACGTTGTGAGAGCTTGGTGTTGGAGCTTGAGTCTTGTAGGCATGATAAGATGAGATCCGAGGAAGACAACACATACCTTCAGTCCATCTTGAATTGGGTGTCTTGTAGTGAGCCGCAGTTGGGCATGATGATGAGCTAGTTCAGATGGGGAACTGGGAAATCGGGAGTAGGCTTTGCTCTAGGTGGGAAGGGTGAAAATGTATATGTCAAAGTTGGTGAGTTCAGTGGTTTGAGCCCAAGTGAGAAACCTTCCACTACTCCCAAATTGATCAAGACCAATCCACCTAAGCCTACCGAACCCATTGTGAAAGATGGAGTGTTTGAAGAGCCCCCAAGAGCTCCACCCTAGAAACAAGTTTGGGTTTCAAAACCGAACTATCTCAGAAACCCACTTGACACTCTACCAAACATCTCTAAGGATCCCCTTTCTAAAGCCAGAAAGCTACCAAGAGTGACACATACCCATAAGAAAGCGAGCCAACAACCACCTAAGAGAGAGATGAAGTATCACTATGACTATTGCCATAGGGATGGTCACTTTGTTGAGTTTTGCTTTAGGAGGAAGAGAGATGAGCGGTGGGAGTATGAGTTGAACAACCGAAACATGTACCATCCGCCCCATGGCGTACATGTGCCGCTTATTCAGAGGCACAATGCTAGGCCAAAGAGGTGCAATGCCTCAAGGTGCTAGGCCTTAGGTTGCTAGACCACGCGATGGTCATGGTGGTCGTGCCTGGCGTGGTTCAGGTCATAATCAATATGACTTTAGACCTTGTGGCAGTGGCTTTCATTCCTACAGCTCTAGCAGACCACGTTTTCCCCCCACGTGGTGCCCGCTTTTCTAAAATGGGACATGGCATGTTTGGTGTTTTTCCTAACACTTTTTTAGGGCAAATGAGCCAACACTGGTATTCTCCATAGTTTACTAACCCCAGTGTTGTGCCATTTGCTCATCCCATGTTCTTCTATTGATGCAGGATGGAGGCCTAGAGAACATATGGCTCATTGATTCCGGCTGTTCGTGCCACATGACCGGAAGTTCAAGATGGTTCTCCAGCCTTGACCCCGTGCAATATAAGGAGCACATCACATTTGGGGACAATAGCAAAGGTAAAGTGCTTTCTCGTGGGACCATTCGCGTCAATGAGAGCTTTATCTTGAAGGATGTTGCTTTGGTTTCAAACTTGTATTTCAACTTGCTTTCTGTTTCGCAACTCCTTCAAGATGGCTTTGAAGTGCGCTTTAAGACCGGCTTGTCTCGAGTTCTTGACTCTCAGGGAAATCTTGTTTGCCAGATTGTTCCTTTTGGCCGTGTCTTTCGAGCTGATTTTTCTCATTCCTTTGGCTCTTGTCGATGTTTGGTGGCCGGATCCTCCTTTGAGCTTTGGAAGTGGCATAGGAGACTTGGTCACTTGAGTTTTCACTTACTAGCTAGGTTGAGCTCACTTGATCTAATATGAGGATTGCCCAAGTTGAAATTTGAGAAGGATTTGGTGTGTCATCCTTGTCGTTATGAGAAGATGGTTGCCGCTTCTCATCCACCTGTGAACCAAGTCATGACTAAGAAACCCGGTGAGCTACTTCACATGGACACAGTTGGTCCAGTTCGGGTTCGGTCAGATGGTGGGAAGTGGTCGTTCTAGTGATCGTGGATGATTTTTCTCGCTACTCTTGGGTGTTTTTCATGGAGGGTAAGGATGAGGCTTTTTCACGTGCTCGAGATTTGATTCTTTGGTTGCAAAATGAGTTCCCTAAGAATGCCATGAGAGCGATTCGCAGTGACAATGGCACAGAATTCAAGAATACTCATTTCGAAACTTTTTGTGCTTCTTTGGGCCTCGAGCATCAGTTTTCCTCTCCCTATGTCCCTTAGCAAAATGGTGTTGTTGAGCGCAAGAATTAGACCCTTGTTGAGATGGCTAGGACGATGCTCGATGAGCATAGGACTCCTAGGAGATATTGGGCTAAAGCGATCAACACCGCATGTCATGTTTCCAATCGCATCTTTCTTCGAGTCTTCATGAAGAAAACTTCTTATGAGCAGCGATTCGTTCGACCACCCAAGGTGAGCCACTTTCGAGTATTTGGATGCAAGTGCTTCATTCTGAAACAAGGTAATTTGGATAAATTTGAGTCTCGCTCCTCTGATGGTATTTTTC
Source organism: Saccharum spontaneum (assembly GCA_022457205.1). Classification (NCBI taxonomy): domain Eukaryota; kingdom Viridiplantae; phylum Streptophyta; class Magnoliopsida; order Poales; family Poaceae; genus Saccharum; species Saccharum spontaneum. The sequence goes on from CM039613.1 coordinate 55,217,462, forward strand.
TTGGTTATGCTTCACATTCTCATGCATATCAAGTACTTAATCTTGAAACTAATCGAGTTGTAGAGACTTGTGAAGTCACTTTCGACGAGACCATGTCTTGTTTTGTTCCTGTCTTTGAAAGTGCAGGTGATCAGGAGATTGGTAAGAGCATCTTCGTTGAGAAGAATGAGGAAGATGCTGATTGGGGAGATGCAGAGCCGACCTCTTCGGCTGTTCCAGTCGAGTCTGCGACAACTACTTCAGCTCACGGACCAGACCCATTTTCTTCCACTACATGGGGTCCGCACGAGCCGCCTCCTCAGCCTACGCTGGCTGCACCTGAGGAGGCCCCAGCAGTTGTTGAGGGGGAGGTGACATCTTCGAGGGAAGTCCCTTGGCACATCCAGCGTCACCACCCACCTCAAACCATGATCGGCGACATCAGTCATCGTGTTACACGCTCAAGGTCATATGAAATCTCACATTTCGCTCATTCTGCTTTTGTCGCTAATTTCGAGCCACAAAATGTTGGACATGCACTTTCTGATCCCGATTGGGTCAATGCTATGCACGAGGAGTTACAGAACTTTGAGAGGAATGAAGTCTAGGTCTTAGTTCCACCTCCACCTGAGTGTCACCCTATAGGTACAAAATGGGTTTTCAAGAACAAGCAAAGCGAGGATGGAGTGGTGGTGAGAAACAAGGCTAGGCTAGTGGCTCAGGGGTTTTGTCAGAAAAGGGAGTAGACTTTGAAGAAACCTTTGCTCCTGTGGCCCATATCGATGCTATAAGGATGCTCTTAGCTTATGCATCTTCGAAAGGGTTCAAGCTATATCAAATGGATGTGAAGAGCGCCTTTTTGAACGAGTACATAGAGGAAGAGGTGTATGTGAGACAATGACTTTGAAAATCCTAAGTATCCCAACCATGTTTACAAACTCCACAAAGCCTTTTATGGGTTGAAACAAGCCCCGAGAGCCTGGTATGAGCGTTTGAAAGCTTTCCTGCTTGCTAAGGGCTTTAAGATGGGTTCCATAGATAAAACTTTGTTTCTTCTCAAGCAAGGCACTGACACACTTTTGGTTCAGATTTATGTGGATGATATCATTTTTGGTGGTTCCTCTCACGCTCTTGTTGCAAAGTTTTATGAGACTATGAGTAGGGAATTCGAGATGAGCATGATGGGTGAGTTGACATTCTTCCTCGGGCTACAAATCAAGCAAACACGCGAGGGAACGTTCGTGCACCAAGGCAAGTACACCAAGGACCTTCTGAGAAAGTTTGATATGGGTGAGGCCAAGCCTCTTTCGACGCCCATGTCGACCACGACGACCCTGGACGAGGATAAGGAAGGAGAAGCTGTGGACCAGAAGGAGTATCGAAGCATGATCGGATCGTTGCTGTACTTGACGGCAACGAGACCAGGCATCCAGTTCGCGGTTTGCTTGTGCGCGCGCTTTCAGTCTTCACCGCACACATCGCATCGTCAAGCCGTCAAGCGGATCATGAGGTACCTTCATTTCACATCCGAATTTGGTCTTTGGTTTTCGGCTTCCTCCTCTCTTCTCTTTGCGGTTACTCTGATGTGGATTATGCTGGCTGTCGTACTGAGAGGAAGTCTACTTCTGGGACTTGTCAGTTTCTTGGGTCTTCTCTTGTGTCTTGGTCCTCTCGCAAGTAGTCTACTGTAGCCCAATCCACCACAGAAGCTGAGTATGTTGCTGCTGCTGCTGCTTGCTGTTCCTAGTTGCTTTGGATGGTTTCTACTTTATGCGAGACTATGGCTTAGAGTTTAGGCAAGTGCCTTTGTTTTGCGATAGCACCAGTGCCATATGTGTAGCCAAAAACCCCGTTCTCCACTCTAAAACCAAGCACATAGAGGTTCGTTTTCACTTCTTGCGAGACCACTATGAGAAAGGGGACATTGACCTTATTCATGTTGACACCCACAACCAGCTCACAGATATCTTCACCAAACCCCTTGACCAAGCCCAGTTTGCTCGCTTGCGAGAGGAGCTTGGAGTTTGTTTCCCTTTTTAGCGGAATGTAGTTTCTGGTTTTTGTACATTAGTCTTTGGTTTTCTTTCTAGTTTAGCTTTTGTTTTTGCTTTTGCTTTTGTATCATATTTGCATATCATATCATCATGTATCATATTGCATCTTGAGCTTCATCCTTATAGTAGCTAGATTGACACTATGCTCTTGTTGGGGATGTTATGGATATAGATGATGTGCTTTGCTTAGGCTCACTTGATCTCTTGATATGAGCTAAAAATACCTTTTCTCAATTGTGAACTTGAATAACACTTGATGAAACTTGAAACATGTTCACCACTACTTGTGGCAACTAGCATATATAGTGTGTCGAGAACCCTCGTTTGCTTCATATATATGCTTAGTTGCTACGGCTCATACCTTGAGTTACACACTTGCTTGAGAAACTTGAATTTATGCTAAAATTTAAAAAAAAACAAGGTATAAAAAGATCGGGATGGGTCTTTGATGTCCCATGTCAGAGTATCGAGACAGCTCCTTATTGCACTTAAGGGTGAACTTAAGCTCTGTAATGGATACCGAGATCATTGTCTTAAGCTTCTGATTGCTTTTGGCATAGGCTTGACATGATTGATAAGTCAGGTTTTGATGGCATCGATAACCTCCCGCACATATTTGTTTGATAAACTTTTGTGATAAGCTGCATAACTTCGATAAAATTCAATTGATATCTAAGAATTTGATCAAATCACAAGGTTGTCTTATGACATGATGTGTGAACTTTGTTTGGGGTAGTTCACTTTGCATACATGTGTAGCACAAGGTTGATCTCCTGTCTATATTTGCTATATGCTCTTTTGGTGGTGAACCCTCTTTTAAATTGCTCAAACTTGATCAAACTTGCTAAAATGTCATATTTCATATCATTTGGTCATTTTGAGCATTTGCTAGCACTTGTATTTGTTGTTATGTATACATGACAGCATCAGCTAGAGCATTCTTTCAATCTACTTGCTATAATCTTGAAGCTTCTGCATTTCTGCATTCATAGCATGTTTTGAGGGGGAGTTGTAATCCTTGGGCTCTAGCTTGATAAGTGCATGTGTCAACAAGGGGGAGAGATATGTCACACTCACCATGTCAACAAGGGGGATAAGTTGTCAACAAGGGGGAGAAGTCTCCATTTCGTGCATTCATTTGAGAGAGATTGCACTTGTTCAGGGGGAGTTGCACTTGAGTTGCTTTTGCTTGCTGGATGTGTTGAGCCTTTGCCTCTTCTGGAGGGTCCAGCAGTTTTTCGGCTTTTCGAGCTGAAAGCATCTAGGCCCCAAGGTTTGGTTTCGGTAATTAATGACAACACTTTATTACCATGACTAACGTGTGTTTTGCAGAAACTTGGTAAGTTAGGTCATGGAGGTGATGACTGCTTTGAGCACTGTGGTATTCGTGTCCCTTGATGGAAATCATTTCGGTTTTCAAAAGAGTGACGTCAAGATTAAGGACGGTTAGTTCCGGATGTCGAGGTGTTGAGACACATTCGGAATAGTCGTTAGGATCTTCGTTTTTCTCTTTTGGCCGTACTATAAAGGGGGGCATGAATGGGTAGCTTGACCTAGGTGAGTCCTATGTTTAGGTGTGGTGCACACTTGTTAAACTTGGCGCTAGGCAACCCTAGAATAGCTCAAAGTTCAGTTGGAAGCAACTTGGTCGAAGTTGCGACGCGTTTCGAGAAGTTTCGGGCTGTTTTCCAGTCACCGGACGCGCTCTTCGGGAGCACCGGACGCGTCCGGTGAGTACGCTCTGCGCTAGGGTTTCGGCCTTGACCACCGGACGCGGTCCTCGCGAGGACCGGACGTGGTGGTCAGTGGCTGACACGTGTCATCCAGGGAGAACGCCCGTCGGACGCGACCTGGACTTGATCGGCGAGTCCGGTGCGAGTCCAGTAAGGTCCAGAGAGGACCGGACGCGTCCGGTCTTCAGGCATCGGACGCGGCCTCACGTCCGGTGCGAGTACAGTAAGCACCCTTGCACGATCGGACGCGTCCGGTCACCCCTGACCGGCGCGTCCGGTGGCTCAGTTCAAAATCGCGTTTTGACCGTTACGGGCGACCGGCGCGTCCGGTCTGTTGCACCGGCACGTCCGGTGACCCCGTGTCAGAAAGTAACGGTTCGTTTTCTTTGAGGGGTGTATAAATACAACCCCTCCACCTCTTTTAGAGGTCTCTTGCTCATTCAAACATCTGAGAAAACCCTTTAGAGTGCAAGGGAGTGCAAGAGCTCTAGTGAGGGTAGAGATTTGAGAATCAAAGTTTGAGATTCCTCACTAGTGATTAGAGAGTAGCAAGTGTGCATCCATCTCCTCATTTGGGCTCGTTGTGGTCAAGTGAGAGTTCTAGCTTGTTACTCTTGGTGATCGCCATCACCTAGACGGCTTGGTGGTGATTGGGAGTTTGGTGATCATCCGGCGGAGCTTGTGGATGACCCAACTCAAGTTGTGAGCGGTTTTGGGTGATTCGCCGCGACGGAGTGTCGAAGAATCAACCCGTAGAGAGCACTTGATCCTTGCGCAGATCAAGGGGGAGCGACACCCTTGCGCGGGTGCTCCAACGAGGACTAGTGGGGAGTGGCGACTCTCCGATACCTCGGAAAAACATCGCCGTGTTCCTTGCCCCTTTACATTCAAGCAATTACTTTCTCGTATTTACTTTCATTGCTTGTTTTACTTTCCTAGAATTGCCATGCTAGACTAGGACTGGAAACTAGGGTGCAAAACATTTTAACGGTAGACTCTCTAGGAACACAAGTAGGCACTAGGGGTGAATTCCGGCTTGTAGGATTTAATTCTTGCAATTAATTTTTAGAAAAGCCCAATTCACCCCCCCCCCCTCTTGGGCATCTTGATCCTTTCAATTGGTATCAGAGCCGTGTTGCTCCTAATTTAGGCTTTACCGCCTAGAGCAAGATGTCTAACGGGGAAGGACCACCTCCCACCTTTGAGGGGGATGATTTTTCATATTGGAAAATCCGCATGGAGGCGTACCTCGAAGCCATAGATGCCGGGTGCCTTAGAGCCGCAACCCAAGGGCTTCCCGCTATCAAGGATCCCGCAAACCCCATTGGTGACGAGGAGAAGTACGACCGGTGGAATGCAAAGGCCAAAAATGCACTCTACCGGGGCCTAGGCAAAGATATCTTCAATCGTGTGCGTAATGCAAAGAACGCTCATGATTTGTGGCAAAATCTTTGTGCTCTCCATGAGGGAACTAAGAGTGAGCGTGAGGAACGCTATCATATTGCTTTAAAGAAAATTAATTCTTTTGAGATGCTTCCCAAAGAAAGTGCTAATGACATGTACACTCGCTTGAATGTTTTTGTAGAGGACCTCAATGCTCTTGGGCTCACTCAAATGAGTCAATCGGATGTTGCAAGGAGGATCTTGAGTATGCTTCCCGTTGAGAAGTATGGTCACATTGTCACCGTGCTTCATCAAAGTGATCTCTCCACCGCTACTCCAACACAAGTATTGGGGAAGATCAATGCTCATGAGATGTACATGCACATCACTCCGGAAGAGGGCTCATCATCTTCCAAGAAGAAAGACTTGGCCTTCAAAGCTAGCCATGACAAGAAGAAGAAGAAGGGCCAAGCCATGATCGTGCAAGAAAGCTCAAGTGAAAGTGATATCGATGATGAATCACTTGCACTCATGGTGAGGAAGACCACCAAGATGTTAAAGAAGCTCAACAAGAGTGGCATCAAGTTCGATGGCAAGAAAAAGAAATTCTTCACAAGTAGCAAGAGAAAGCCCATCTCGGAGATGGATTGCTACAATTGTGGTGAACTTGGCCACCTAGCTCATCAATGCCCTAGACCACCAAAAGACAAGTTCAAGAACAAGAACAAGGGCAAGAAAAATGATTCAAGTGATGATGAAGATGAGAAGAAGAAGAACAAACCATACAAGAAGAAGGATGGCAAGAAGAAGGAGTTCTACAAGAAGAAGAAGGGTGGAAAGGCTTATATTGTTGGTGATTGGCTCACCGACATTGAATCATCTTGTGGCTCCTCCGAAGATGAGAGCGATGATGAGAAAGAGAAGGTTGCCGCATTTGTGATGGGGCCATCATCTTCACCGACATCTTCACCACCACCTTCACCGCCTTCTTCACCATCATCGTCCACTACTCACCTATGCCTTATGGCCAAGGGTGAACGAAAGGTACAAAACCATGATAGTGATGATGATGATGATAGTGATAGTGATGATGAATTTGATGCACCTTCTTATGATGAACTTGTAAAATTGCTAAACAAATACACTAAAATCATAAGAAGGACTAGAAGTGAAAATGATGATCTTCAAAATGAAAATGAATCACTCTCATCTAAGCTTGAAAATGCTCAAAAGACTAGTGGTGAGCTTAGAGATCAAAATGAAATTATGTCTTCCACTCTCAAGGAGCTCAAAACCTCTAACAAAGAGCTTAAAGATCAACATGATAAACTTGAGAAGAAGCATGATGAGCTCATCACTAGACATAGCTCTCTAAAAGACAAATACACCACACTAAAAATTGACTATGATAGTCTTGTGGTTGCTAATGAACTTGCTCTTGAGACACATGATGCTACTAACCATGTTGTTAAGTGTGATATAGCTACATCATGTGATGACTTGATCATTGAAAGCATTGAGCAAGGTTCTAGTAGCAAAGGCAAGAGTGTGGTTGAGTCATGCAACCATGATGATTATGCCAAGATCAAGTGTGAGAATGAGAAGCTTGCAAATGAGAACAAGAAGCTCAAAGGTTTGATGGCTCTTGAGAAGCAAACAACAAATGAGTCACTCATTGAAGAGAACAAGAAGCTCAAGCAAGAAAAAGAGCATCTCAAGACCGGCCTAAGCAAGTTCACAAGAGGCCAATATTTGCAAAGTGAGCTCCTCATGAACACCGTAATGAAGATGGATAGAAGTGGTATTGGGTACTTGGCAAATCAAGAGAAGAAAGCAAAAGCCCAAGCCAAAGAGATGTGTTGAGTGTGGTCAAGAAGGTCACTTTGCTCATGAATGCAAAACTCCACCACCACAACCCTTGCCCAAGCATGCTAGACCCTTTGCCTTCAATGCTCATTACATGCTAAGAAAAGATTCAAATGGAAAGATGAAAGTCATGTTTTTGGGTCCCCCAAACAAGAATAGGCCAAAGAAAATATGGGTTGCCAAGTCACTAGTTGAGAAAGTCAAGGGCCCCTCTCAAGTTTGGGTCCCTAAACAAAAAGCTTGATCTCTTGTGTGTAGGTGAACTACAAGACCGGTGGATCTCATTGGGTTATTGATAGTGGTTGCACTCAACATATGACCGGTGATCCTCGTATGTTCACCTCCATTGAAGAGAATGGGATATGTCAAGAGAAGATCACATTTGGAGATAATTCAAAGAGCAAAGTCAAGGGTATAGGCAAGATTGCAATATCAAATGATCACTCACTCTCAAATGTGCTCTATGTTGCTTCATTGAGTTTCAACTTGTTATCCGTTGGGCAACTTTGTGACCTTGGCTTCCAATGCTTGTTCACACCAAATGAAGTTGAAGTTTCAAAGATAGATGACAAGCAAGTGATATTCAAAGGCTTTAGATATAACAATCTTTATCTTGTTGACTTCACCTCCGAAGATGCAAATTTGATGACATGTTTGTTCACCAAGACCTCACTTGGTTGGCTTTGGCATAGGAGGCTTGCACATGTTGGAATGAGCACTCTCAACAAGCTATTGAAGAAAGAACTAGTGAGAGGATTGAAGGATGTGAAGTTTGAAAAGGACAAACCTTGTAGTGCATGTCAAGCGGGCAAACAAGTTGCAAACACTCATCCAACCAAGGCTTTCATGTCAACCTCAAGAGTGCTAGAACTTCTTCACATGGATTTGTTTGGGCCTACAACATACAAGAGCTTGGGTGGTAATCTCTATTGCCTTGTGATAGTGGATGACTACTCAAGATATACATGGACCTTCTTCCTTCATGACAAATCCAAAGTGGCAAGTTGCTTCAAGAAGTTTGCAAAGAGAGCTCAAAATGAATTTGAAGTCAAGATAAAGAAGATTAGAAGTGACAATGGCAAAGAGTTTGACAACACCAACATTGAAGCATATTGTGATGAAATTGGAATCAAGCATGAAGTTTCTTCAACCTACACTCCTCAACAAAATGGTGTAGTTGAGAGAAAGAACCGGACCTTGATCACTCTTGCAAGAACAATTTTAGATGAGTACAATACTCCGGAAAAGTTTTGGGCTGAGGCAATCAACACCGCATGCTATGCTTCAAATCGCCTCTTCCTCCAAAAGTTTCTTGGCAAGACCCCCTATGAGTTGCTAAATGGGAAGAAGCCGGACGTCTCATTCTTCCGGGTGTTTGGTTGCAAATGCTACATCTACAAGAAGCGTCAACACCTAGGGAAGTTTCAAAGACGTTGTGATATTGGTTTTCTTGTTGGTTACTCATCAAAGTCCAAAGCATATAGAGTATTTAACCATACCACCGGTTTGGTTGAAGAAACATATGATGTGGAATTTGATGAATCTAACGGCTCCCAAGGAGCAATTGAGAATTGTGATGATGTAGGTGATGAACCCTTGAGGGAGGCCATGAAGAACATGCCCGTGGGAGACATCAAGCCAAAAGATGATGAAGATGATGTGCAAATCATTGATCCACCATCTTCATCACATGTGCCTCAAGATGATGACAAGAATGAGAGAGTTGAAAATGAAGATACCTATGTCTCTCATGAACAAGCCGAGGCACAAGCACAAGATGTTGATGCTCCCAATCCACCTCCTCAAGTGATTGATAGAAGAAACTCACCTCTACTTCAAGCTCATCCACAAGAACTCATCATAGGGAGTCCTACAAAGGGAGTAATGACTCGATCTCAAAAGCTAGCTTCTTTCGTTGAACATCACTCTTTTGTCTCTTGTGTTGAACCTAAGAATGTAGAAGAAGCTCTTCAAGATCCGGATTGGGTGAATGCCATGCATGAAGAATTGAACAACTTCACCCGCAACCAAGTATGGACACTTGAAGAGCATCCAAAAGGTGCAAGAGTCATTGGAACCAAGTGGGTGTTCCGAAACAAGCAAGATGACCAAGGCATAGTAGTGAGGAACAAGGCAAGACTAGTTGCAAAGGGGTTCTCTCAAGTTGAAGGCCTTGATTTTGGAGAGACCTTTGCACCCGTTGCAAGACTTGAAGCCATTCGTATCCTCCTTGCATATGCATCACATCATGATATGAAATTATATCAAATGGATGTGAAAAGTGCATTCTTAAATGGCTTTATAAATGAACTAGTCTATGTCAATCAACCTCCCGGGTTTGAAGACCCTAGATATCCTAATCATGTTTATAGGTTGTCCAAGGCGCTATATGGGCTCAAGCAAGCCCCTAGAGCGTGGTATGAGCGCCTCCGGGACTTCCTCATTGAGAAGGGCTTCACCATCGGGAAGGTCGACACCACACTATTCACCAAGAAGCTTAATGGGGAGATCTTCATTTGTCAAGTATATGTTGATGATATCATCTTCGGGTCAACAAATGAAGATTATTGCAAGGAGTTTGGTGAATTGATGTCGAAGGAGTTCGAGATGTCAATGATTGGTGAGCTCACATTCTTTCTTGGTTTTCAAGTCAAGCAAATGAGAGAAGGGATTTTCATCTCTCAAGAAAAGTATACCAAGGATCTTCTCAAAAGATTCAAGATGGAAGAATGCAAGCCAATCAAGACCCCAATGCCATCAAATGGACATCTCGACCTAGATGAGGGAGGTAAACCGGTTGATCAAACTCTCTACCATTCTATGATTGGTAGCTTGTTGTACCTTACCGCATCTAGGCCCGATATCATGTTTAGTGTGTGCATGTGTGCTCGCTTTCAAGCGTGCCCTAAAGAACCTCACTTAAGTGCCGTAAAAAGAATCCTAAGATATCTTAAGCACACCCCAAGCATTGGTCTATGGTATCCCAAAGGAGCTAGATTCCAACTAGTTGGCTATTCCGACTCGGATTATGCCGGTTGCAAAATTGATAGAAAAAGCACATCCGGAGGGTGCCATTTGCTTGGGAGATCACTAGTATCTTGGTCATCTAAAAAGCAAAATAGTGTGGCTTTGTCCACCGCCGAGGCGGAATACATTGCCGCGGGGGCTTGTTGTGCACAAATCTTATATATGAAACAAACCCTCCTAGACTATGGAGTTGTTCTTGAAAAGGTGCCACTTTTATGTGACAATGAAAGTGCCGTTAAAATTGCTAACAATCCGGTACAACACTCTCGCACCAAGCACATTGATATCCGCCATCACTTTCTAAGAGATCATGTTGCTAAAAATGACATATCACTAGAAGGTGTACGAAGTGAAAATCAATTAGCGGATATCTTCACTAAACCTTTGGACGAGGCTACCTTTTGTAGGCTAAGAAGTGAACTTAATGTGCTTGATTCAAGTAACTTTAAAAAATGAGCGCGTGTTGTCCCTTGCATTGCATTGTATCATATGTCACGTTTACTTTATCGCAATGCATTTAGGGCTTGGCTAACACGGTTACGATAACCCTCCTTTGGAGGAGTGAAGAAGCCTAACCGTGGATCAAACTTGACAAGCAACCTAGCTTTACTTTCTTGTATTGCATTGCATTTGCATGGTTGTTCGTTTGTCGTTTTTTTTTCGGTTTAGCTTTGAGCAACCTCTGTGTTCGTCCATGAATAGAGAGAGCATTTGACGCTCCTAAAGGTCCAAAAACTCTATTGCATGGCCATACGTTGCTCCTCGGGTGTTTATTGCCTATTTTCGTAAAAATAATACTAGCCTAAGGCAAAATATTTTAAAAATTTGAGGGTTTGAGTGAGGTCACTCATATCGGGTTCCAATTGGTGTTTATTTGTGTCTCTTTGAATTGGAACTTGATTGGGAGAAGTCGCGTCGTAGTTCGGAACGAAGAATAGCGAAGAACAGCGACCGGACGCTGCACCGGACGCAGTGTTGCTTCACCACCGCGTCCGGTCCCGGCGTCCACCAGCGCGTCCGGTCATCCAGAAGACAAAGTCCAGACCTTGGCACCGGACGCTGCACCGGACGCGCCTCTGACGACCACCGCGTCCGGTCCCGGCTACCACCACCGCGTCCGGTGCTCCGCGATGAATTCCCGAGCACTCAGCCATCGGACTCTGACCGCGTCCGGTCCGTCCACACCGGACGCGTCCGGTCACTCCAGGCGCTTACTGGAGTGTCACCGGACGCTGCACCACCGCGTCCGGTGATTTTGACCACCGCGTCCGGTGATAGAGTATCGAGCGGATCTCAGCCCTCATAAAAACTGTTCGTCTTCATCTGATTTTTCCTCATCCGCCGAAGTCCGCCGCCGCCCGTGCTTTTCTCGCCGATTCGCCGCTCCCGCGTGTCTTCCTCCCGCCGGCGAGCCTCCACCGCGCCGCGCCCTTGCTCTTGGTAACTCCGGCGAGCTCTGCCGCCCTCTCGTGCTCAAGCCGCGCCACCTCACTCCCTTGGCCGCTCGTGCCCGCAGTCTCGCCATCCCTCTGCGCCGCGCGTCCACCATCGCCGCCGGCGAGCCAACACCCGCCAAGAGCCGCACCAGCTTCCTGTAGCCCGCAGCTCCTCCCCCTTTGCGTGCCCTAGCTCTAACTGCCCTTGATTTCTTCGGTTTTCACCCTAACCCTAACCTAGGGTTTCTAGGGTTTGTCGAGGTAACGGCTCGTTCGATTTCTTTTTCGAGTCCTTTCAATTCCTTTTCATCACTAGCACTTGCCGTTGACCATAACCCTCCATTGCATCTCTCGATTGGTCGTTTCAGTGCTCGATCGCCGATCTCGGGGGTTCTCGCGAACTAGGTCACCTCGTCCCTTCACCGTCGTCTCGTCGATCCGAGGTAGCTTAGCGTCGTTTCACTTCGTATCTCACGTGCTTGCTATCTAGGGTTTCGTATCTTTAGATATATATGTGTGCTTATAGTATATCTCTCTATTCCATACGTGCAGCGAGTCAGTCGGTGTGTCGGGTCAGATCTGTTTGCTTAATCCGAGGCCAAGCCTGCGGATACGGATTGAGGCCAAGCCTCTCGAGTGTCAGTTAATCATCTCACAGAGGTTTTCAGGCAGTCGATCAGCATGGTGCGTTGCAAGAACGCCGGTGGTGCTCCTGGTGACGGGGACAACAGTCCTCCCCGTCGTGATGAGATTGCGCGTGGTAAGCGCATCAAGATTGCAGCCAGAAAGAAGAGGAAGACACTGTCAGATGCAGAGATTGCTCAGGCCATGGCAGACGCTGCAGAGCAGGCAGAGAGAGGTGGCAGACGCAGTGGCTTGCACATAGGCGAGCGTCGCTTTCATCTTGAAGGTCGACAGCTCGGCACTGAGGCCACTGAGGGCACCGAGGCTACTGCACCTTCAGAGCAGATGTCAGTTGATCCACCCTCAGAGCAGACACAGGCTACAGAGACTACACCTGCTACTGAGTCTACCCAGGCCACTGAGGCTCCACAGGCCACTGAGGATACAGAGGAGCAGGCAGCTCAGTCTCCACCACGTCGCCGCTCCACACGTGCTCGTACACAGGTGACACCCAGGCCAGATGGCCCGCGTCGTGGAGCACGACCTCCTCCCAGAGTTAGAGGGTCACCCCCGGTTGAGCACTTAGACCTGAGGGGTGCTTCAGCACGTCAGGTGAAGAGCTTGAGGTTTGTGGAGGTCAGCCGATGGTTTCCACCTGTCAGAGATCCCAGAGCTTCAGAGGGTTTCTATACCCCACTTCAGGAGGACTTCTACAGGGCCCTAGTTGACAGTGGCATTGCCTTCAGACCTCAGAGGGTATGTCGACTAGAGGCATTGGTTGATGTTGTGGGAGAGCAGCTCCGTCCGCACCTGTCCTATCTGCCTGGCTTATCAGATCTTCTTGGACGGACAGGTGCTTACTGCGGCACATGGGTCAGGGAGTTCTACGCTTCTCTTTGGATTGATCCGGCCCACGAGTTTATTCACTTTGCATTCAAGGGCCGCGATCACAGACTCTACAGCTCCAGAGCCCGAGAGATCCTCAGACTACCTGCTTCTGACACGAGGATCCATCAGTTATGCTATGGTCAGACTCCACCTCCCAGGCGCCCTCACGGCGGTTCAGTGCCACCCACCGACCTGGTTCGACCCTGCTTTCGCGAGCCTTTTGGCGAAGGGTCACGTCGTACTCCTGCCAGCCTGACGCCTCTTGCCCGAGTCTTGGATGCCATACTCAGACGCACTTTACTGCCCAGACTTGGCTACAGAGAGGGACTGACGAGGATGCAGCTTTGGGTTGTTCACCACCTCATGACACAGCGACAGTTTGATATCTAGGATCTTATTCTCAGTGAGATGGAGGACACCATTGCTGAGGGCTTCAAGGGTAACCGTCAGCTTCCCTATGCCCACTGGATTTGTTTCATCATCAGATCTGCTATCCAGATGCCACCAGAGATCAGAGCAGAGATTGCTAACACCACTATAGCATTCCCTGACTATGATATCAGACAGCTTTGGGCTTCAGTCACCAGAGATCAGGCCCCAGCGCCAGGACAGCGTGAGCGCCCTGATGTTCCTGAGACAGCAGCTGAGCAGGACGCTAGAGTTGACGAGCTTGCCGAGGCAGAGCTCGCAGACCTTGAGGCTCAGACTGCTGAGATACCTGAGGATGTCACTTCAGACAGCACTGATGAGGACTACCAGCCCATCCCCAGGTACCGGTCTCCTCGGTCTCACGACCACGAGGCCGGTGGATCTGGCTCAGCCTCCCGCTCAGACCCAGCCATGGTGGCTATCCTTGAGAGGTTGACCCAGGCTCAGGAGCAGCAGCAGCAGCAGATACAGCGCCAGGCACAGGATATAGCTGCAGCACTAGCATAGATTCAGGCTCGCCAGGACGAGTTTCAGAGACAGCAGCTAGAGATCCAGAGGCAACAGGTTGAGATGCAGAGACAGAGTCAGCAGCAGTACATGGATCTTCTGCGACATCTCATCACAGTTGGGGTTCCTCCGCCTGCATCTATCATGGCTCCGGCTTTGCATTCCAGCGGTCCATCGAGTCAGGGACAGCCGAGCTTTCAGTTTACATCTCCACAGCAGCAGGTTCCCCAGTCTTTTCAGTCCCCGAGCTTCACTCCTATCCATACGGGGTTCACACCGTCAGATCAGCCTCGCCCGCACCTCCTGACAGGCACACCTATTGGTGATTTCAGTGCCACCTACAGCGAGTTGACTGGTTAGCCGACACCCTCGCACACTACTTCGTTTCACACTTCGTCAGGGTTGTCAGCTCCCGAGGCAGTCGTTCCACCAGTGACAGGGACCGGAACTACAGAGACCCTCCCTTCTTCAGTTGCCTCGACAGATCCCCCAGCTACTGGCGCACTTCAGGCTCAGGTTACTCAGACAGATCCACTTGTTGCTACACAGTCAGTGCCTGTTCCTGTTCAGACCCAGACCGCTTCGCAGCCACGTGCTTCTTCAGAGGGTCAGCCAGATAGCTCAGACTCCGAGGGCGATTCGCTTCACTTCGTGATCACTCCGCGCACCTCGGCACCCGACACGACTCCGTCTGTCCCCCCGTCAGATTAGACTAGTTTTTTTGGCGCTTGATGCCAAAGGGGGAGAGAGAGTAGTTTCAGGGGGAGTTTGTTAGTGGGTTTTCGTTTTTTGTGTGCTACATTCATGCATATCATGTTTATTTTTCAGCATTGCATTCGTGTGACATTGTCATCGAGTCGTAAACTTTGAGTTTTAATGTGTTATTCGTCTCAGTGATTAATATATGTCACCGTTTTAGCTATAGCTCTAAGGTTGTGCTTCCGTGCCTTACTCCGATTACTTATGAGCTATATCTTTTTGTGTACTAACGCTTTTTGTCTTATCTTATGAAGTACACTCTTTTGGCTTGGAGCACATAAGCAATTACTAGTCTTTTTTGCTTATTGTCTTTTGCTTATGTGAACCAAGCATGCTCGAAAACCTTCACTCTAATCCATTGAAACTTAGTGTTGTCATCAATCACCAAAAAGGGGGAGATTGAAAGCATCTAGGCCCCAAGGTTTGGTTTCGGTAATTAATGACAACACTTTATTACCATGACTAACGTGTGTTTTGCAGAAACTTGGTAAGTTAGGTCATGGAGGTGATGACTGCTTTGAGCACTGTGGTATTCGTGTCCCTTGATGGAAATCGTTTCGGTTTTCAAAAGAGTGACGTCAAGATTAAGGACGGTTAGTTCCGGATGTCGAGGTGTTGAGACACATTCGGAATAGTCGTTAGGATCTTCGTTTTTCTCTTTTGGCCGTACTATAAAGGGGGGCATGAATGGGTAGCTTGACCTAGGCGAGTCCTATGTTTAGGTGTGGTGCACACTTGTTAAACTTGGCGCTAGGCAACCCTAGAATAGCTCAAAGTTCAGTTGGAAGCAACTTGGTCGAAGTTGCGACGCGTTTCGAGAAGTTTCGGGCTGTTTTCCAGTCACCGGACGCGCTCTTCGGGAGCACCGGACGCGTCCGGTGAGTACGCTCTGCGCTAGGGTTTCGGCCTTGACCACCGGACGCGGTCCTCACGAGGACCGGACGCGGTGGTCAGTGGCTGACACGTGTCATCCAGGGAGAACGCCCGTCGGACGCGACCTGGACTTGATCGGCGAGTCCGGTGCGAGTCCAGTAAGGTCCAGAGAGGACCGGACGCGCCGGTCTTCAGGCATCGGACGCGGCCTCACGTCCGGTGCGAGTACAGTAAGCACCCTTGCACAATCGGACGCGTCCGGTCACCCCTGACCGGCGCGTCCGGTGGTTCAGTTCAAAATCGCGTTTTGACCGTTACGGGCGACCGGCGCGTCCGGTCTGTTGCACCGGCGCGTCCGGTGACCCCGTGTCAGAAAGTAACGGTTCGTTTTCTTTGAGGGGTGTATAAATACAACCCCTCCACCTCTTTTAGAGGTCTCTTGCTCATTCAAACATCTGAGAAAACCCTTTAGAGTGCAAGGGAGTGCAAGAGCTCTAGTGAGGATAGAGATTTGAGAATCAAAGTTTGAGATTCCTCACTAGTGATTAGAGAGTAGCAAGTGTGCATCCATCTCCTCATTTGGGCTCGTTGTGGTCAAGTGAGAGTTCTAGCTTGTTACTCTTGGTGATCGCCATCACCTAGACGGCTTGGTGGTGATTGGGAGTTTGGTGATCATCCGGCGGAGCTTGTGGATGACCCAACTCAAGTTGTGAGCGGTTTTGGGTGATTCGCCGCGACGGAGTGTCGAAGAATCAACCCGTAGAGAGCACTTGATCCTTGCGCGGATCAAGGGGGAGCGACACCCTTGCGCGGGTGCTCCAACGAGGACTAGTGGGGAGTGGCGACTCTCCGATACCTCGGAAAAATATCGCCGTGTTCCTTGCCCCTTTACATTCAAGCAATTACTTTCTCGTATTTACTTTCATTGCTTGTTTTACTTTCCTAGAATTGCCATGCTAGACTAGGATTGGAAACTAGGGTGCAAAACTTTTTAACGGTAGACTCTCTAGGAACACAAGTAGGCACTAGGGGTGAATTCCGGCTTGTAGGATTTAATTCTTGCAATTAATTTTTAGAAAAGCCCAATTCACCCCCCCTCTTGGGCATCTTGATCCTTTCACGAGCTTTGCAAGTGGTGTTGAGCCCGTTACCTCTTCTTGAGGGCTAGCTTTGTTTTACTTGGTTGCGTCGAGCCGTTGCCCATGTCTTTGGGGACCAAGTTTTTGCTCATTTCAAATGACTTGTTTTGGCTTTTCTTTGGCTTATGGTCATTTGGTTGAGCACTTTATTTTCTCTTCTTCTTCTTCTTCTTCTTTTGCTTAAGCTGTTCATGTATTGGTATTGACAATGCACTCATCAAGGGGGAGATTGCGAACACAAGCTTGACAAGTACCCTTGTGTGTTCGTTTTGTGATGAGTGATTGTCAATGTGATCCATGAAGTAGGTTGAGTGGTGACTAACCCTACCATGGTGAAAGCTATGTGTGCGACATGTCTCTTGGCTCGTGGTGTGTAGGTGGGGAGTACGGAGGCGGTAGTCGACGTCGAGGTAAAGGTCAAGGAGGACATGCCGTGCCGACGGATCGGGAGTGGTGAAGGGCGGATGTGAGGCTTGAACCGAGGGACCAAGAGGCCGTGTGACTAGCCGCGGTGGCTGACACTTGGGACATCGACGAGTGCAAGTGTACATTGTGATGAAGACGGCGTCTGCCAAGTCAAGATGGAGACGATGGCGTCGTGGCACTTGACGGAGGCCGGTGGGCCGAGTCAAGGAGGAAGGCGAAGGCGTCATACTTGGCGGGAGGTCAGACATGCGTCGACATCGGGGGTTTGGTGGTTTCGTCCTCAAAACCATCGGCGAGGGACGCGTATGGAGTACGCTACTCGCGAGCGGTTTGGTGGTTTGGGCCTCAAAACCATCGGTGCCGGGTTTACGGGTTTGAGCCTCAAAACCTGGGCGGAGGTTCCGAGGAGGAACGGACGGCACGTGGCAGCATCGGGGAGTTCTCGTCGAGGCAAAGGTACCGGTGAGGAGGCGTGGTGGCCGTCGGATGAAGATGACACCGGGTTGGACCATAACGCCCTTGGGCTAAGTGGTTTGACTCATTTGTATCCAGGGGCAAAATTGGGATTGTGTAATAGCTCTATTAAATAGGATGAGGGAGCCCCCATCTCCCTCACCTCCTCCATTTTCATTTTCTCCTTTAGGGTTTCTTCCTCTAGGTGCTTGTGTTAGAGAGAGGTCCACTAATTCACCGATTAGTGTAAGAACCATGAATCTTTGAGGGAAGGAGGCCCCGAATCCTCCGGTGTCCTCTGGTGTTCGGCGGAGAAATCAATTTGTGAGTTCATGATGTGTTCTTCGTGTTCTTTGTTTTCTCCCCTCTAGTTCTTCCTTCGATTCGTCATTTCCAGATCATTTTGGTTTGTTTTTGTTGCCTTGATTCGTGCTTTGACGTGAGTAGAATCTTTCCACCGAAGGAAATCTATCAATTCCTCACGAGTAAGTAGATCGGGCGATTTCTTGGTCTAGGTCTTAAGAACCGGTGTTTTTTGTTCTCCTTCGATTTTCCGTTGATTGGCTTCAAATTGGGTGATGACCTCTTAGAGGTAGCTCCCCAACTGCCTTGTGATCATGCTCACCAAGTTTCGTGGCAATTGGTGAAGATTTGGCCGCAAATCGGAAGATCGAAGAGAGGAGGCGATTTTCGGAGCTCTCTGTTCCTGCTGTTTCACGATTCACGGACAGCCTGCGGTTCTGTAGCAGACAGTCCGGGAGTTGAGATTTTTTCTGTGCTTTCTTTGCTGCACGGTTGAAAGCTCTATGTTTGGTGTTGGTAATTAGTGACAATGCCTAAGTACTAATCCTATGCCTAAGTTGTATGTAGCATATGAGGATTAGTACATTCCAAGGTTGGTGGCAAGATGGACATGGTGATCATGATGGCCACACTTGGATTTGGACGCAACCCTACGTGATCAAGGCAAAGGTATATGCTTAAGGGTTGTGTTTTAGTAACCAAGACACCTAGTGGGTGTGGTTACATTATAGGATAGATAGCCGTACTATAAAGAGGGGAATGACGCGACTATTGAACTCCTAAGTGCCTCTAGATGTGCATTTCATGATCATATGCATTTGGATAGAACTAATAACGCCTCGAAAAATGATTGTGAAAATGCTAACACACTCACACTTGACGAGATCACATGGTGGTGTTAGCACATTTGCGATGGCGTTGGAGTTTAAGCGGTAGAGAGGGTTTGGGGTCCTCTCTCCCTCCCGCCGAGCGTGCGAGCGCGGGATTCAGGCGATTTCGGGGAAATGAAATGCCTATTTTCTACTACGCCGGAAGTCGGAAATCAAACGGAAATCAAACGGAAGCGAACGGAGGTCACAGTGGTGACCAAACGCAGCACCGGACGCTGCACCGGACGCTGCACCGGACGCGGTCACTGTGCGACCGGCGCGTCCGGTCAGTGTCCAGTGACTGCGCATGTTTCGGTTGCTCGATCGGACGCGAGGCGCGTCCGGTCACAGGCCACCGGACGCGTCCGGTCGTCCAGGGAGCTTACTGGACTCCCACCGGACGCGGTCACTGTGGCGTCCGGTCGGTTCACCAGCGCGTCCGGTCGTTGGTTTGTTTTGCGCGACTCAGAGTTCACCGGCGCGTCCGGTGAGACACGGGACCGGCGCGTCCGGTGGTGACCAGCGCGTCCGGTCGTTGCGACCGGCGCGTCCGGTCAGTGTTTCGAATTTTAGCCGTTGCGGCACCAGCGCGTCCGGTCAGTTGGACCAGCGCGTCCGGTGAGCGCGACTGCTGCTGATTTCAGTTTCTAACGGCTATATTCGAAGGGGTACGTCTATATATACTCGTTGGCCGGCTCAAGGCTCTCTCTCTCTCTTGGACATTTGACATACTTGTGAGCACTTTGAGCTAAGCAACTCCCCTCCCACTCATCTCTCTTGCTTCTTTGCATATTCGAAGTGAGATTGAGTGATCCAAGTGCATTTGCATCGTGAGATAGCATCTAGTTGGCACTTGGTGGTTGATTTGCTGCGGGATTCTTGTTTCTCTTGGTGGTTGCCGCCACCTAGACGGCTTGGAGCAGCTTGGAGGCATTGGCAAGAGTTGGTGTTTGTTCTTGGCCACCTCCGGTGTTTGTAAGGGGTTTGTGCCTACCTCGGCGAAGTGCCAAAGGTAACATTAGTGGATTGCTCGTGTCATTTGCAACCTTTTGCCATTTGGTAGGTTCTTGTGGCGCCTTTTGAGAGGCTCGGTGTGAGACCGATTAGCCACCGAACCACGTGGTAAAGAGGGACACAACGGGGACTAGCGTGCCGGCAAGCACGTGAACCTCGGGATAAATCTCTGTGTCGTCACTTTCATATTGTGATTGATTGATCCCGGAGTTCGGTTGTTTTGGTATTCTTTGTTGATCATATTGGTTGGCTCAATACTTCGTCCCTCGGTGAAACCCTCCTAACTCAACTCCGCATTACTTTCTTAGTTATCCTTGCTAGCTAGTTAGCTTTGTTAGAGTAGCTCTTTTGTGTAGCTTGCTAGTTGTAGTTGTAGGTACCTTCTCGGGTTGACTTGTGCGGTTGAGTGCAAATACTAGATTTGTGAATTGGATAGGTGGCTTGCAAACACCCCGTAGGCTAAGCAAAACTCGCTTCTCGCTATTTGTTATATTGATAAACTTGTTTAGCTTGTCTTTGTAGAAAGTTTTAAAAGGCTATTCACCCCCCCCCTCTAGCCATCTAGACCTTTCAAGTGGTATCAGAGCCGTGGTCACCGTTTGCAAGGCTTAACAACCTCGGTGCAAGATGGCTCAAGTTATGTTCAACCATGTTAATGGCAAGCCTCCTTTCTTTGATGGTGTCTCTTCCTTTGATCATTGGAAAAGGAAGATGAAGCAATATCTAGGCAATATACATGAGAAGGTTTGGGATGTGACCAATGAAGGATACATTATTCTTGATGAAGAAAATCTCACTCCAAATGACCGCATCAACAAACAATGCAACACGGCGGCACTTGACACAATCTACCGTGCCATTGATGACAAAGTATTTGAGCAAATCAAAGATCTTGAAAAGGCAAATGAGCTTTGGATAAGGCTTGAAGAAACTTATGAAGGCACTTCAACGGTAAAAAGTGCCAAGCTATATATGCTCAAGGACAAGTTCTCCACTTTCAAGATGAAGGATGATGAATCCATCCCGGAGATGTTCTATAGGCTCCAAGTCATTGTCAATGATCTCAAGGGGCTTGGAGAGAAGGTTGAGGACAAGGACTTCTCACACAAGTTCTTGATGTGCTTACCCAAGAAGTTTGCCACCTTGAGAAGAATGATCTTTAGAGAGGGATTGGACAAGGTCAAACCAACCAATGTGCTTGGAGATATAATGACCGATGCCCAATACAACGATGATGAAGATGAAGATGAGAAGAAGGAGACCAAGATCAAGCAAGAGAAGCCCATTGCATTCAAGGCTTCATCTTCTAAGGGCAAGAGCAAGATGGAGAGTGATGATGATGATCCGTTCGATGATGAAACCATGGCTCTCCTAGTGCACAAGATGGGGAGGTTCATGAAGAAGAAAGGATATGGTGCAAGGAAGAGAAGGGACTTCATGAAGGCAAAGGAGGTACTTTGCTACAATTGCAATAGCCCCGATCATATAGTGGCAAAGTGTCCCTATGAAGATAAAAGATATCATGATGGGGAGTTGAAGTTGAAGAAGAACAAGAAGGACAAGAAGGAGAAGAAAGAAAAGAAGAGCTTCACTATCAACAAGAAGAAGAAGGGTGGTGGTTATGTGGTCACTTGGGATAGTGACAACTCCGATAGTGATGATGATGAAAGCTCTAGTGATGATGAGAGGACCACTCGGCGAGCCCTTGCAAGCATTGCCCTCTCCAACAAGACATCTATCTTCGACACTACATCGACATGCCTTATGGCCAAGCCTACCAAGGTAAAATATGATGATAGTGATGATGATTCTTGTGCTAGTGATGGTTGTAGGAGTGATAATGAGGAGGACGAGGACTACTCCAAGGATGATCTATTGGGCATAATAGATCAAATGAGCAAGGGTTATAAAAGGACAACCAAGAAATACAAAATCTTGGAACAAGAGCTCATTGCCAAGAGCAATGAGAATGATGCCTTGATGGAGGAGCTTGTTGCTCTCAAAAAGAGTAAGGAGTGCAAAGGAATTGAACAAGAGCTCAAAGCTCTTAGGAAATCCTTTGATGAGCTAGAGGCCTCTCGTGAGTGTCTAAAGGAAGACCACGAGGACCTTGAAGTTGCTCACACTAGGCTTAAGGAAGCCCACTCCTCTCTACTTGAGCTCATCAAGGAGAAGGACCTCAAGTTGGAGAAGCTCATGAAGGAAGCTAAGGAGGAGCAAGTGATTGTCACTTGTGATATTGGACTAACATGTGATATTATTGATGATTCTTTATTTGTTGGTCCTACTAATGCTTCATGTAGCTCATCATCATCCACCACAACCAACTCTACCTCTACTACTAGTGATTCATCACTTGTGGTTGAGAATGAGACTCTCAAGAGAGAGGTGGATGATCTCACCCGCGCATTAGGCAATGCCTATGGTGGGGATGCCCGCTTGCTAAAATGCTTGGGTAGCCAAAGGTTCTCTCTTAACAAAGAGGGTTTGGGCTATACTCCCACGAAGGGCAAGGCGGCCTTTGCTACTCCAAAGTCTCGCTTTGTGAAGAGCAATGGTCGTTATTGCAATAGATGCAAGCAAGTTGGGCATATAGAGATTAATTGCAATAAAATGAACAAGAACAACAACAAGTTTCATGCTAAAATGGATTACATTCCTTTTGATTCTTGTTATGTGCTTACCAAGGGTGAGAAAGGTGTGCATGCTAGGTTTGTTGGTACACCAATTGTGGGTCCAAAGAAGAAGGCCATTTGGGTACCAAAAAGCTTAGTTACTAACCTCCAAGGACCCAAACAAGTATGGGTACCTAAGAAACATTAATTTACTTTGTAGGTAAATTACAAGGCCGGAGGAAGACATTGGGTGCTTGATAGTGGGTGCTCTCAACATATGACCGGTGATTCAAGAATGTTCAACTCTCTCAAATCAAATGATAGTGGCATTGACAGTATCACATTTGGTGACAATAGCAAGGGTGATGTGAAGGCTCTTGGAAGGATTGCAATCTCAAATGATCATAGCATTTCGAATGTGCTCCTAGTTGAAAAGTTGAACTTCAATCTTCTCTCGGTTGCTCAATTGTGTGATCTCGGTTTCAAGTGCATATTTGGTGTTGATGATGTGGAGATAATTAGTGTTGATGGCTCTAATTTGATCTTCAAAGGCTTTAGATATGAGAATCTATACTTGGTTGATTTCAATGCTTGTGACACTCAACTTTCAACATGCTTGCTCACCAAATCAAGTATGGGTTGGTTATGGCATAGAAGACTTGGTCATGTTGGCATGAAGCAATTGAACAAGTTAGTGAAGCATGACTTAGTTAGAGGCTTGAAGGATGTCACATTTGAGAAAGATAAGCTATGTAGTGCGTGTCAAGCCGGAAAGCAAGTAGGCAACACTCATCCATTGAAGAGCATCATGAGTACTTCCAAGGCATTTGAGTTGTTGCACATGGATTTATTTGGGCCAACTACATACACAAGCATTGGTGGCAACAAGTATGGGTTTGTGATTGTGGATGATTTCACTAGATATACATGGGTATTCTTTCTTGTGGACAAAAGTGATGTATTTGACGTATTCAAGAAGTTCATCAAGAGAGTGCAAAATGAGTTTGAGACCACAATCAAGAAAGTGAGAAGTGACAATGGAAGTGAGTTTAGAAATACAAGAATTGATGAGCTATGTGAGGAGCTTGGAATCAAACATCAATTCTCGGCCAAGTATACACCTCAATCAAATGGCCTAGTTGAAAGGAAGAATAGAACTTTGATTGATATGGCAAGATCAATGTTAAATGAGTATAATGTGAGTCATTCATTTTGGGCCGAAGCAATCAACACGGCTTGTTTCTATAGCAACCGCCTCTATTGCCACAAGTTTCTAGAGAAGACACCATATGAGATCTTAAATGGAAGAAAGCCCAACATTGCATACTTTCGGGTATTTGGTTGCAAATGCTATATCTTGAAGAAGGGCACTAGATTGAGCAAGTTTGAAAAGAAATGTGATGAAGGATTCTTACTTGGTTACTCCACTACTAGCAAAGCTTATAGAGTTTGGAATTTGGCTAGTGGCTTGCTTGAGGAAGTTCATGATGTTGAGTTTGATGAAACAAATGGCTCTCAAGATGAGGAAAATAACTTGGATGATGTGAGAGGAACTCAATTGACCAATGCTATGAAAGAAATGGATATTGGTGATATTAGGCCAAAGCAAGTGATTGATGTGGATGACAACAAAGATCAAGTGCTCCAAAGTCCAATTACACAAGCTAGTGGGTCTCTAATGCAAAATCAAGCTAGTACATCATCTCAAGTGCAACAAGATCAACAAGTGGCTAGTTCATCATCTCCAACTCATGATCAACATCAACATTCAAGCAATCAAGTGCAAGTGCTTCAACCAACCAACATTGCTAGAGATCATCCATTAGATTCCATCATTGGTGACATACAAAGGGGAGTTCAAACTAGATCAAGATTGGCATCATTTTGTGCTCACTCTTCTTTTGTGTCAATGGAAGAACCCAAGGACATTGATAAAGCATTGAGAGATCCGGATTGGGTAAATGCAATGCATGAAGAACTCAACAACTTCAAGAGAAATGAAGTATGGGAACTAGTTGAAAGGCCTAAGAATCATAATGTCATTGGAACAAGATGGGTCTTTCGCAACAAGCAAGATCAAGATGGAATAGTAGTAAGGAACAAAGCAAGACTAGTGGCTCAAGGTTACACACAAATAGAGGGTCTTGACTTTGGTGAAACTTATGCCCCGGTTGCAAGATTGGAAGCAATTAGGATCTTACTTGCCTATGCTTGTGCTCACAATATCAAGCTATATCAAATGGATGTGAAGAGTGCATTTCTAAATGGGTACATTCAAGAGGAGGTGTATGTGGAGCAACCTCCCGGTTTTGAAGATGACAAGAAACCCAATCATGTCTACAAATTGAGAAAAGCTTTGTATGGATTGAAGCAAGCACCTAGAGCATGGTATGAAAGATTGAGGGACTTTTTGCTATCCAAAGGATTTGTCATGGGCAAAGTTGATACAACACTATTCACCAAGAATATTGGGAAAGACTTGTTTGTGTTGCAAATATATGTTGATGATATCATCTTCGGTTCAACCAATCAAGATTATTGTGATGAGTTTGGAAAAATGATGGCAAAGGAATTTGAAATGTCAATGATTGGTGAACTTAGTTTCTTTCTTGGACTTCAAATCAAACAAATGAAGGAAGGAACATTTGTGAGCCAAACCAAGTACATCAAAGATATGCTCAAGAAGTTTGGCATGGAAGATGCAAAGGGCATTACAACCCCAATGGGCACTAGTGGAAGTTTGGATAGTGACAAGAGTGGCAACATGGTGGATCAAAAGCTTTATAGATCAATGATTGGTAGCCTACTCTATGTGACGGCATCAAGACCCGATGTAATGTTTAGTGTATGTATGTGTGCAAGATTTCAAGCCTCACCAAGAGAAAGTCATTTGAAGGCAACAAAGAGAATATTGAGGTATTTGAAGCATACACAAGATGTTGGATTATGGTATCCCAAAGGTGCAAGCTTTGAGCTAGTTGGATATTCGGATTCCGACTATGCCGGTGACAAAGTGGAGAGAAAGAGCACTTCCGGGACTTGTCAATTGTTGGGAAGATCACTTGTCTCATGGTCATCCAAGAAGCAAAATAGTATTGCACTATCTACCGCCGAAGCCGAATACATCGCCGCGGGTAGTTGTTGTGCACAAATCTTGTGGATGAAGGCAACATTGAAGGATTTTGGAATCAATTTTAAGAATGTGCCATTGCTATGTGACAATGAAAGTGCCGTGAAGCTAACCAACAATCCGGTTCAACATCAAAGAACAAAGCATATTGATGTTCGTCATCATTTCATTAGAGATCATCAACAAAAGGGTGACATTGCTATTGAGAGTGTGGGCACCGAAGATCAACTAGCCGATCTATTCACCAAGCCACTTGATGAGAAGAGATTTCACAAGCTAAAGAATGAGTTGAACATAATTGACTTCTCCAACATGAGTTGATGCATCCCAATGTTATGACATGCCTCTCCTTCGAGCTCCAAGGTATAATTGGTTGACATGTCATACATTCTATACTAAGGACATGTTTAGTGCATCTAGTCATGATTTCTTATGTTCTAGGCTCATTCATGAAAATTAAATGACCTTAAAGTTTATATGGTGCCACTATTGTTTCCATGTCTTGTATGATCTAGTGGTAGCATATAACTTGTTTGAGCGCTTGTGATCCTAAGTGTTTAATCTAGAAAACTTGTCTAAATATTTGCTTCAACATGGTGCATGATAACCCTTCTAGTGAGGTGTGAAGAAGCTTGCCCTTGGATCAAACCGAAGCATTTTATTTATGCAAGCAATCTAGGTTGAATCACAAACTTGATCCTAACCCCATAATTCTACTTGATAATCTATCTAAAATTGGTCCCTTGTGGTCATTGGTGCCAAAGGGGGAGAAAAAGTTGTTCACAAAGATAGCACTCAAAGGGGGAGAAGCACAAAGGGGAGAATTGGTAAAAGAAGGGGATCAACTAAAATTTTGAGCACACAAGTAGGGGGAGCAAGCTCTTAAACATGAATGTTGCATTTCTTTGTGCACTTCATATGTATGATGCATAGTTATGCATTTCTTTTTCTCCGATACATTGCTTGTATGGTGGTTTGCTAGTATACAATTGAATGGTGTATTGAAGTCTAGCATGAATAGGAAGTAGTTAGACTTTTCTTGCTTCATATCTTTCTAAGTGGTACTAGAACCTTGCTTATAATGTTGATCTCACGAGGTTTCTAGCTTTGTTTGTGCTTTTCAAGTGATATCTAACTACACAAGGTGCTAAGATGGTGTTTATCGCTACTCCGATGGTATCACGCTTCAAAGGTCTATAATCTAAAACACTTAGCACCCATTGGTAGTCAATGCTCCTAATCTTTCCTATCTAACATGTATGCTTCCAAAATCCAAACATATAGCATACATGTAGGGGGAGCCATTGCTATCAATTTGAATTCATGATCACTTGTCCATACTTCTTACACATGGTAATATACTTGGACAATGTGACATGGGTTCAATCAAAATTTTATCATAATATCTTTGTGAAAGGGTTGTCACCAATTACCAACAAGGGGGAGATTGAAAGCTCTATGTTTGGTGTTGGTAATTAGTGACAATGCCTAAGTACTAATCCTATGCCTAAGTTGTATGTAGCATATGAGGATTAGTACATTCCAAGGTTGGTGGCAAGATGGACATGGTGATCATGATGGCCACACTTGGATTTGGACGCAACCCTACGTGATCAAGGCAAAGGTATATGCTTAAGGGTTGTGTTTTAGTAACCAAGACACCTAGTGGGTGTGGTTACATTATAGGATAGATAGCCGTACTATAAAGAGGGGAATGACGCGACTATTGAACTCCTAAGTGCCTCTAGATGTGCATTTCATGATCATATGCATTTGGATAGAACTAATAACGCCTCGAAAAATGATTGTGAAAATGCTAACACACTCACACTTGACGAGATCACATGGTGGTGTTAGCACATTTGCGATGGCGTTGGAGTTTAAGCGGTAGAGAGGGTTTGGGGTCCTCTCTCCCTCCCGCCGAGCGTGCGAGCGCGGGATTCAGGCGATTTCGGGGAAATGAAATGCCTATTTTCTACTACGCCGGAAGTCGGAAATCAAACGGAAATCAAACGGAAGCGAACGGAGGTCACAGTGGTGACCGAACGCAGCACCGGACGCTGCACCGGACGCTGCACCGGACGCGGTCACTGTGCGACCGGCGCGTCCGGTCAGTGTCCAGTGACTGCGCATGTTTCGGTTGCTCGATCGGACGCGAGGCGCGTCCGGTCACAGGCCACCGGACGCGTCCGGTCGTCCAGGGAGCTTACTGGACTCCCACCGGACGCGGTCACTGTGGCGTCCGGTCGGTTCACCAGCGCGTCCGGTCGTTGGTTTGTTTTGCGCGACTCAGAGTTCACCGGCGCGTCCGGTGAGACACGGGACCGGCGCGTCCGGTGGTGACCAGCGCGTCCGGTCGTTGCGACCGGCGCGTCCGGTCAGTGTTTCGAATTTTAGCCGTTGCGGCACCAGCGCGTCCGGTCAGTTGGACCAGCGCGTCCGGTGAGCGCGACTGCTGCTGATTTCAGTTTCTAACGGCTATATTCGAAGGGGTACGTCTATATATACTCGTTGGCCGGCTCAAGGCTCTCTCTCTCTTGGACATTTGACATACTTGTGAGCACTTTGAGCTAAGCAACTCCCCTCCCACTCATCTCTCTTGCTTCTTTGCATATTCGAAGTGAGATTGAGTGATCCAAGTGCATTTGCATCGTGAGATAGCATCTAGTTGGCACTTGGTGGTTGATTTGCTGCGGGATTCTTGTTTCTCTTGGTGGTTGCCGCCACCTAGACGGCTTGGAGCAGCTTGGAGGCATTGGCAAGAGTTGGTGTTTGTTCTTGGCCACCTCCGGTGTTTGTAAGGGGTTTGTGCCTACCTCGGCGAAGTGCCAAAGGTAACATTAGTGGATTGCTCGTGTCATTTGCAACCTTTTGCCATTTGGTAGGTTCTTGTGGCGCCTTTTGAGAGGCTCGGTGTGAGACCGATTAGCCACCGAACCACGTGGTAAAGAGGGACACAACGGGGACTAGCGTGCCGGCAAGCACGTGAACCTCGGGATAAATCTCTGTGTCGTCACTTTCATATTGTGATTGATTGATCCCGGAGTTCGGTTGTTTTGGTATTCTTTGTTGATCATATTGGTTGGCTCAATACTTCGTCCCTCGGTGAAACCCTCCTAACTCAACTCCGCATTACTTTCTTAGTTATCCTTGCTAGCTAGTTAGCTTTGTTAGAGTAGCTCTTTTGTGTAGCTTGCTAGTTGTAGTTGTAGGTACCTTCTCGGGTTGACTTGTGCGGTTGAGTGCAAATACTAGATTTGTGAATTGGATAGGTGGCTTGCAAACACCCCGTAGGCTAAGCAAAACTCGCTTCTCGCTATTTGTTATATTGATAAACTTGTTTAGCTTGTCTTTGTAGAAAGTTTTAAAAGGCTATTCACCCCCCCCTCTAGCCATCTAGACCTTTCAACGGTGTCCGTACTTGCGGACTGTCCGGCCCCCAAGCCCGGACTGTCCGTGGTACTGTAGTAGTTGTTTTTCAGTCGAGAACAGAACTGCTTCCGCGAAGTTTGTTTTCAGTTTTTTGACCTGCGGACTGCCCGTGGTACTGTAGCGATTGTCCGTGGTACTGTAGAGTACTGTCTGCGGTACTGTAGCAGATTGTCCGCGGCTCGCAGTTTGTGCTGTTGCGATCCGTTTCTCGCCCGTTCGGTTTCTAATTCGAGTTCCGTCTTTTGCGTTGGGTTTCTAGTGATCTAAGGAACGTCTTTAGGGTCTCTTAACTCTTGGTGGCTCGAGTTTTCGTAGCTTTTGTTTGTGTGCCTTTTGGAGTTGATTTTGGGACAGCGGTCGAAAGTTTTGAAAGAAATTTGAGGCTCCCATTCACTCCCCTCTGGTCGCCGTTTCTAGTCCTTCAGGGCGATGGGCCTCGACGCAAGTATAAAGAGGACGGCTAGCAAGCTTGACGACGTTCTTGAGAGAACACTCCAGGCGCACGAGAAGAGCCCGGGAAATGATGGTGAGGCTGGTGATGACCTCCTTGACGACTTGCTTTCGGCGGTGAAGGAGGGTGGCGACGGGTTTATGCTGGACAGGATCGATGTCAAGGGACTCGTCCTGGTAAGTCCTAAGGATTAAAGGCTAATTTGTACCCAGAAACCATCTTTGTTGTGTATACTAATATGTGAAAAAATTTCGTATTGCAGGACTTGTTTGTAGCAGGAATCGATACAACTTCCAAGGCGATAGAGTGGGCAATGGCATTTCTTATCAAGAACCCAGGAGAGATGGCCAAAGTTCAAGAGGAAGTGAGGCAAGTTGCAGGGGCACAAGGAGTCCTAGAGGAGCCGCTGGGGAGGATGAGCAGACTGCAGGCGGCCCTCAAAGAAGCCATGCGGTTACATCCACCGGTGCCGCTGCTCATCCCCCGTGAATCGATCCAGGACACCAAACTCCACGGCTATGATATCCCTGCCAAGACTCAGGTCATCATCAATGCATGGGCGATCGGAAGGGACACCCAGTCCTGGGATAATGCTGAGGATTTCCTGCCAGAGAGGTTTATGAACGATGCCGGTGACTACAGTTGCAAGGGCTATCGGTTCATACCATTTGGTGCTGGGAGGAGGGGATGCCCAGGCATTGCGTTTGCAACGCGCCTCGCGGAGCTTGCACTGGCCAATTTGCTATACCATTTTGATTGGGAGCTGCCGGAGGGCCAGGACGTCGAGTCATTTGAAGTTGTCGAGTCTAGTGGCCTGTCTCCTGCTCTTAAGTCTGCCTTGACCCTTGTCGTGAAACCCTTGCAAGAGGCCCGGCTCCAGGGGGAGGGCAGCTAGTGCGACCGCCGGGAGCCCATGGAGCTAGGGGCCCAACAGCATATTGGTAATTAGTAGATATAATTTTCTATTTTTTCCAAAAAAGATATAATTTCCTATTTGGCATAAGCCTTTGGCCGCGGATCGAACGAGGAGCAAGCGTTTCGTTTTCTGCCGGCGCCGGCGCCGGCGCTTCCTATTCTCGCTCATCGACGCGGACGCTCTATTCTCGTGAGGAGATACCGACTCACCCGACGCTGGTCGCCGACTCGCCGGCGCACCGCACACCGGCACACCGTTGTGGTGCCGCGACGGCGCGAGCTACAACTGCATGCAAGGACGGCGAACAGCAGATGCGATCATGGTAAGCAAAACCAACACGCCAACATCCATGACGGATTAGTATTTTCCAATTTCTAATTTTTAACTTTGATCACTCGAAGCTAACGCTAGGGACATCACCGTACTGAAGCCTATTTTTTCTTATTTGTTTAATTGTTTTGGACGACATTGATCTCTTTATTATTTTTGAAGATTTTGTATCAAGAAATGTTTAAAGACGGTCTTTTACAAGACACTAAAGCATTATATTTTTATTTGAGGTAACCCTAATTGTTACTGTTCTTTTAATTTTTTTGTTGTACTGTCCTTATCTTTTACAAACTAAATATATACTACAAAATTACTATTATTATTCGTACTATATATATTAATCTTTACATTAAAAATTAGTTTAATGAACTCTTATCGTCTTGCTTGTGCAAGGCCCTTAAAATTGTAGAGCCGGCCTTGGAGCCCGAGCATACCAGCACAGCAGTGTGCTCGCCCTTGGTGGGCGGCTCGCCGAGCAGCGGAGCTCAGCACCGTGCAGGCTTGGCCACTTGCCCTCCCTGCTGCGCATGCTGACCAGCAGCCGAGCAGAGCACCTGAGCGCTCGCCCATCCCTCTGCTCTCGTTTCGTTCTCGCGGACAGTCCGCTCCAGTAGGCTCAGACAGTCCGCGCCTTCAGTCTCGATAGCAAGCAGAAAATTTTTTTACTCTGTCGTGTTTGGAGATTTTGCCTGCGGATAGTCCGGACTCCATCCCAGACAGTCCAGGACTGCTACTGCAGACAGTCCGGATGTGGACCGCAGACAGTCGGCTACTGTGCTGTGTTTGCTGTTTTGATTCGTTCCTCGCTCGTTCGTGCTCCGATTTGAGTTCCGTTTTTTGCGTTAGGTTTCTAGCGATCTAGAGAACCTCTCTAGTTTCTCTTGACACCCAGTGGCTCGTGTTTTTATTGCTTTTGTTTGTGTGCTTTTTGGGGTCGATTTTGAGACAGCGGCCGTCACCCCCGTCTGGTCACCGTTTTCAGTCCTTCAGGTTTTAGTGCAGAGACACCCTGAAGAAGGCGAGACATATGAAACAAAAGCCATCCGTCAGACATACATATGAACCAAACAAAGAGCAAAATCTTTAATCCCATGGATAACCATCTTGTAATACAAGTTATTACTTGAAATAGGATCAATTTTGTGGTAATTTCAGTAACATTTAAAAACTGCCAAGAAAACTTCTTCTGCTACAAAATAATACATCAAAATATACCATGCTCAACATGCGCGAACGCCGCAGCTCTAGCAGGCTCCTCAGGGCGTGGAACGCCTACCTTGCCTGATCAAATAGATTGGCTTTAGAGCCTGAAGTTTTAAGCAAGTAGAACAGCATGTATTAATATCATTATTTTTTGAGATTATCATTATTAATTTCTAATCATTTGCAACAATTTAAAGCTAAATGCCAAAAGAATAATATTAATTTTACAGCTATACATACTCAGTTACTAACTATAGGATTTAGAGGAAGTATTAAATATACGGAAAGCTCTGGATGACATCGGCTGAATTGATATAAATAAAAAGAATAGAACTTGCATGAGATGGAATGGATTGAGAGTGAAATCGATCAAATATAAAAAATACAAAGCAGTAGCTAGTAACTACAAAGGACGTACTCCGGCTTTGTGGGCATGCATGGCACTCGCTGGCTTGTGTAGGTGCGTTAATCGCCGGCGACTTGCAGCTCCACTTCCTGCGCCTGCGATGGCATGCAGAGTATTAATAATCAAGCCAGGTGTTGACAGCAAAGTTACCATGGTGATGGTTGATGATGCGCGTAATGTGAAGAAGGTCGTTGGGTTGATCACTTGTCGCGCGGACAGACTTCTCCAACAACATATCGATGACAGCTTGAGGACGACCTTTGCTTGTTCGCTGGAAGATGGAGGATGTCGCATGTGGCAAGCCAGGCTGCCCTAGTCGCCAGTAGAGAGCAGTTCGACGAGACCGTGCGGAGGCATGCATGATCTAGATGAAGGCGGCAGCAAGATGTCCCTTAGGGTACGTGCGCAACGATTTGTTTACACATCAAAGAAGCAGGAGGGGGTACTGGTTGGCGGGTACACTTGAGGATGGTGAGAAAAATCAATCGCAAGACGTCAGCAAGAGAGAAACACGCATAAACGTTTATAAGTTTTCCGGACAGGTCCACTTGTCAGATCAAGGTGGAAACTTTAGATGCATTGGATTTAATTTTAATATAGATCTGAGGGACAAGAATTAAGGTGGGTAGGAATATCAGGGTAACGGGCTATTTTCAATTTCTTTGCTCTTTTATAGTATAGATATAGATATAAATATGCCAGACTATGCCTAGATCATTCAAAGAAAAAACATGGGCAATAGTGCATTTCATATTCTCACACTGTCACACACATTATCCCATGCATAGATGAAACATTATATCATTTTACCACGTGGGTCAAAGTCTTATTGTAATGAACGGCGGTATGCACCTTGTGAAAATAACAGAAGGAAAGGAGAATATAGCTGGATAACTGCCAAATTTAGAGAATTGTGGCCTTCTTCTATATCATGCATGCTCGACAAATTTCTTATCTATTGCTTTTTTTTTAAAAAAAAGATCAGAGATTGTATTTATACCAAACATTAGGTGGCCTTCCACCTTATCTAACATAGTACATAAGTTCTGTGTGCTCTTATAGTTCTCGCTTACAGTGTTTTGGATACAAGGGTCAAGGGGCACTTAAGACCGGGGGAAAGGCCACTTGACTCCACGACTTCAAACGACTCGAGGTCCTGGTCATCTGGTAACTCCCAATCAAAATGATACAACAAATTTGCCAGCGCAAGCTCCGCAAGGCGCGTCCCGAAGCCAATGCCGGGACATCCTCTCCTCCCAGCACCGAACGGAATGAACCGGAAGTCTTTACCACTGTAGTCCAAGGCAGTGTGCACAAACCTCTCCGGCTTGAATGCATCCGCATCCTCCCATGACTCTTTGTCCCTGCCTATCGCCCACGCGTTGATGATGACCCGGGTCTTGGCTGGGATATCGTAACCATGGAGCTTGGTGTCCTGGACCACCTCGTGGGGGACAAGGATTGGCAATGGTGGATGCAACCGCATAGCTTCTTTCATGGCAGCCTGTGGTCGTGTCATTGTGCTTAGCTGCTCCTCTGTAACCCGTCCGTGTTCCCCTACAATTTGTCGCAGCTCGGCCTGTACTTTCTCCATTTCCTTTGGGTTCTTCACTAGCTCAGCCATTGTCCACTCCATCGTTTTGGAGGTTGTGTCTGTGCCAGCTAGGAAAAGGTCCTGCATTAAGAAATTTGTAGTATTGATGTGTTAGCAACAAATGCCAGCATTCTACACTCAATATTTAGTACTGTCCCCGTTTCATATTATGGTTTCACTTTAGTTTTCTCATCAAAATCAACTTTATCGAAAAATATAAATTTTTGATTGTGCAGCAAGGAGTATGTATGCCTTGAAGTTGAAGACAGGCAAGATCAATAATGGCAGTGAAAGGATAGATAACCCAGGCTTACAAGGATGAGTCCCTTGAGATCTGTTCTATCAAGGTTTAACCCCGCGCCTGCCTCCTTCACGACCCAGAGCAATTCGTCGAGCAGGTCATCGGCGTCCCCGCCGCTGCTCTTCTCGTGCTCCTGGAGCGCCCCTTCGAGAATGGCGTCCAGCTTGCTCGCCGTCCTCTTTGTCCTCGCGTCGAGCCCCGTCGCCCAGTCCACCCACCCTAGTCGCGGGAACACGTCGCTCACCGCGATCGTCTCGAGCAGCACGGTGGTCTCCTTCATCATCGCGCGGATCGCTGCTGGCTCCATGCCTCCGAGCTTGTTCCCGAACGCTGCC
This sequence comes from Saccharum spontaneum, assembly GCA_022457205.1. Taxonomy (NCBI): domain Eukaryota; kingdom Viridiplantae; phylum Streptophyta; class Magnoliopsida; order Poales; family Poaceae; genus Saccharum; species Saccharum spontaneum. The sequence continues at coordinate 55,251,937 of CM039613.1, forward strand.
CTGGAGATGACCGTGTAAGTTAAGCTGATGAACAACTCACTCAAATGGACGACGACCCCTCGGCGGTGGCCGTCCACATGGGCGCTCGCAGCGCGGATCTGCTCCACCAAGGACGCGACCGCCTCTTCTCGGAGCGCGCGGAAGGAATCGACCCGCTTCGCGCTGAGGAGGTGCAGGACGGCGATGCGGCGCAGCTGGCGCCAGCGCTCGCCGTAGGCGCTGAAGGCGATGTCTCGGCCGTCGTAGAGGAGGCCATAGGCGGTGCGCTGCAGCGGGCGGCCGCAGAAGACGTGGTCCTGGGTCTTAAGGACCTCTTCGGCCACGGAGGCTGAGGAGACCACCAGAGTGGGCACGGAACCGAGGCGGAGGAGGAAAACCGGGCCGTGGCGCCGCGATAGCTCCAGCAGCTTCCGGTGGTGGTGGCTCCGGCCGAGCTGGTGGAGGTTGCCGATGACGGGCAGCGCCCGAGGGGAAGGCGGCAGTACCGGGCCACCACGTTTGCGGCCGGACCTGCAGAAGCTTCTGATGATGACGAAGCAGGAAACCACGAGGACGACGTAGTAGAGAAGCAGCTGGTTAGAGTCCAGCTGAACGGGAGCCATGAGAGCACGCTGAGGAGTGAATTCAGGAATCAGGGACTCAGGAGTATCCAGATGAAACGGATTACGTGGAAATATATGTTGACTATAATAGAGGTCATCGCAGAACCGCAGACTAGTGGGGAGGCATGCATGAGCTCGATCTGCTGTTGGCTTTAAGGAAGTCTGGTGTTGACACACGCATACACGTGCATATAGGGTGTAGGGCGCCGTGTGTGTGAAGAGATAAGACGTGTGTGAATGATACTCCATGATAGCAGTACTGTAGTATTTCCTCTATCCCAAATTATAAGACGTTTGGCTTTTTTGACACCAAGTTTGACCACTCGTCTTATTCAAAAAAATTGTGCAAAATATCAATTTTTTATCGTAGCTTGGTATATTAATAAAAGTTCTTCAAGAATGACTTAAATTTGACTATATTTGTACAATTTTTTTGAATAAGACGAGTTGTCAAACTTGGGGTAAAAAAAGTCAAACGTCTTATAATTTGGGATGGAGGGAGTACAACAGAGTGTTGTTCTCGTTTTTTGGAGAGTCAAACGTTTTTAATTTTCACTAAATATATACAAGAAAACATTAATATTTATATTACATAATTTAGATGGATTGTTCAATTTATTTTCATAATAAACTTGTTTAAAGACATAAATATTGTTAATATTTTTTATAAATCTAGTCAAACTTAAAAAAAAGTTGATCGACACGAATACCATAGCAACACTTATTTTAGGACCAAGAGAGCAAATACTGACACCCTGTTCGTTTCGCTGGTTTATTGTGGCTGAAAGTACTGTTCGCTGGTTTGTTGTGAGAGAAAAACACTGCTGGATGGCTGCTGACTCTGCTGATCCAGCGAAACGAACAGGATGTGAACCAATCTAGAGATCCAATATTATGTGGTGAACTAACAGATCGTACATCCAGGCCTATCCATCTGGATCTTCAGTCCATTCAAAGTCCGTTGTCGTTAGCAGCCCACACAACATGAAGCCCAGCTGGTGCGCATAATCGAGAGCATATATAATAACAAGTTAAAAGGGAGTTTTTCTTAAAAAAAAATAAAAAAGCCTATCTGACCACTTTATCTTCTGAGTTTGATCTGCCTACCCCAGTCGAAAAAATTGTTTCTACTAACACCCCGTTCAAAAATAGTAATCGTAGCTCAGAGAAAAAGTCATACAAAATAGATTTTGACCAATAATTTCTCTTATAATATAAAGTTGACAACTTAAAAGTCAATATCATCTTATAGGCACTTTTAACACAAATATATTGATGCTAGTTTTATACTCTAAGCTTCCATACAATTTAACTAATTGTTGGCCAAATTTTATAAAGTTTGATTTTTCCTCTGTTCAAATACGATTATCATTTCTGAATAGAGGGAGTCTCTAATTTTTTAAACCGTCCGAATTTAGAAAAGGTATATTTTGTATCAACTTGGACAAAATTGTTATTAAATCTGAAACTGCTCGGTTCAATAAAAGTTGGCAGAAGTCCAATGGACTTTGCCTGAACCAAAATGGACTGCTCAGTTCGATAGAAGTTGGGAGTCCCAGAACAAAATGGATGACCCAGTCTAGACCCTAACAGCCTAATGGGCCTAAAGATGAACAGTGGTGGCCTCAAGTAGTCTTGTTCGCCTGCCTGATTGTACACGCCTCGATGCGGTGCCATCACTGTCGATTCTCCACCTTTGTGGTAATGGCTAGAACCTAATATGTGGCCTTGAATAAAACCTGCATAAAAGATGGTACCTTTTGTTTTATCAAACACAATGTTATTCTGACTTAGCCAAAAAGCCCAGCATAGAGCACAAACTCCCACCAAAATTTGGTGTTTTATCGTTTTGTCTACTCCATTTAGCCAAGAACTGAACATGTGTGCAACATTAAAAGGAGGTTGTAAACCAAAAGTTACCAAAAAAATACTCCAAAGGAATTTTGCACAAGGACAATAAAAAAATGATGTATTGTTTCATCCTCCGAACAAAAAACAAGTTTGCTTCCTTGCCACCTTCTTCGAATTAAGTTATCCTTGGTAAGAATAACCCCTTTATGTAAAAGCCAAATGAAAATCTTAGCCTTTAAAGATAATTTGAGCCTCAAAAAAATCAGGTTTTGAGCCATCGCAGCATCGTCAATAAAAATTCTATACATAGATTGTACTGTAAATTGTCCATTTTTTGTTTGTAGCCATATATACCTATTTATCTAGATCTATATCACCAAAAACTTGAAAAGGAGCACAAAAAAATATATGAGAGTGTGTACCAACCTCCTACTGTCACCTTCCTCAAAGAATTCAAGAGCAAAACCTCCCCCTTTTGAAAAAGAAGACGGGGTAGTTAGGGGGTGGTTTTGTAGCCTGTCATTAACGGAGATGGGCAACCTAAGGCAGCCGCCTCTGTTAATTATTAATGGATATGGACGCTTTAAGACGCCTGCCTCCGCTAATTACCTATTAAAGGAGGCGATTGCCGTAGGCCAACCGCCTAATGGAGGCGGTTACCTAAAGAAGTCTGCCCCGTTAATGAGTTAACTAAGTAAAAGGTCCTAATGGCTAGAGGGGTGTGAATAGCCTATTAAAAATTCTACAACAATAATTAAGCCAATGGTTAGACAATTATAAAGCAAAGCAAGTGTTGCGCTAGCCTAGTAAAAATGCAAGCCTCCTATTCACAATTCTATTTATTATAGTCTCTATGTCACACACAAAGGGCTAAGTCACTACCTCTAAGTTAGTGAGCTCTCAAAGCCTAATTAAAGAGCCTCACTTCTCAAAGCCTAATTAAAGAGCCTCACTAACCACTAACAAGACACAAGCTAGCTCTCAAAACTAATTACACTAAAGAGTTTAACTACACTAGAAAAGTAATGCAAGAGAGATAGGAGTGTTATACCGCTGTGGCAAGTGATCAATCGCAATATATCAACGAACACCAAAGAAATCCTCGGAGATAAGATAACACAAGACTTTTCCTCCAAGGTTCACTTGCATGCCGGCAAACTAGTTCCCGTTGTGGCAATTCACTCACTTGGAGGTTCACGCGCTAATAGACATCACACGCCTAATCCACAACCAGGTGTCGTACAACCAACACAAGATGAGGATCCACAAGCCATGCGCAATCTACTAGAGTTGCCTTTGGCGCTCCGCCGGAGAAGGCACAAAAACCCCTCACAATCACAATGATCCGAGCCGGAGATAATCACCTTCCTTCGCTCGACGATCCACCAATCACCGGGCCATCTAGGTGTCGGCAAATACCAAGAGTAACAAGATCTCCACTAGCCCAAATCGCGCCAACTAGTGTCACAAGATGCTAGAACACTAAGCAATGCACTAGAGGCTCTCCAATCTCACTCAAGATGATGAAATCAAATGTGCAAGTGAGTGGAGTGGTGTGCTCAGCTTCCAAAGGGTGTACACAGGTGTGGGAAGTGTCAAGAGTGTGGCCAAGACCGGCCACCACCTCTATTTATAAGCCCACAAGCAAATAGAGTCGTTACCCTGTTGGAGCACTTCTGTGAGGTCACCGGACAAGGCGGTGGTGGTACTGCCCTAGGGGTGGCGGTGCCGTCCAACGGTCGACTCAACGACTAGTTTGACTGGCCGAGCAGGCACCGGACATGCATGGCGGTGCCACTCTGGCCCAACTGCCCGTTTTCCCTCCTCTCTGAAAAATTAGGGCGGTGCACCGCCATGGGGTGGCGGTGACCGTGGCGGAGCCCAACTCCAGAACCCCCGCTCTCCGTTGAAAAACGGCGATGCCACCGGACAGGGTGGCGGTGCCCCCGGCGGTGCACTGTCATGCCTGGGGCGGTGCCAGCCTCCACTTTCTTGCTCACTGCCGAGGCCAGGTGGGCACCGCTCCTAGGGGTGGCGGTGCCACCGGACAAGGGGTGGTGGTGCCCCCCAGAGGCAACACCCAAACTGCCTCTTCTCAGCCTCCAGCCGGTCACCGCTCTAGGGGTGGCGGTGCACCAGACAGGGGTTGGCGGTGCCCCCAGAGGCAGCACCTCATCCCCTTCTTCGCCTCCTTTGCTTCCTTTGCAAATGTGCCAACACCACAAGTGTTTTACCATCACGTGCAAGCATGTTAGCATTTTTATAATCATTTTTCAAAGGTTGATTACTTCTCACCGATTGTGCACTAGGCCTAAAATGCAAATGCAAGTTTTCCAACACCTAGTGGCACTAGATGATCGAGTTGTCCGATAAGAGCTCCCCTCTTAATAGTACGACCATCTATCCTAAATGTGATCACACCCACTAGGTGTCTTGATCACCAAAACAAAATGGCCCTATAATTATATCTTTGTCTTGATCCCATTTTATTTTTCTCTTTCTTCTTTTCCAAGTTTGGAGCTTGATTACCATCATCACATGTCCGCCAACATGATCTTCATCCAATTGCTCCACCACTTGGGATGTGCCACCCTATCTCATGATCACTTAGAGGAATAGGTTAGCACATAGGGTTTCATCAATTAACCAAAACCAAACTAGAGCTTTCACTAAGGTGGTCTGGTTAAGGCATCTACCAACATTAATAGACTATTAATGGAGGTGATATCTTTGAGACTGCCTCGGTTAGCCATTAATGGAGGCGGTCGCTTCTTGCTAGGAGCCCCCAACCATTAAAGGAGGCTGCACCCTAACGTGTCCGCCTCTATTAATGTTTGGGCAGCATCTCACAAAATATTTTATGTAGTAGTGTGCTCTCTTATTTTCCATGGTTATCCATAGGACAAAGTAGAAATACTTCCTCCTTTTGGTCTATGGCTAGAAGTTCGATTGTAATATTTCTCATTTTCTTCTCTCTTTCTTCATTTCTTAGCTTCCCTTGTTTTGTATTGTTTGTTTATTTTCTTTTTAAATAAAATTTTTGCTTGGGTGTTTTACCCCTCTATGTGCCTAAAAAATATATAGTTCTCTTTTCACAAGGTGTGTATTGTCGTTTATTAGAATAAGACTTTGGCCTATGTGATAAAAATTACAAGTATCTAATATCTTATCATTATTTGTAAAAAAATTGCTCCATTCTCACTTTAGAGAAGTTAAATATTCCAAACTTTGATCAAATATATATAAGAAAATATTATATGGTGCATAATTAGTATCATTAGATAAATCGCTGAATATATTTTCATAATGAACTTATTTGGAGAAACAATTATTGCTAACATTTTCTATTAATCTAGTCAAACATTAAAAAAATTGACCAACATGAAGCCCATGGCGACATTCTTTTTTGCGATGGAGGGAGTATATTAATAGAGTTACTATTGACCACATGGTTTTTCTAACAAAATCAAATAAACCTTATAATTTTAAATGGAGGGAGCACTTGCATACACAAATAGCATGTATCGATCTAGAAGGTGGAATTAGGAATTAAACCACAACCACAATGCATCATCAAGAGAAAAAATATCATATTAGAATTCATCTCGAGATTCATCTAAAAGACCGGCATATATGTCACAAAAACATGGATGTGAGTTTCAAATTTAGGGGGACTAATTTTGAATTTTCAAAGTTCAAATTAAATTCAATTTGATTAATAGAGTAAAATAAGTAAAAATAAAAATAAAATAAATGGTCTATTAGGACTCATGGGCTAACATTGCGAAAGAAACATGCCCACATTTAAAGAAACAAGCCCACGTGGAGGGTTGGTAGAAGAAAATTAAATTCCACCTAGGTAGAAAGGAAGATCGGTGCTCGTATTTTTCTGGATTTATTTCAGGATTTAACGGTGCTATGCTTTCAGTAGTAGGCGACGTCCTCGTCGACAGCAAGGCGCCTATGGTAACTTCGTGAATCTCGAGATTGGCCGGCACAGTCCTTCGGAGGTGTTCATAGAGGTAGGATTTTATGTACGTGTGTTCATAGGGGTGAGAGTGCGTGTATGTTGTGAACGTCTATGTTGTACTGTGTAACTCTAAAAAAAAGTCTAGTTCAAAAAAGAGACGAAGAAAAGACTTCTTCACTAAAAGAAATAGGTTGGCAGTTTGTTTGATGGGCCGGCAAGCAAGAGGTCCACTGAGCTAGAGTTGGCAATATCAGCAAGAGGACCGTGCTAGGGTCAGAACAACATAAAGACGTGATATAGACTGAAGCAATGACTTATCTTGTGCCATAACGGCACGGCTCGACGTGTCTAAGTTACAGTCCAAAACAGCACAAAGCACGAGAGATCTGTGCCATGCTGGCACGACGATCCAAATCCCACCTCTAGTCTCGTTGCTGTACGAAGGTTCTGGTCTGAAAAAATCTCGTTTGTTGTATTTTCGTGATCGTTTCCTCTTAGTTTGAATCTTATATGTGGATCTCATTTCTTAAACGTAGCAATGCGGTTGTCCTTTATCTAATAATAGCAATGCGGTTGTCGCGGTGTGCTTCGCTTCTAGTGTTGTACTATCAACTCTTCTTCTTCTTTTTTCTTTGGAACCAAGGGGCACGAGATTATGCATATTTCATTGATAGAGAAGGTTGTTGTACACTTGTACTATCATTCACACACGTCTTATCTCTTAAGTCTGCGTACAGCGCCCGTCCTTTTTTTTTTTGCATGTGTCCTCTTGTGTCATGTGGCACAAAATTCACGCAAGCGTCCTTAAAGCTAGCATAATCTAATTTCTACGTGATCTATTCATTGGCCACTGCTGAATTCACTCCTGACTCCTGAGCTCCGCCACTAAGCATCGCTATATGCTCGTGGAGTCGTGGCTGATGGCTCCCGTTCAGCTCGACTACTCTAACCTGCTTCTCCTTGTCGTCGTCCTCGCGGTTTCTTGCTTCGTCATCGTAAGAAGCTTCAGGTCAGGCCGCAAAGATGGCAGCCGAGTACTGCCGCCTTCCCCTCCAGCGCTGCCCATCATCGGCAATCTTCACCAGCTCGACCGGAGCCACCACCACCGGACACTGTGGAGCTGGCGCGGCACCACGGCCCGCTTTTCCTCCTCCTCCTTGGTTCCGTGCCCACTCTTGTGGTCTCTTCTGTTAGATATTTAGTGGGCTTGGCCCATTTAATATTTAATAAAACTAATAAACTCTATGGTCCGAATAATACATGTTATATGGTTTAGTACCAAATGAGAATTTGACTGAACATTGACTCGACTTATATGGTTGAACCTTAGTTGATTATATCGAGAAGTTGAGGAAATGATAGCTGGATGCCACACGCGCGCGCCGCCGCCGCTGGCCGGGCTGAGGCCGTGGGATGTGGGTGTGGCGTTGGCGAGGCAGGAATACGGAAGTTGCTCAATTGATTGGAAAACCGAGTTGATCTTGATGACCGGAGTTTCTCCCAATACCGCCTCCCTGTCCGCTGGCTTTTCCACTCTTCTCTGAAACCTTTCTTCTCCGCGGTGTACAATATATGGACCTCGGCATCTGTCTGTCATTTCTCTAGCTTGAAGAACAACCACATCTCCCGTAGCGTTCCTGTTCCATCTCCTGCGCACACACGAGATGGAAGAGTACAGCCTCAGAACGTCTCCGCCCGTCTATTTGAAACCTTTCTTCTTTGCGGTGTCCAATATATGATACGCCCGTCGATTTGAAACCTTTCTTCTCCGCGGTGTCCAATATATGGACCTCGGCATCTGTCAGTAATTTCTCTGGCTTGAAGAACAACCACATTTCCCGTAGCGCAGAGCAGTTCCCGTTCCGTCACGAGATGGAAGAGTAGAGCCTCCAAAACGTTTCCGCCCGTCGAGTTCACATGCTCGGGTGAAGGGCGGCCATCACGTTTTTGGGGAGTGTCAGTAAGCGACACGACTACTTACTTCTTCGTCCTCTCTGTTCCCGACGCCAGCGTTGTTGTTCCTCTTCCTCCTCCCGGCGGCGAAAGGTCTGCACTGCTTCCTTACGGCACTGCACCGAACGGGACAACTACATCAACAAGGCACCATGTTTCATTCGGGTGCTTTCGGCTCTGTCGCAGGGTATTTTCTTCATTATCCTCTTAAGTTTCTGATCAAAACCTTGCAGGTTAGCGTCATCTACATGATATACATGATGTTTTTGTCTACCTTGAACAAGCGCACAATTGATGTTACCAACATCATGATTATGTTATTTGTTGGATTAAATTAAACTTGAAATTGCCTAATTTTCTAACATCTTCAGCCTCCATGGCCAAGGAGGTGCTCAAGGCCCAAGACCACGTCTCTGCGGCCGTCCGTAGCAGCACACGGTGCGTGGCCTCCTCTACGGCTACCGGGACATTGCCTTCAGCGCCTACGGTGAGCGGTGGCTCCAGCTATGCCACATCGCCGTCGTGCACCTCCTCGGCGCGAAGTGGGTCGATTCCTTCCGCGTGCTCCGGGAAGAAGCGGTCGCGTCCTTCGTGGACCGGATCCGCGCTGCCGCTAGCACCCATGTGGACGACGGCGGTGGAAAGCGCCGACAAGGGGTCAATGTGAGTGAGTTGTTCATTAGCTTAACCTACACGGTCGTCTCCAAGGCAGCGTTCGGGAGCAAGCTCGGAGGCATGGAGCCTGGAGCAGTCCACGCGATGATGATGGAGACCAGCCAGCTGCTGGAGACGATGGCGGTGAGCGACGTGTTCCCGTGCCTCCGCTGGGTGGACTGGGCGACGGGGCTTGACGCAAGGACAAAGAGGACAGCGAGGAAGCTCGACACCGTTCTTGAGGCAGCGCTCTAGGAGCACGAGAAGAGCAGCGGGCTGGGGAGGCCGATGACCTCCTCGACAACTTGCTCTCGGCCGTGAAGTAAGGCGGCGCGGGCTTAAATCTTGACAGGACTGATGTCAAGGGACTCATCCTTGTAAGCCAAAGGGTTCTCCTTTCACTGTCATATACACATTTTATTGATCTTGACTATCCTCTATAGTTTTTTTTTCCCTTTTTTGGTAAAGGGAATATATACCTGTCTAGTACTATCTATGAAATAGTGGATACATAGTCCTTCTGTCCCTAAATAACTATCATTCTCGTTTCCTGATAAATAACTTTAACTAATTTTAAATATAAAAAACACTACTACAGATTATTTATTAGAGGCAGGCGTTTTTTATTTTTGGAGGGGGGCATTGCAACCGCCTCCAATCAAAGGTCACGGTTAATCCGTGATCTATGGAGGCGGCTGCTTTGCCCACCTCCATAAATCAAACACGAAAAACAAAAAAAGAAAAACCCGTGGACAGGCCCGCAGAGCCCATCCACGGGCCGTCGGCGCCGCCGCCGCCGCCGCTAGCTACTCGCCGGTGCATGCCGGGATGGGGCCACCCACCGCCGGATCTGGCCTCCCGCAGCAGGATCAGGCCGCTCATCGTTGCACACCACCGTATCTGTCGGATCGACAGTTGATGAAGAGGAGCGCCGCCACCTCGCTCGCGCCAGCCCTCAATCCGCCACCGGAGGGCGAGCACACCGGCGAGCTTGCTGGATCCACGAGTCCTGAGGCCGGATCTGCAAGCTCCGAGGGCGGATCTGCCGGATTCGCGAGCCTCGAGGCCGGATCCAAGACGTCGCCGCCGGAGGCCCCGCATCTAGCGTCGCCGCCGCTGCTAGGGTGGGGGAGGAACCCCGCCGGCAGCAGGTGTGCGCGCCTCGCGTGCCGCCGTCGCCGGTGGGGGTTGCCCCGCATGCCACCGCAAGAGGGAGAGGGAGGCCGGAGTGGAGAGGGAGAGGGAGGTCGTTGTGGAGAGGGGGAGGTAGGCCAGAGTGGGGAGGGAGGCGCTCGGTCTCGGAAAGGGAGCCGCTCGGTCACGCAGGGCTGACTCCATGGGAGAGGGAGGTGGTTAGAGAGAGAGGAGTGAAGAAACACCAAGTCTCTATATTTATAGTTGAAGACGACTATCGGGCCTTGCTGGGCCTGTTGGGCCTCGACCTTTTCGGAGGTGGGCCTTATAGTGTGCCCGTCTCTAAAAATAGATTTACGGAAGTAGGCATCATAAGACGACCATCTCCGAAAATAGGTCATTTTTTAGGCAGTTGTCTTAAGACGTCCGCCTCCATAAATCTAGTGCCCGCCTCGGTAAATAAATAATGTCCGCCTCCGTTAATTGCAGGCATTAACCGTGATGGTTAGATTTTGTGACCACCTCCGTTAATAAAAGGCACCGTCGTGCAAAATCATTTGTGTAGTAGTGAAATTAATACCATTATATATATCGTTGAATTTATTTTCATAATAAATTTATTAGATTAGAAGATACAAATGTTGCACGTATTTTCTACTAATCTAGTTAAACTTATAGTACAGAAACAAAGAAAACAACAGTTATTTAGGGGCAAGGGAGTATAATCCAATGTTATTATTATTATAGTTCCTGCCTCTCAACGTAAAAGGTAAGCTCTGAAAAAAAGCAAAACTACAAAACGCGACGTCAAGCTAATCAGTATAATAAGTCTATATACGACAACCATCCTTGCCTAGCGTAGATCTTCAATATACCATCGTCTCTAGGCTCTAGCAACACGATGTGGCTACCTCAGTTTGTCGTTTTCTTTTTCATATAAATGGTACAACAGGCTACCTCAATTTGTCGTTTTTCATTATATGGCTACCTCAGTTTTTCATTTTTCTTTTGGATGGTACAATCTTAATAGAAGAGAGTCCAGTATGTGTCCTTGTAAATAACCTACAAATAGGGATATAATATTTTTTTATCAAAGAACACATAATTTCTACTCAATTAAATAGGTCAAAAAATTACACTTGCTCCGACACGAACTTAGGATGTTAATTAGTTTGGAGTCTACTTGCTTTTTTTAATGAAAATGGAGCCTACTTGAGAGTCCAGTATGTGACCTTGTAAATAACCTACAATTAGGAATATAATATCTTTTTTATTTTATCAAAGAACACATAATTTCTACTCGATTAAATAGGTCAAAAGATTACATTTGCTCTGACACGAACTTAGGATCTTAGTTTGGAGTCTACTTGCTTTTTTTTTAAACGAATGGAGTCTACTTGTTGAAGTTGAACTCCAAGAAAATACTCCCTCCATCCCGGTTAAAATGCACCTCTGTGGTTCAAAATTTGTCCCGCAATAATCCATACATATAGGCCTGAACGTGGTAGAGGCATGCAGCACTAGCCGGAACCAACAACAGAGAAGTGCAACACTATTTTTTTTTTATTTTCTCTTTCCATGGACAATTCCAACGACAATATATTATTAAAAAAAAGAAAAGAAAACCCGATAGGGGCTCTTGATTGCTCTCTTCCACTCGTTCATCTGTTCCCCACCGAGACTTCTATCCCTCGGTGTACCTGCTGGTCTTGGCGAGTGGAGTGTCAGATGAATGTGTCATAGGGGGTAGCAGTGTCATTTTATATGATACTAGGTTGGCTGTTTGAAACCTAGACCTGCATTTAAACTAGGACAGAGGGAGTATCTTACAATAACGAATCTGCAGGAGGGACCCTGGCCTCTCATTGGGCCACGTCACCTGGATTTCACTAGCTGTTCTGATTAAAGAGATAGTGCCGTTGAAAAATACCACGTCATCGCGTTGGAATCTCACCTCCGAATGAACAAACCTCTCGTCCCACCTCCGATCCAACCCCTCGGCTTCTGAGCTCAGATTCGGGACACTTCCAGACCAATCAGGTTCCCTGCACGTGTCGACTTCCCACGAATACGTATGCTACCCTCTCCTTTCTTTTTCTACCGGCCGACGGCCAGATCTGGAAAACAAACTAAATCTAAACCTGGTCGATGGGCTTAGATTGAAAGCGATAGAAATCCCAGAGCCAAGCAAATAGTCCAAGTTCCACCCTAGCCAGGAGAACACAAGGTAGTACTGGAATCCATGTCTTCGTTCTTAGCCTCTCATTCTGGATCTCCTTTTTACTTTTCGGTGTCCCATATTTTTCCGATTTCAATCTATTGGTTTTCTGTTTTTCTTTTCCTATTCTCCATCTGTAAACCAAACTTAGCAAGACGTTAGATGTGATTACAAGATAAAATCACAAACTTGATAACTAATCGGGGAAAAAAATCTATTGTGAGCCTGTAACCAGTGAGAGGGCTGCGTTGGCCTGTTATATTAATACCTATCAATACAAAGTATTCACAAGTATCTTATATATATTGTTCACATTTCTATTCCAAAATACAGATAAACCAAGTGGAGCTCCAAAAGGATAACTGACCGAGGTATGCTCAGATAAACATTTATGCCACTCCTATTCTTAGCTTTTAAAATGCTTACAAATATAAATTTCCTTTTTTTAATGCAAAAACTCATATATTATTAATTTCTGCAAAATTCATTCTTCCAAACACTTAATAGTTCTGTTGGACCCATCGTAATTTAAATCTTAATGTTTTAGCAAAGGAGTCATGGGTATTGCTAATAATCCAGACATTGCAGAAATATCGAAAAAAAATGACCAAGTTCTCTATTTACCCTGTTTCTTGTAGTTTTGTGTCATTAGCCTGACTGTACACTTGACTACATTATGCATGTTGTTTATTTATAGCATTTTATCTAACCATTTCCTTGTATGTTTAATTTTTTCATATATACATATACTATGCTATAGACATAATTACCTATATCTAGAAATGGCATTCAGAAAAAGAAAATATCTTGAAGAGAATTTAGAGCCTGAACAGACTGATTCCAAAAATGCAAGACAAATAAGGTTGCAGAAAATACGATACAAAAAGAGGAAACGAAAAGAAGAAAGTAATGCAGATATAGAAAGAGAAACACAACGATATTGCTTAAACACAGACCTCTGCCACTCATATCTATTTTCATCACAAGGTATGGTGTCATTCACTCCTGAATATATTCAGCATTTAAAAGAATCGTATCCAGAAATATCATATCTAGGTACACGAAAATATAGCTGCAAATATTGTAATGCGATATTTTGGGAATCTGAGAAAAATAAAGGTCATTCACCTAAGAATAAAGAAGTAGAATACTCAAATTGTTGCAAATATGGAGAAATCAAGATACCACCATATAGAGATCCACCAGAATTTCTTGCCAATTTGCTTAATAATAACCAGAATAGTTTGTCAAAACACTTTATGCAAAAAATAAGGCAGTACAATAGTTTATTTTCCTTCACATCAATGGGCGCAAACATAGACAAAAATATAAATGATGGCAATGGTCCATATATATTTCGTATCAATGGCCAAATACATCATCGTATTGGATCCTTACTACCAAAGCCAAATAATATACCAAAATTTGCAGAATTATATATTTTCGACACACAAAATGAAATTGAAAATAGAATTCGAGCATTGTCTAAAGAAGAACCTGAAGAAAATGACATAAACCCATGTATCGCAGAAGGACTTAAAACAATGCTCGATCAACACAATCCTTTGGTAAAAAAAATTTAGACATGCACGTGACCTACTTGAGCAGCACAAAGGCATAGACATTAGCATACGGATTATAGGAGCAAACAAGAATGATCCTGTACAATATGAAATGCCACACACAGAAGAACTAGCAATATTAATAGTTGGTGATCTAAGCTTAGAAAAATATAAAAGAGACATCATTGTCAGTTCTAAATATACAGGTTTGAAACAAATATCAATTTTTCACCCAGCATATATGCCATTACAATATCCTTTGCCATTCCCATATGGAGAGAGAGGATATCAACTAGGTATACCTTATCAAAATATAAAAGCAACAAATAATAGCAAGAGGAAGAGAACCACTGTTACAATGCATGAATTCTACAAGTACCACGTTCATTACAGACCAAACCAGGCAAATCCATTCTTATGTTATGGTAGATTATCAAAACAAGTGGTAGTAGACGCTAGAGCAATGGAAGATGAAGATAGACTTATGTATATTGCTAGAAACCAAGATAAACTAAGAGTTGAATATCTTCAAGGAATATTCGACGCAATAGAAAAAGGATTAAGTGATGGAAGCCAAATTGGAAAAAGAACATTGCTACCATCAAGTCATGTCGGTTCAAGACGATATGTGATACAAAATTATCATGACGGCATAGCAATTTGTCGAGTATACGGTCCTCCAGATTTATTCGTAACATTTACATGCAATCCTAAATGGCCTGAAATAACTTTAATGCTATTACAAGGTCAGCAACCCAATGACAGACCTGATATTATAGTCCGTGTATTCCATATGAAACTAAAACAGGTACTAAAAGATATTGAATCAGGTCTAATATTTGGCCCAATAGTAGCAATTCTCTATTCAATAGAATTCCAAAAAAGAGGACTACCTCACGTACACATCTTAGTGTGGTTAAACAAAAGCACATATGAAATAACACCTGACATTATAGACAAGTGGATCTCTGCAGAGATACCAAATCCAATGCAAGATCCATTAGGATATATACTCGTATCTGAACATATGATGCATGGACCTTGTGGAGACAAAAATGAAAAATGTCCATGTATGAAAAAAGGAAAATGCTCTAAATATTATCCAAAAGAATTCCAGGATGAAACACACTTTAACGATAGCGGTTTCACACAATATCGGCGGCGGGACACTAAAATTTTTATCCGTCGAGACAACCACAACTTAGATAACAAATGGGTGGTACCACATAACTTACAATTACTGAAAAAATATCAAGCACACATAAATGTTGAATATGTAAATAAGAGTAAACTTCTCAAATACCTTTGCAAATATGTCAACAAAGGACCAGACAAGGCAACTGTTATTTTCCAGCGAATCAAACAAGGTGAAGATCCACCAGAAAATGAACAAACAAAGAAAATAGATGAGATAAAAGAATATTTAGACTGTAGATATATATGTGAACAAGATGCTTTGTGGAGATTATTCGGATTTGATATACACTATCATTACCCTTCTGTTGAAAGACTACCTGTACACCTGCCCCTATACAATACAGTAAAACTACAGAAAACAACAAAACTAAAAATACTCGCAAATGATCAAAAAATTAGGAGAACTAAACTTACAGAATGGTTTCAGGCAAATAGACAACATGAAGAGGCTAGAGAACTTACATACTGCGAGTTAACCCAGACAAGGGCGAGTTGCTTCTCGGGCAGGAGCCCTGGCCACGTCGCCCGGAATCCTCGCCGCCGTTGGATGCTGGAGTTAACGGCCAGGATTCACCGCGCCGGCTTCAGCCCGAGATCAGCTTCGCTGCCTTCTGACCGGCTTCTTGGTCTTCTCCTTTCCTTCTTCGGCTTCTCGCCAGAATCCGATCAACCAAATATATACGGCTCCTTCCGCTCCTCTCTCCTGCCGCTTCTGCTTCCCCAGCCTCCTCCTCTTCGCTCTCGCTCTCTCCTTTCCCCCGACACAGGCGACGGGGCGACGTTTCCAGATTCAGATCCAGATCCGGCCTCTCCATCCCGTGCGCTCCCTCTCCGCTCGCCGGCCCTCCCCGCGCCGCCCGTGCCAGCGCAGCCGTCTCTCTCTCCGCTCGCCAGCCCTCCCCGCGCCGCCCGTGCCAGTGCCGCCGTCTCTCTCCCTCTCTCCCCGTGCGGCGGCGAAACAGCTGGGCCCCTGCGTTGCCCGCCCTCCGACGCGGCGGCGCATCGGCGAGACCGGGTTCCGGCCATGGCTGCAGCCACGGCGGCAGCTATCCCCTCCCCCGCGCTTCTCTCTCTCTTTCCTGATGTGACGGCACACCAGCGGCCGCGGCCGCCGCAGACGGCCGCTATCCCCTCCGCTTCCCCACGCGCTGCGCGCGCCTCTCTCCCCCTCTCCTGATGTGGCTCAGTGCGGGTGGGGCATGGCCGTGCCATGGCCGGCGCAGGGGCAGAGGCATGGCCTCGTGGCGTCGTGGCCGCTCGTCCTCATCTTCGAGTTTCATCTCAGTTTGGCCATGTGCCTCTTTTGTGCAGTGCTTTCCCTGGTTCGTCTTTCTCGGCTAAGATGGCATAAATATATTAATTTGGGATACAGCTTCATACTGCTATCTGATGCACGTATTTATCGTGCGATTTTTTTTAGACCAATACGAATTTTATTCCTGCACAATATTTTTACTGATTTGAGTGCTCCGTCCATGACCAAAAACTGTTTCCCTTCTGATGCTTGGTGCAAGTGATGGACATGTGTTTTTGCTGTATAGCTTGTGATGAAAATGAACTCCCATTTAACTTGGAAATATAGACTGATGACCTTCAGAGGCCCACGGCATGTTCATGAATATATGTATCGCTATCTGTTTATTTATCTTACCATGCCACTTCCCTAGGCTAGGTTTATTGCAATGCTGCCTTAATAAGAA
The DNA here is from genome assembly GCA_022457205.1 of Saccharum spontaneum. Taxonomy (NCBI): domain Eukaryota; kingdom Viridiplantae; phylum Streptophyta; class Magnoliopsida; order Poales; family Poaceae; genus Saccharum; species Saccharum spontaneum. The sequence continues at coordinate 55,268,778 of CM039613.1, forward strand.
CAAATTTCATGTGCTGGCACTATACCCCACTCCTCTCTACATCCACTGTATATGCCTGCAACATAGATTGCTACAAATGATGCTATTTCTCAGCGCATGCCGTTGTGCCTACCTATGAGAGATCAGATGATGCCATTTTGTTTATTTCTGAGGCTACTCTTGTTCCCTAGATTCTTTCTACTTTTTAATTGTCGTGCCCTTACAACAACCTGCCCATTTTTCTTACTTCCAAGGTGTGAGGATAGTTATATTCTCCCTTGTTTACAGAATGATGACTCTCAAACCATGTGTGAGTTTGTTCTGAGGTACTAAACCGGAGGTGGATGAGGAATTTAAGCCAAGTGTTTAGTTTGCTTCCTTTCTTACCTTCATTTGGGTGCACATGGATTCTGATTTTACATTAATTTAATTTGCTTCCTTTCTTGCCTTCGTTTGGGTCCACATGGATTCTAGCTTCCTTTCTTGCCTTCGTTTGGGTGCACATGGATTCTGATTTTACAGGAATGCCAGGACACAATTGCCTCCCAGCTAGCAGTAACGTGGATGCCATGCTCTTCTGGTTGTGCAAAGGTTGGCTATCACTTCTGCATTTCAAGAAGGTAAGGCGTTTTTATCGTATCTCTTCTCCATGCTTTTCACTGGCTAGATGTGAGGCATAATATACACTGAAAACTATTATCTGAAAATTACTATCGATATCGGTCATTGCAAATTGTAGAAACTATTATGAGTACATGGGCTGCTTTTTATGATCTTATCACCTGCTAGGTATTTTCCAGTATTTCACAGGACTTCAAAACACTGCTAAAGACGAGTACCAATCCTGAATTCAACAAAGAACTTACACTCTGCGGTTCCTGTTATTGGTAAGGTCTGATACTTGCTTGGTCGATTTGGTACACCTATGTACCGATTTCATCAATACGTATTTTATTTTATTTGTTGCCAGGTGCATCGCGGCTTGATTTGGGGGTAAATCAATTGGGTGGAGAGATTCAGTACGCTGGATCAGTTAGTATCTGTCAGGAAAGCCCTTTACCATGCTGTTGTGTTACGCGGTTTTTGTCATATATGTCTAACAACGAATTATCCTTGTGCTAGAGTGCAAGACAAATAAAGGATCCTACTTCATTTTGGTTGCTTTGTATATTGCTTTTCTTTGGGAGGTCTGCTATTAGATATAGCACCTCATATCATGTTCAGGCACTAATATGTTGTGCAAAGATAGTGTTTCTGTAACCCTGAGGGGGCACGTTTTCATGCTATGGTAAATTCAAATCATGTGATTTTAGGTAGTTGCCTGTAATTTTTGTGTACATATGGGATGAGACATGGATGAGGATCCAGTCTATCATGCTGTTGATTTTTGTTGAGTTAATGTGTCGTTTTTAATTTTGGAGTTACAAAATTTGCAGATTGCAGATCATCTTCTACCTGTGGATATGTCATAGGGCATCTTACTATGATTAGTTTCAGGCACAGTAAGCATGGAACAACTCTTTTATCTTCCTCCATGCATCGTGATATTATTTTCCCCTAATGATTCGAATTTTTCAATTTCTAACTCTGTCTAATATGTCACATGTGCAAGATGATATTATTTCCCCCCTAATGAAATGAATGCCGCACATGCCTGTTGACTGGTGCACCTTTTTCAGCTCTGTAGCTGAAGACAGTATGGCTACTACACATCCAGTCCTTCAGGCTTCAGGTAATAAACCACACCCTTGTATATTCATGGCCTCTTTCTCGAAAATTTTTCTCCTCAATCCATTATTGCAGCTTTTATTTTCCTACTGCGATATATTTCTCAAGCAATCGATGTATTACATCTGTTCAAAGGGATCAACGACTTTGCTGGTCACTACCATTCGTACTATCAGAGTGGGCAAGCAGCTTCTCATTTTTGAGGATTGAGGTGACGCCTTATTTCATAGAGCTAATTTAATACAAAAGTTCCATCAGATTGAAGGTCATTTGTGTTTGTTTTCTTCATATTCAGTTCGCTCAATGGATTATAATGTACAGCACTGTTAGAATTTCATGGGGGTGATCTAATCTTGATGGGACTATTCATGACCAACAGTTTTTCCTACTATCACATGCTTTTGTTATGGTTCCGTCGTCTTATGTGATTCATCGTAATTAAAAGCTATTTATAGTTAAACTAAAATTATATAGGACTACAGGCAAAGATGGCTTAACCCCTTCCCTCCTCCCCTTCCCCTCTTGAGTTTCATGGATCAAACTAAAGTGGTACATTTGGAAAAGCTATTTAGAGTTCAACTAAAATAATATAGACCTACAAGCAAAGATGGCTTAATCTTGGTTTATATATGCCATAGCCCTTTTAAGTAATAATATCTCCATGACAGGGTTACATCCCCTCTACGTCAGCTTGCTTATGTCAGGTAGTTTAGTTAGTCCCCGAAGATCTGCTCTATATTTTACCCACCTACCTTACCTTCTTAGTTAGTTCCTTTCTACTTAGAGTGCCACCTTGCACTACAGGATTGCAACTTGATTTTTGTTGCTTGCTCTTTCTGAATTTCCTTGCTGGTTTGCCAATTTATGTACTTACTGATCATTTCTTTCATTTCCAGATAATATTTATAAGCATAGGTGGATGACGATATGAGGCAATGCAGTAAAAAATAGACGATGGGACTTACAGCTACCTTGCATTGAGAGTTCATTCCTTTCCTTTTGGAGAGATTAGGTAACAGCTGAGGTCACCTCTCTTTTGTTTCGATTGTGCAACCTATGAGCTAAAAGGAGGAACTATACCCCCTTTGTTGATTTATTACCCCAGACAAGGGCGAGTTGCTCCTCGGCCAGGAGCACCGTCCACGTCGCCCGAAATTAGCGCTGCCATCCGATCTGAAGTTCAATGGTCCAGATTTCTCCAAACGGATTCCGCCCGAAACGGCTCCTCATGCTTCTCCTTACGTTCCCTGGCTTCTCCCGCTTCTCATCGGAATCCAGCGAGACAGATATATGCTCAACTCCAGCTTCTCCTTCACGAAGGTTCTTTTCTCCTCGTCTCTCTCGCTCCTCTACGATCCCTCTCTCCCGACGCGGACGGCGCGACGGCGCGATCGGAGCAGCGCCGAGCTCGGTGGTGCCTGGCCTTCGGCGTCGGTGCAGTGCCCACCACCCTCCTCGCCGCCCCCGCCCCCGCCCCCGATGCGACATCATCCCACCGGCCTGCGTCTTCTCGTGTGCTCCATGAAACCCTAGGTACTCCTCTCTTCTGCTCTCTCCTCTCTCGATCTCTCTCCCGAAGTGGTGCCGCACCGGCAGATCCCCCCACGGTGGCCGGTCTCCAGCGCGTTTCCCGAACCCCTACGGTGGCCCCGGCTGCGCTCCGGCGTCTGCTGCGCCACCCACCGCCTGCTCATCTCTCTCCCTCTCTCTCAGTCTAGCATATGCATGGTCTGCTGCTGCTCGCGGAGGCTCGTGTCCTAGGGTTTGCTGGGGTTCGATTCCAACTCGATCTCGTGGCCGGCTGATGAATTGAACCAGGTATGTACTGTGCTTACTTTATTGATTGTCCAAATCAATTTCATGTGGTTTCATCTATTTGGTTTTGTTCTTTATTTTTTTTACCTGTTTTAGGTTTGATTTCACACCCTGGCCAACCACTGCAGCTCAACTAGATGCCTCAGAACACGGTGACGTTCTTCTTGTGTGCATCTAGATACTGTATGATTAGCAATCTGAGATTTAGTATTGTTCATGTTCATACTGTTGCTTCATACCTGACTGCTATACTCCATGTCCCTAATATTCATACTGCTGCTTTATAAACCTTTTCATGGATGACAAAAAAGGATCAACATAGATTTGTTTTCTTCTGACCATACTGTGTTTATCTAGGTGTTACTGACCATGTGTAGCATGGAGGAACAAGGCTACTTTCCTTTGCAAAGCACTGTTGCTCCAGGTATGTATATATGTGTGTGTTGAGCCTTTGTAGGATACGCCCGCTTATTGCTGAATGTTAAATAGCTATTGCATTAGCAAAGCATTATTCCCCCTTTTATGTTGCAAAGTAACCTTTTGCATATTCATTTACCCTTCTCTTTGAGCAGGTGTGATTTGCCAATGTACGTTGATTCTTAGCCTTCTCTTAGCCATCCACTGAACCAAGGTATTTTTATCTCCTTCAATTATTAACTCCCTTTCTGTAGCTGTCAGTGCACATTGCAACACTGTTAATTGTGTGGGTTTCCTTACCGCTGAACATATCGGCCTACTACAATTACTATCGAAGGTTCTTTGGTGGAATTTTGTACTACATATGCTGGATTCATGAAAACTTCAACACTTCTGCAACCAAACAGTTCTGTACGAACTGCTAATTTAGCGATGCAATTTTAGCGCTCTGCGGCCTCTACTTATTCTTTTTTCTGGTGATGCAGATTCATATCTATTTCTATGCACTGTGTGTGCTTTCCTGATTGAATGGGCGGCCTACTTCTGCAACCAAACAATACGTAGGACCTGCTAATTTAGCGATGCAATTTTAGCGCTCTGCGGCCTCTACTTATTCTTTTTTCTGGTGATGCAGATTCATATCTATTTCTATGCACTGTGTGTGCTTTTCTGATTCAATGGGCGGCCTAAAGTCACTGCAAAGGGTTCATAGAGTACCGTTCACATAATCAAAACCAATGATTAACCAGTTCTTAACTATTTCATTTTCCTGACAAAAAAAAATATTCAGAGTTCACCAGTTGAGTTTTTTTGGGGAAAAAAGGATATTCTTTTTACATTTCCAGTCCATACAAAAAAGGCGTTAGTGCATACAGAACTTGGAATCTCATAAGCCATTGCAGCGTCAAACAAAACATATTTGAATGTCTGGCAAAACATATTTTAACAGGTATAGATCAAAGAAATTTATGCCTAAATTGTATTCATGTATACAGGTCAGTTGAAAGGGGTGCATATGTTTGCTGGATTAGTTTTTTAATTCCGTGCTGAAACTCAAAATGTTCATAACCCTGCACTACTGCCATAATTTAAAACATATAATCAGTTATAGCTAATCTTAGTTTGTTTATGTACATTGTGCTTGTATCACTATCTTTTCTCATTTGGGCCTAGAGCAAACTTAGGTTCCAGCTTATGAAAATAGGTTCCTGGTGGTCTGGTGGACGATTTCGCAACAACAAAGTCAAAATCCACAAATCAAAGGTACATGCTTCTCTCCATTATAATTCTTCACAACCTCTTATTTCGTACAGTTCCTATCAGCGCCACATGGCCTTGTTACGAATTCTCCATTCTGGAGATCATCGGGTTGTTAGCCTTCGGCGCAAGCCAGAATGACATTGTTAATAACATGCCAAACCCCTGTGAAAGAATCAGCTCTCCACAAAGTGGTTAGTAACACATCTGCTTTTTCTTTATCTTCTACATAGTCTTCCTTATTTTGTTATGACCTTCCATTTGCTTGAAATATTACGTGGTTGCATGAAATAGATATCCATAAACAACCCTCAAAGGGACCTTCCTCATCTGATCGGTACCAAGATTAGGAGCCTAAGAATGGTTCTAATGTGTTCTAGGGAGTCATGTTCTGATGGTACCTTTTAAAAAAGCGATGAGAATAGCAATTTAAGATTCTGCCTGACTGCTATGGTAACTTCTAAAAAAACGATCACTTTACTGCTTTAGGCTTGCGCATTACTGCCTCTATTATACAGCAAAAAAACATTCTTTCTAAGCCTAATCTGCTTCCAAAGCATTAGACGCAACAGATCCGTAGTCAGGGTCTTTGCTATAGGCGCATGTAATTTATGGTGGCTGTATATTTCTTGACAAAATTTGTTCAGTGAATATCCATGTTGAGGGTTTCTACTAAATGTGATCGTGTTTGGCAATTTGTTGTGTCTGTATTTTCTCTTAGAAAATAATTTGGATCTATGCTATTCAATGTCGGTTTTCACTGGTTCTGTATATTTTCTTCCTTTCCTCTTGCTAATTGTGGTTCTCATTTTCATAGTGCTATGCAGGGTATGATCTTCATAAACAGACATACCTTCCTCTCTAGAGATTCGCCTGAGCTCCAAGGCCAGTCTAGGTTACCCAGCTGCTCTACTTCCAGCGCACTATTTTTGAGGGAAAATTGATGCTGAAGAGGTACCACACCATTGCTGCCCTGTTCGCCTCCTTTATGAGATTATAATTCAAAATGTGTTGCGTTGCATTACCAGATAGCTTTACAGCTCAATTACTAATAAACTACCTGACTTTCGCTCTCCAGGAAACCACAGCAGATGAGGATATCAATGTACATGATGTCATGCAAGACAACCAGAACACCTAGCGTCGGTCTGCGGGGTTCCTGAAGCTGCCGCTTGACAGTTTGCATATCAATTCGGGGTGACCTAATTGTCCCTGACCTTTTTTCGTCCTCCAGTAAACCGTACACTAAATCTAGGTGAAAACAACTATTATCCCATTTACATATGCGTCCATCGCTCCTCACTTCCGTCTCCACCAGCATAGTCTGCTAACCTTCATCTTAAGGTTGGCACCGTTCCTTTGTTGCATGTCATGTTGCTTTGTCTTCGCCTATTTTCCAAATATATATTAATAATACAACTGTCCTTAGTGTCTTACTGCTTGTAGCTATAGGAATTTACAAATTTAGGGGCAGTGTACCATTCTGTGCTGCCGCCTTTATAACTCTTCCGTTGACAGCGACCAAGCTCATATCAACATACTCATTTGGGGCCCCTAGGCTTTCCTTCATCTCCAGAATTGCATGCAAACAATGGTTTAGTCTAATGTTGATGGAATGTTTCATGGGTTCACCTTTTATCTACGTAGATGAGATTTTTAGATGCTCCAGGGTGGGTAATGGGTTGTTCGAACTTCTTGGTCTGTTACCTTTTACTCTAATGAAATCAGTTTATGAGGTCTAAGCTTGATGGAAATATTATATGGTCAGCTGATCAACTCTTCCTTGTTTTGGCCAATTTCGATTTGCCTACGCACTTGGTGTTCCCCATAGGTTGCTGTGTTGTCAAATCGAAATTGGCCAGATTGGTTCGCCTTGTGTCAGTTACTTTACTCAATGTGTTAGTGGGTCTATATAACTTATTGCTCAGGACATTTTCTCCATACTAAAAATTTCACTGGTGCTTGCGTATGCGCACGATTACTTGGTTATGTCTGATTTTTTTACTGTGCCATAACTATGCAAGCTCCAGGTCATATGTGAATATGATGTTTGTATTTAGAGCGCCGCTATCTCATATTATCTAGCTGCTTCACAGCACGGTCCGCAGCACCCACACTTTTTCCTGCACGGGCGCGCGAAGGCGCGCGCCCTGACACTAGTGTTGTATCAAAATACCCCAAGTAAGTAGCATCGGCAGGCTATAGGATGGCCAATTGGCCACGGAGGCATGGACGGACGGAGCATGCATCAATTAAAAGCGGCGAAGAAAGCAGGCGATTTATGGTTGATTTGCGACGGGGAACGAGGAGAAGGGCGTGATTTGGGCGCGACCGCTGTCGGTGGTCTGGGGCTTGGGGCTGCCCGTCCAGCCGTCGCGCGAATGAAGACACGCGCGGGGTCGATCACTTCACTCATAGGCGGACCCACCCATAGGGCGCCCCTCGGGCGAGATCCCTGGCCCCAGAGCGCTGAACAACGAGCGTGGAGGCGTGGACCGTCTGAGCGGCCGAGCATGCACAAGAGGTTGAAGACAACCAGGGGGCACGAACGCCGCCGCAACGGGAGCTTCTGCCTTTCTGGACTCTGGTGGTACTATGGGCCTTTGGGGGCTGGAGTGGACTGCCGAACTGGGCTATCTGGCCTGGCCATCGGCCCATCGTGTATATAGGCCTTAGGCCAAAGCATAGGCCACGGGCACATGGACTGCGTCCAAGCTTGAAGCCGAGGCGCATGCAAGCGGCAGCGCTGCTAGGTTCGGCGCTCCCTCTTCCGCTCCTGCTTCTCGCCTCGCCTGCGCACAACTTGCCGGCCGGCGACCCTGCTCGGCCACTCCTGCCTGGCTTCGCCTTAGCGCCTGCGCAGCCCCGACAGCTATGCGCAGTAGGCCGGCAGCCACGAGACGCTGGGCGCCTGCAGGCAGCATTCCCCCGGCTCCAAAAATAAGTACATAGTAATAATACTGGACTGCTCATTATTTAATCTGGAGACTTTCCTGCTTTCTATGACGACCCCAAATCGTCAAAGAGATTATTGGTCAGTTTTGGTTATGGTTACATATTCCCTGATGGACTGTATAAGTCAGTAGATTTATTTTTAAGTTGACAATTACAAGTTACATGCACTTTTGTCTTGAATCTTTCAATGTATGTACGGTGAACTATATAGACTATGAACAACAGTTCTTATTATGTGCTTTTCTCATGTCTTGCACTCTAGTTCCCACAATATTGGACATGGAATGAGTAAAAAAAAACATGGACGAAGCGAAAAAATAATTTCAAAATAGGACGACTATATTATGTTAATCCAGCTGAAGGAGAACGCTTCTACCTACGAATGCTACTCATGATAGTTAAAGGAGCAACTGATTATACAGATATAAGGACGTACAATGGTATTGTGTTCCCAACATTCAAGGACGCATGTGCAGCACGTGGCCTACTAAAAGATGACAACGAATGGTACAAAACATTTGATGAAGCTTCAAACTGGGCAACAGCCTCACAATTACGAAATTTATTTACAACCATATTATTATTTTGCGACTTACAAAATGAAAGGAAATTCTATGAAGAAAATTGGAGAAAAATGGTAGATGATATTGAACGCAACTTAGTTGCTAGATACCATCCTGTAACATATTCGCCTAATGAGATAGAAATACAAGATCTACTGCTTGATGAATTACAACAGATCCTAGCAAAAAACGGAGCAAAAATAAATAACTATAATTTCCCACAAAGATCAAACAAATACAAACTTCATAATGAAAACCATTTAATACAAGACAAGCTGGATTATAATGTAGACTCTTTAGAGGAAGAGGCCAATAGATGCTTTCTCAAATTAAATGAACAACAGAGAAATGCTTTTCAACAAATTGTGAATAGTGTTATAAACAAACAACCAAATTTTTTTTGTATCTGGACATGGAGGTACAGGGAAAACATTTTTATATAATACAATAGTTTCATATTTACGAGCCTAAAGAAAAATAGTGCTAGCAGTAGCATCATCAGGTGTAGCATCTTTATTACTCCCGAATGGACACACTGCTCATTCACGATTCAAAATTCCAATAGATATAGACGAAATGGCAATATGCGATATAAAGCGTGGTACAAAACTTTCCGAATTACTTATGCAAACAGATCTAATTATTTGGGATGAAGCACCTATGACAAATCGACAATGCTTCGAGGCTCTCGATAGATCATTAAGGGATATACTTAATAAAGAAGAACCCAAACAAACAGATAACCCATTTGGAGGAAAAGTAGTAGTACTTGGAGGAGACCCTAACTAAACAAATTCTACCTGTTATTGAAAATGCATCAAGATCACAGATTATAGGTGCTTCAATATTTAAATCATATCTCTGGAATCATGTAAAAACATTACACCTGTATGAAAATATGCGATTACAAAAGTTGGACCCTCAAACTAAAGAGTTTCAGGAACTAAATGAATTCAGCGATTGGATATTAAGTATTGGAAATGGAACTGCAAAATCTGCCTTAAACAATGAAAACAGTTTGGATACAGACAATGTTTTAGTTGAAATACCAAAAGATCTATTGATTTTTACATCAGGTAACAAAATAAAGGCTTTAGTTGAATCCACATATCCAGATTTTACCGTACAATTCAACAAAGCAGACTATCTTAAAAATAGAGCAATTCTCGCAACAACCAATGAAATAGTTGACGAAATCAACGACTACTTGGTTAGTTTAGTACCAGGATTTAAAAAGGAATACTTAAGTGCTGATACATTATCAAAATGTGCAGACACATGTAATGACGCAGACATACTCTATCCAGTTGAATACCTTAATACTCTAAATGCAAATAATTTCCCATCTCATAGATTAAAACTCAAAGTTGGTGTCCCAATAATCCTACTCAGGAATTTAAATCAAAGCTTAGGTCTATGCAATGGAACAAGGCTAATAGTAACAAATCTGTCTGCCAATGTAATTGAAGCTGTTATAATCACAGGGACACATACCGGGGAAACAACATATATACCAAGAATAAATTTAACAACCCGTGGATCTCGATGGCCATTTACCTTATGTCGAAGACAATTTCCAATAAAAGTATGCTATTCAATGACCATAAATAAGAGCCAAGGACAAACACTTTCAAATGTAGGTGTTTATCTAAAGAAGCCAGTTTTCACACATGGACAACTATATGTTGCTATTTCACGAGTCACAGATAAAAAAGGATTAAAAATTTTAGTAGAAAATGAAGATGGAACATGTGGAACTAATACTAGTGTACAAAGAAGTACTAGAAATGGTTTAACTACGATGCTCTATTACTTTAATGCAATTACTTATACTTATATTTTGACACAAAAAAATCTTAACTCTACATTATCTATTACAGATGCAGATTACACCCATTTCAGAGCTACAACTACGAAGGCTGGACTACACCATATGTGTTCGTGTATCAAGAATGTGGGAATTTCATGGTCAAAATGAGCAAAATGAAATCAAGCATCTTGACCTTGTCTTGATTGATCAAAAGGTATGTATCCTCCTCGATGTCCAAATATTCATCACACCTTTTTTCAATAAGTCTTTTTTTGACATATAAACAACCACTTCCTTATTCTTCCAAGTTAGCCATGCATTAAACTTGCTTATGTAAACTAACTGTGTGCATATTTCTTTCTTGAATAATTCTCCTATCCCCAGCTTTATTTGTTCCAAAGTCACCTAATTAATAAGTATCTTTTCCACAGGGTGATTCAATATATGCTGAAGCGCCGCCGGATGCCATACCTGTTGTTCAACCTCATTTGAAAGAAGGAAACATTGTTATAATGAGCAAGATAACAATTGACAGAGCAAAACCAGGGTTCAAGGCTGTTCAGAACCCATACATGATCAAGCTTAACCGGAGAACACATATAGTCCAGGCTGCCAACCCACCAATAGACTTCCCAAAATATACATTCTCATTAGTTCCTATTGATAGACTCCCCGACTATCTCAATAAAACTGACCGCTTTCTTGGTAATGTGACACTATCTTAAAAGCTTCCTCCGTCCTAAATTATAGGTCGCTTTGGTTTTTTTACATACATAGCTTTTCCTATGCATGATATACTCCACATGCCTACTACAAACTATAACTAGGCTACCACACGTCCACACAAGGACACAAGAGCAGACATGCATTTTTTACCATATGTATAACTAACACCAGACACTGTTCTTTGTTCAGATGTGATTGGAAGAATCATCGGAGTCTCAAATATAGCAACCGTTAGCACAAGTTCAGGACAACTACTGCTAAGAAGGGTAGTGCAATTACAAGACTTATGGTATAGATTTATCTTCATATTTCTATATTTTCTATATTGACATACTTAGATAACATAATTTGATAAATGATTACATTTCTTCACAGTGGTAAAATGATTGAATTATCACTTTGGGGAAAAAGGGCCATAGAGTTTGATGGAGAAAGAGTTTTAGAGGTTGGACAAAAACACCATGTCATAGCTATATTTGTTGGAACTTTCATGAAGTTATACAGAGGCAAGCACAAATTCCTTAGTGGTACATCAGCTTGCCGCTGGTATATCAATGAAAATGATATTCCTGAAATTAAAGCTTTTCAGAGAAGGTGGCAAACATACCAAACTTCGTTAAACATATAAAGTTGTAACCAAGTATTTAGTAAGTATAACTAAATCTTTGACTAATTTCAATGCAGCCTTGCAACACCTCCCGTAGCTATTCAGAGTTTATATTTACAGAGCGAGGATGACACTATGCAAAATCTTGACCAAAGAACTCTACTCCAGCTGAAAAACATTGACCCATTCACAGAGAAGGTCAGATGCCAATTTCACATCCAACAGTCCATTCAAATTTTCAACACAATTTATTTCGTTAATCAATTATATAACATGATTCCACATATGCAGGGAAAAAAGTATGAATGCAAAGCAACAATTATTGGTATCAAGGAGGGACAAACATGGTGTTATCGAGCATGTAAAGTCTGCAGCTCCAGAATACAGATCAATAGAAATGGTACCAAATGCTCAAGAGAGAGTTGTCCATGCACACAGTTTGACTGGAAGTAAGTTTATTTTATCTATACTCAATATTACATAATTGGTATTTATACCAATAATATATATCTGTCAAAAACTCACGATAGGATATATCTACTTTGTTGCTATACAGATACAAGGTACCATTTGTTGCAAGTGACGAAACTTACAGTCTAGAGTTCATGTTCTTTGAAAAGAGAGCAGCAGAACTAATTGGAAAAAGTGCAGAGACTCTACGAAAGCAACATGAACCAGATGATATCCCACCTGAAATAAAATCTTGGATTGGATATAAATTTGTTTTTGTTGTCACCATATTATCCAGCAAAAGTATAAATGCAATCGACCCTTCATTTGAAATTATCAGGATAAAGGAGAATCTTGGCAAACAGCCTACTGTCCAAACAGTAGCACAATTCAACAATATCTTAGTTGCATCAACCTCAATAACTGCACCACAGCAAGAGGATCTACCGCAGTTAATCCCTATCACTTCTAAGAAAGGACATACACAGGTAAATTTGTTAGTTCCAACTATATTCAATCTTTCTCTTATAAAATACAAATTTAATTCAAAAGTCTCAGCAACCGAATTTATTATCAGAAACAGGATTTATCTTCAGAAGTCCAGGCTGCAACAGGTGTTGAATACATGGAACTTGATCCATCAGGGTATGTAACAGCACTTAACTACACCATTACATACATTTCAATATATACAAAATCATACCTCTAACTATTTCAAACACAATTTCAGAATTTGGGATGACACGGATCATTCAAATAAAAGAAACTTCCAAAATATGAACGAGGAGAATAAGGTAACAATGAACTGATGTCATTTGTTATATACAACCTTCCATTTATGAATTCCTTTTGCCTTCTAAGCATCTAAACAATTTGCTTAAATGCATACAGGAAACCAATGCAGACAGTGATGAAGACAATCAGGAAACAAAATGCAAAAGATTCTGTCCGCAACAAACAGCAAAAAATTAAGATCCTAGCTATGTCAGCCAACTCCAAGTTAGTAAACCAACAGACATATGCCTCGTCTTTTGCCAAAGCAGTAGCTATTCAGTCAAAGGATGGATACCTGCTCTTTTGTTGTACATAACTTAGTAAGAATGCCTTCAAGTTAGTAACCCAACACCTAATCACCATAGGCCTTACAAAGTCACAGATCTTTTGATCCAAATACTTACTGTCACAAATCTACATGACCAGGACTATAAGACTAGCAATCTATGCTCACATGTATGCATGTGCATCGTTACTGCTTTGGATTCAGCTATCTATGGAGTATAGACTCATGTATACAGGTGTTTTGTGAAACTGTGCTAATCTGAAAAAGCGCCAGGTCCAATCAATAATTATAATAGTATTTAGATTTAGACTCCAGAAAAAACATGCAAGGGGACTTACTGATACATGGGTAACTGTCTCTATATCCTTGCATACAAATCAATCTCTCAGAAACCAGTCCAAATATTTTCAGCCTTGACCGAAAGTGAAGAGATCCAAAGATGAGAGTCATACCATAATAAAGTTTTGTGTGCGCATTTGATCGAGCACCTTGTAGGCATAACAGATACTATTGCAATAGAAGGGGCTACGGTACCACTACTGACGGCTGGCCAGTCCCAAACGCTACCAGCTCGAAGAGGCCAAGGGCCAGCGCAGTTGCACTCCTGGCCGCCTGAAGGCCGAGCGCAGTGGGGCTCTTGGCTGCCCGGCGGCCTCACCGCCTAGGGGGCTGGCGGCTGTCCACCTGGGAGGCAGGACGCCAGCACGGCTGCGGACAAGCATCGCTGCTCACGAACCAGGGAGACAGAGCTACCACTTCGGAGCGACGCACGGCATCTGGCCGATGAATCAGTGATTAACGGCCTCGGCAACGACGGACGGGAGCGCGCCCGGGAATTGAGTGACAGAACACACTGGCTGGGTGAGACTAGACCTTTGCTGAAGTTCCGATTTCTCAAAGGGTATTAACTCAGAATCACAAACTAAAAGAGGTAACAATGGTGTGGTCAGAACAGGCTGGCCCGCTAAAAAATTCGCGCGGCAACGCCGCGCTGTTTTTCTAGTGTCATACTATACCGTGATTCTAGGAGTTATTATTTGTTACTATTAAGTTGGTCAGACTCAATATAGTTTGACTTAGGATGATTTTTGGAGTTGATTTATCTTGCGATGGAGGGAGTAGAGTCTCATTTATTCACCATTGTGTTCTCATTTATTCACCATTGTGGATATTAAAACTTGAAAATTACATGTATTTAACCTTCATTAGGTCAACACGACTAAAATTGTGTATCCCTGACTTCCAATAAACTTCACTGAATTAACGACACATTGAGTAGTAAGCACGCTAGTATTCGTCACTAACACATTGATGCAAATTTCTTATGCAGGACCTTTTCATAGCAGGCACTGATACAATTGCCAAAACGATGGAGTGGACAAAGGCCGAGCTAGTGAAGAACCCAAAGGAAATGGAGAAAACACAAGCCGAGGTGCGACAAGTTGTAGGGGAACATGGACGAGTCATACAGGAGCTACTTAGTACAATGACACGACCACAGGCTACCATCAAAGAAGCTCTACGATTGCATGCACCAGTGCCAATGCTTGTCCCTCGCGAGGCGGTCCAGGACACCAAGCTACATGGCTATGATATCCCAGCCAAGACCCGGGTCCTCATCAACGCGTGGACGATTGGCAGAGACGACGAGTCATGGGAGGATGCAAATGCATTCAGCCCAGAGAGGTTTGTGCATACAAACTTTGACTACAGTGGTAAAGACTTCCGATTCATACCGTTCGGTGCTGGGAGGAGAGGATGCCCTGGCATTGGATTTGGGACGCGCCTCACGGAGCTTGCACTAGCAAATTTGTTGTATCATTTTGACCGGGAGTTACCAGATGACCAGGACCTTGAGTCGTTTGAAGTCGTGGAGTCGAGTGGGCTTTCCCCTGGTCTTAAGTATCCCTTGACCCTTGTATCGAAAACACTGCAAGCATGAACTATGGGAACACACATAACTTATGTATGAGGGTGTTTGTTTTCGCTTAAAATCATATATGTGGTCTCCTTACCACGAGAATCAATGAAATCCCTGTAATTCAAATGTAAGGAGTATTTGCATACGAAAATAAGTATGGTGTGACGATTCAGAAGGTGGAATTAGGAATTTAACCACAACCGCAAATCATCATCAAGAAAATTTATTATATGAGAATTCATCTCAAGCTAAAGCTTTCTTCATTTAAAAGACCGACATATATGTAAAAAAATACAGTTCGTCTAGGCAAGAGTGATTTAAGGGAAACCATCATTTGATTCTTTTCCCCTTATATATAGATCTAAAATGAAGAGCCCAGATCAAATCTCCATCTATCTTCCTTCCCAGATCAATTCTCCATCTACCTGGGCTGAGAGGAGGATCTCTCAACTCTAGTTCAAGGAGACGAAGTCGTCCTGTTCGCTTGGCTTATAAGCCGTACTTTTTCAGCCAACGAATAATGCTTTTCTCTCACAATAAATCAGCGAATAGTACTTTTAGTCATATCTTTTCAGCCAAGCGAATAGGGCGGAAAAAAAAGACTTGTTAAAAAATAGAAAAGGTTGGTCATTTTACCACTGCATGCGTTTGAGTCAGCAATGGGTTACTGCACGAAGGCCCCTCTGATCTTTTATTCCGCTCCTCCTCCTGTCCCGGCCCAGCTTGGAAGCCCATCAAGCGGCCCAGCTCCAGACATTCATACAGCATCAAGGGCTCCCGGAGAGCAGTAACGACCACAGTTCTTCCTACGTAAACGGCCAGCTGAGGCGGGAACTCCCGGGCTCGCTGGGGCTCACCGCAGTCCACAGGTAGGAGTATTTCACGGTTCACGCCTTGACGGCCCCAGAACCCAAAGTCCAAAAGCCACCGACGGGCCCTTCTCCCTTCGAGCGTCACATCACTGAGCACGACTACAGTATCGGTCACGGTCGCCGAGGCAGGAGCACTGTTGCATTGACCGGTCTACAGGAGCGGCAGCAGCCAGCAGCCGCCAGTGAGGCCCGGCCCAGTTAAAAGCGGTCGTGTCACTCGTATCACGGGCGGGCCACGCCACGTGGGCGTGCAGGCGCAGCCGAGCAGGGCAGACAAGAAGGGCAGAGGTCAGAGCCGAGCAAAGGGCTGGACGCAGCGCGCACTCCTGGAAAAAAGCAGAGAGAGCACAGTGCACAGAGCAGCAAGCGACACCGCCCCCCGTGAAAGCCGCGCGGCCGGCCGTGCCGTCATGTCGTCTGACGCGACGCGCCCCACCAGAAAGGGAACTTGCCGCCCACACGGCAAATGACTTTTTTTTTCCCCTCCTCTCCGAATGGGCCTGCTTGTCTGACGCCGGGGCCGGGCGAGCGGAAAGGAGTGAAAGCAAGGGGTCCTTGTTGCGTGTTCTTGGGCCGTGTTTAGACGCCGAATCCGACCGTCGAATTGGTAATTCGTTTATATTTGATAAAAATTATCTAAATTTTAACTAATTAGGTTTAAAATATTCGTCTCGCAAAGTATAATAAAACTATGCAATTAATTTTTAATTTCATCTACATTTAGTATTTCATGCATGTGCCGGTATTTTGATGTGATGAGAATCTTCTTTTTGCATAGTAAAATTTGGGGTTAAAATTTGGCATCTACACAAGGCCTTGGTTCGATTTGAGCGACGAAAACTGCCACTTATTTCAGTTGGGCCTTGTTTAGTTCTAAAATATTTCGTGAAAAAACAGTACATTCCTGTCACATTGAATCTATAGACATATGCATGGAGCATTAAATATAGATAAAAAATAAAACTAATTACACAGTTTAGACGAAATGGACGAGAAAAATCTTTTGAGCCTAATTAAGCCATAATTAGATACTAATTACCAAATAACAACAAAAAAAATGCTACAATTACATTTCGCAAAATATTTCACAAACTAAACAAACCCTTGATGGCACAAAGCTACTATGACCCGGCGGTTTGCTTTGACCACTTAGACCGATTTTTTTTTTGACACGAGGAACCTCACCATTTCCATTGATTGCAATGGAAATACAGCGCCACTTAAACTTTGATGGCATAAAACTGCCACTTAGACAAAAGTAACTACTCCACCACTTACCTGTGGTTTGCTTTGACAACTATAAAATGATGATGAGACCACTGGATTGCGCATTTGCGTTCTCCCGGGCAAAAGACAAACAATATATTCCATTTGCCAAAAGCAAATCTACTCACCATTCAAGGAAAAAAATAAAGGCAAATCTGCCAGTAAAACGAAGCATAACCTCCTCTGCCTTTCCGGAGCGCGACGCTGCCGCCGGGGCCGTATTGGCGATAGCAGCACGCACAGGAGCACAGCACACAAACAACGCAAAAAGCACCAAACAACAATCGCAGACGAGCGGACGCGAAGGAAAAGCCACCTTTTCTTCGATTTCTAGCTGGTCCCGTCCTCCCTGTGCGGGAACAGTCCCGTCCCGCGGCCGTTACCATTGGCGGAGGACCCGGTAAAGGCAGGGCGACTCTACAGCGGATCCCCACCCCGAGATGCCGGCGAGTTGCCCCTTGGCAACCATGGACGCAAACACAAGTTGCTGCCGCTGAAGCCTGAAGATGAACGCGGCGCTGACGGAGGAAGAAGATAACTGCGACTGTGTTAAACCGTTACTTTGGGTCTTGGGCTATGCGTTTGGGCTGGCACCGTATATGGCCATATGCGCTATAAGATGTGTTCACTTTCCATACAAACCCAAAATATTACCTCTTTCATCCATTACATTAAATATTTAGACGTATACATAGAGTATTAAATGTAGATAAAAATAATAAATAATTACATAGTTTTTTCTGTAAATATCGAGATAAATCTTTTGAGCCTAATTAATTCATAGTTGGATAATATTTGTCAAATAACAACAAAAGATGCTACAGAAACTTTTCACCAACTAAACACACCCTTAGTTTAGATATTTCCGGGTGCCTGCCGCCTACCATAGACCGCCAGCCTGTTCGCTTGAGGTTATTAGCCAAGCCTGCTAGCCATTTAGCGTTGTTTTTCTCTCATAAAAAATCAGTCAAATTAGACAGCAGCCAGATTTCAGTCCAAGTGAACAGGCTTGTAGTGTGTGGTTGTAATAAAACATTTTAACACTTGTGATATCATACGTAATAGATACCTATTGGTGTTTGTGGAATACCAATTTTAGGACATTTTGGTTAGTGATAGCACCTAGCTCACCTAGATACAACAGAATTAAGCTTCATTATCACTCGGTTTATTATTGACTTCATTCACTTGCATTTTCTATTTATCTTAAATATTTTTACTCCTATAATTTGTATTTGACGATCACTATCTCTTATATGTGTATAGACATTTTTAGTTTCGGATCCTAGTTTGCTATATATTTTATCGACTTCGCCGTATCTTACTTTTTTTTTTTCGTCCTCCGCCACTGGCCGTTACGGCACGGCACCAACGCTTACGCGCCGACGGACGCCGTACCGCGGCGCCCGAGGAGAGAAACCCCACCAAAACCACCCGGAACCGAGCCAAAAGCCCTCGGCCCCATGGCCCTCGGCCCCGGCCCCCACCATAAAGTCGCCACGGCCACTGCGTGCTGCCGCAGCGGTCAGGACTCAGGAGGGCGGGAACAGGAACCGCGGCCCGCACGCATCGAAGCCGACTGCGGTGGTGGGCTCTGGCTCTGGCGCAGGGGCGTGGGCGACGGGCACTGCCCCGCCTCGGCGGGAGCGGCGCCTCCAGGGGGACAAGCGCATTAATGCCACTGCCGCCTCCGCCGATTTAACTGCCCACCTCTATCGCCTTCACCTGTACTACGCCTTCTGCTTCGGAGGTTGCTGCCTGCCATTAACGTGCCGTCGCTGGTTGGCCGACGGACGGACTCCAGAAGTAGTAGGGGGGAGAGGGGGATGGGGATTGATCTCAACACCGTGGAGGAGGACGAGCCGACGGCGGGCGCGGTGTGCGCGGAGCTGTGGCACGCGTGCGCGGGGGCTGGGGTGGCGCTGCCGCGGCGGGGCAGCGCCGTGGTGTACCTGCCGCAGGCGCACCTCGCGGCGGGCGGGGACGGTGGGGAGCTGCCGGCCCTTGCGGCGGCGGCGCCGCGCGTGCCGCCGCACGTGGTGTGTCGCGTCGTCGACGTCGAGCTACGCGTGAGTTTGGTCCCACCTTGTGTCGTGCTCGTGCTGCTGCCCGACTGGTGATTTGGTTTTGTTTTGTTTCTTATTACGCCGGTGCGTGACTGCGTGCTGCGTGCAGGCGGATGCGGCGACGGACGAGGTGTACGCGCGGCTTGCGCTGGTGGCGGAGGATAAGGTGAGTGTCGCGCTTCAATCCATTCGAACAAGTTTGTTGCTCGCGGTGGGGGCGCTGTGTTTTCAGCCAAATTGTTTGATTGATTTCTACTGGGGATATTGGACATGCTATCTGTTCCATTGACTTCTTTCCCTGTTCCTTCTACAGTTTGCATTTTGCCACAGCGTTGCAGCGATATCACTAGAGTATATTTTTGGTAATGAAATGAAACGTGGAGTTCTTCGAGTTCTTCGAAATGATTGGCTTCGAGTCAGTCAAGAGTACAGTGTCACATCGATTTAGACGGAGTTAGTGCTTAGTACTAGTACTTTGGTAGAGGCTTAGGCGTCGTTAACAACATTACCTTGTCATTGCTTTTTAATAAGTCCTTTTCCTGTTTTCCTTATTAATGCTTGGTTAAACTTTGGTGACTTATGGCTTGATAATTTGATCAGTCACAGTAATAAATCATTCATTGTTTATACTGTAGTAATAGTCCCTTTTTTCATTATTATGGTACTTTGTTATAACTTAATTTTGGAGGCATTGCTTCGTCCTTGGTGTTAGTACTAGTTGCTCACTAGTATTGTACTACTAGGAGAATCGATCATAGTTTATTTTAGCACCTCATTGTAACGGGCAATGGATGAAATAGGAATCTTGCATGCTGTGTGGCTGGAAACAAGAAAGCTTTCTCCCGTAGGTCTCTAAAAACATTGTTTATTTGGACCCAGATTGTTGGTCGAAACATCCATGATGGTGAAACTGAGGAGAAGAATGGTGAGAAAGAGGATGGTGATGGAGAAAAGCTCACATCGCACATGTTCTGCAAGACGCTCACAGCTTCTGATACAAGCACTCATGGGGGATTCTCTGTTCCTCGGCGGGCTGCAGAGGACTGCTTTCCACCATTGGTGATACACATGGAACAGACTTCAGTTTGCTCTTAGTCCCAGATTAGGTTGAAAAATGCTGCTCTGACCAGTTCCTGTTTCATCTTTTTCTTCTACTAGGATTATGAGCAGCTTAGGCCTTCCCAGGAGCTTATTGCCATGGATTTGCATGGCATGAAATGGAGGTTCCGTCATATCTATAGAGGTACCAACATATGGTCTAGTATTTTGGAGTACTCCTAGATTGAAGGTCTAATTTGCATCAGAATTTATAGTTGCTAATGCAACATCTATATATAGTGTATGCTTCTTCATGTTTCACATGGAAAGTGAATCTGCACTACTTTTCCCAAAGGAACGTTTGTGTTATGCTTGGTAAATGCTGTGGGCCTGAACTTGTGGATGAAATTGGGTCAGCATTAGTATGAAGTATGTTTATTATTTTGGACTAAAAAGAGTTAATGTGTTTCAGTTTCTAGCAAGAGTTCATTTTATTGTGGCAAGTATTCAATTGGCTAGATACTTAGATCACTGATGTATGCACTGTAGGAGTCTTTCCTATTGTTTTGATTTGGAGAAAGGAATTGTTGGGTCAGTAAAGTAAGAAAGGAATTGTTGGGTCAGTAAAGTAAGAAATGAAATTTGGGAAGAGTATTAATTAGTAATTAGAAGTTACTGTCAATTGTATTAAGTAGGGAATCTGTTAATGGCTCATGTGGTAGCATTTTCCGTCTTCCTTTCTGACGTTGTGCTAAATTTCATAATTGTTCCACCTGGCCCTGTTATCTGTCGATGCTTGTCAGAACTTGGGGGCAAAACACAAGGCCCAAAGGATTAGCTTAGCGCTAAAGTTTGTTAGATTAGGCTAAAGCTTTTTCTTCAATTTCAGGTCAACCTCGTAGGCATCTTCTGACGACTGGATGGAGTTCATTTATCCATAAGAAGAAACTAGTCTCAGGGGACGCAGTCTTGTTTCTTAGGTAAGCATGTTGGCAATGTGCTATACTTACCAACTTGAGTGGTTTCCACTTCTCATTTGTGTTCGTTCCTTTGACATACAGAGGTAATGATGGTGAACTAAGATTGGGTGTGAGGAGAGCAGTTCAACTGAAAAATGAAGCTCTACTTGAAGCTGTCAACTGTACTGATTTGAAGCTACTAATGCTGTCTGCTGTGGCCAGTTCTTTGGACAACAGAAGTATATTTCACATCTGTTTCAACCCAAGGTCTGTTTACTGGTGCACAGTAGGTTCATTAGATTCTAGTTAGTCACTGTTAACTGCACAGGGGTAGATACAACCATACAGTTCTTTGCAAGTTCATAATTCTTCAGTTTCTGTAATCTTTTTTCACTTTCTCACAGAAAATTTATTGGGTAGCCCTGTTAAGTGGTCTTCAAAATTTGGATCTCTGCACCTCCAAGGTCATCTAGTGATGCCTGACATGCTTTGAATTATTGCTGTATTAGAATGCACATTTGTCTGTACTGCTTAACTCATGCGCATTTGTAAATTTCAAGGAACATGCAACCTCCAAAAAACAATGTCTAATTCGAGTCTTAGTATAGTTTTACTTAACTAATGACAGTGTTTTGTCCTTAAACAGGATTGGTGCATCAGAATTTATTGTGCCGTATTGCAAGTTTTTGAAAGGCTTGAACTATCCTTTTTCAATTGGAACCAGGTTTAAAGTTGGCTGCAACAGCGAAGATGCTAACGAGAGGTCTACATTCTTTTAACTTTGGGAATCATTTTTTCGTGTACAACAGTATCTTGAATTGTCTTCTTTGTTTGTAGGTCCTTTGGATTGATCTCAGGTATTAGTGAAGTTGATCCCATATGCTGGCCTGGATCAAAATGGAAATCTCTCCTGGTATGCAGTTTAGACGTCCTGTTTTTCCTAGCCAAAGAGCCATAGCCAGATTTTCCTCTCGTTCTTAATGGTGGTGTACTACTGATGCCTGCTAATAAGTCATATTAACCCACTGAATTCGATCTGACTAGCTTGCAATGAACTTCAACAAGTTGGTAAACTTTGGTCTTCGACTTGCTGAGATTTTTTGGGTGGAAGTAGGATCATCATTAAGGTTGAACCTAAGCTGGCTATATATATGTGGGGGAGGAAAAGTGTAACCTAGAGTGGTTTGTGTACCCAAATCTAATATGGTCCACAACTATGCTTAAATAGTATTTGAGATGAAGGTGTAAAAGATTCTTGGTGCTTTTTATAATCTAACCTCCTACGCAATATAAATAGAAATGGATTTCCTTCTTCTCATCTGTTTGCATGATTTACAGGTAAAGTGGGATGGTGATACTAAGTACAGCCACCAGAATAGAGTATCTCCATGGGACATCGAGAGAGTTGGCAGCTCAGTTTCAGTTAGTCACTGTCATTCATCTTCTGTTTCGAAGCGAACAAAGTTGTGCTTCCCCCAAGGTGATTTGGACGCGCCAATTCTAGGTAGGTTCCACAGCATGAAACTAATACATATTCATAGCTAAAAGGTAACTTTAGTCGGGTCCATTTAACTATTTGCATGAAACAAGTAGATGGAAATGGTCGTCCAGACTCCATGGAAACTGAACGTTTCGACCGGGTCTTGCAAGGTCAAGAATTGGTGCACTCTAGGATTCATGGTGTTGCATGCTCCCATTCATCAGATACCCCCATATGTCAAGGCTCTTATGGAAGGAGATTCTCTGCAGATGTGTGGAACTGCAAGAATGATGCAATGAGTGGGCCTCGACACCTAAATACCACTGGGTTTGCTTACCAGCCCCTAGGCTTCAGTGAATCTGTCAAATTCTCAGAGGTCTTGCAATGTCAAGAAATGTCTCCGGTGGTTCCTTCCTTCATGAGAGCTGCTTTCAACGCTGGCACACAGAATGGCAGGGTTCGATCATTTGATTATGTGCAGAGATCAGCTGCAACTCAAGGATATACTCTCCAGCAGTATAATCTGCCAGCAGCAGAAGTGCATTCGCCCTCTTCTGTTCTTATGTTTAACCAAACCATGGTACCACATGTTGAGCTAGATGGTGTGACCAACCGTGAAGAAGCATATGGCAGCGGGTACTCATCCATTGCAATACAGAGACAAGCTGAACCATGGCCATCCATGCAGCAGCAAAGAGTGAGTGAAAATGGAAGCGAGCCTCTCGACACATCTGAAGCCTCAGCTCCTGCAAGGATAGCTAAATCTGGGTCGGTCGACAGGGGCGTCGGGCGAAGCAGCTGTAAGCTTTTTGGTTTCTCCTTGACTGAGAAGATCCTTGGAACAGAGGGAGGTGGTGTGAAAGAAGGGAACTACGAAGCGGACCGGCAAACTCCCCGGGTGCTCGACTTGTTTGGTCACGGCCATTCTACGCCCGGTGCTCTGCGTGCGCTCTGCGCTGCCCCCTTGGGAATATGACGCTATTTTGCTTAGTTCTTTTTTTTTGCGAAAAGCTATTTTTCTTAGTTTTATAGTAGTTAGATTTATGTAATCCTTCCCGGACGTGAAATGTAGCGTTTTGGATTTTCATCGCGTTGGACTTGACCAATATGTCCAGCGTACGAATTCCAGTTTTAATTGTATGCTGATGCTACATAACCTTTCTTAAGATCCATGCATGCGATTTCTGGCAGAGGCGCGCGGGATACTGGCAAAATTATCTGGTCGTTCAGCTGTTTTCTTTATGTTAAACAAATGGGTGGTACTGGCACCCGGATGTCCAGCACGTCCGTGCCAGTCTGGGACCGCCCGCGCCGCTTTCCACCTTCCCCTCCGCTTCTCGTGCCTGTAGTTGTGCAACGCTCCGTCCGCTTCTCACACGTATGCATAGGCCTTGTTCAGTTCCCCAATTCTCTCTCCAAATTCCACTATGCAAAAAGAAGATTCCCCGTCACATCAAAATATTGGCAAATGCATGGAATACTAAATGTTGATGAAATCAAAAACTAATTGCATAGTTTTGTTGTACTTTACGAGACGAACATTTTAAGCCTAGTTAGTCAAAATTTGGATAATTTTTACCAAATACAAACGAAATGCTACAGGAATTCTGATACAGTGTTTTTCTCCCCAATTCACCAATCTAAACAAGGCCATAGCGTCTTAGCGAGTAGCGACTGCATCATGCGGCTGTGGCAGTACGGACAAAACATTTGTAACGTACGGACGAAACATTTGCTGCATCATGCGGCTGTGGCAGTACGGATAAAGCATTTGTAACATACGGACGAAACATTTGCAACATACGTTTAAAGGCAGATGAAACACTAGAAACATGTATTTGAAACACTTATAAAAACACATGAAAACACTTGAGAAACGAAGACAGATGAAACACTAGAAACATGTATTTGAAACACTTATAAAAACACATGAAAACACTTGAGAAACCATTGCCAAATATATGCAACATCCAGATAAAAACACTTGCAACGTATGTGTAAAACATATGCAATATCCAAATAAAAACACTTGCAACATACGTCTAGAAAAACAGATAAAAATGTTGGGAACAGAAGCTTGCAACATACGTGTACAACCATTGCAACATATGCAACATCCTTATCTACTTTTGCAACATCCATATGAAACACTTGCAACATACATATAAAACATACGAAATACTTGAAACATAAGGCTTGTAACATGTATTTTTCACCATTCTTCCATACGACGCAACGCAGAGCGGGGGAACGACTGGTTCTAATCAGCCGGCGCCCGAGGATGGTGGCGCGGCCTAGAAGCGGCTAGCTGCGCCTATGCCTGGTCTAGGCCCGGCCAGCGACGCCGCCTTCTCATGGGCGCTTGGACTGGGTGTGGCAGAAGGACGAGCACGGCATTGGCGCGGCGGGAGGACGGAGGCGTCGCGGGGGATAGGGGCGCCGCAAGGGATGGCGGCGGCGTCGCGCCAGAGTGGGCCGTGCCACGGGATGGATGCGTCACGGGGGATGGTGGCGGCGCCATGCCAGAGTTGGCCGTGCCACGGGATGGACGCGCCGCGGGGGATGGCGACGGCGGCACAGAGGAGTGGGGTGGGTGGATGGTGGCATGACGAACGAGCGCGGAGTTGGGAGACGAGTGCGGCGCGGGAAGGTTTGATTCTTTTTCCCGGTCCGGATGGAGCGTTGGGAGATTCAATTTTTTTCTTTGACGGCCGAGCGTGGGCGTTAGCGTAAACAAATAAGTAATTTCACGATTGATTAAAATCATAACGAACTTAGATACTAGAACGTACAATCTTAACATACTAGTTGAAGAAAACAGCATAAAAAAGAATAGTGCATTTTCTTAAATTTAATGTAGAATTTAATAGCTATTTTTTCAATGATAGATGATGTACCCGTCAACTACGAGTCGCTTGTGGTGATTTTATCAATCATAAGATCTACTTGATTAGTTTTCTGGAGATGCTCATAGACAAGGAGTGAATATTGCTTGGATGGTTAACATTGATGGTTCATGGTTGTATGATTCACTGCCACCAAGTACAGACCTTAAGTTTTACTTTGTGTATTTCACATGCTACTATTTATTCAGCAGTAATGTCGGTGTTTTAAACCACTGGTGAGTGAATTTTTATTGCGTGTTTGGCCCGGATGGTATGCTGGAGAACACAAGGATATATACTGGTTCGGGCAAAACGTCTCTACGTCCAGTTCGGGGCTGCTCGTGTTACTAGCACTGAAGTTTACAATAGGGGTTATAAATGAGCGAGAGAGGGATGAGATCCCAAGTCTCTGATGAAGGTGAAGTGGAGTTGAAGTGCTTCAAAACTTGCCCAAATAGGGCACCCAGCCTTCCGTTTTTAGACCAAGGGAAGGATCTAGGATACACGAGAGAGAGAAAAAGAGGAACAGAGGAGAGAGAAAAACTGAGAGAAAGAGAGCC
Source organism: Saccharum spontaneum (assembly GCA_022457205.1). NCBI lineage: Eukaryota > Viridiplantae > Streptophyta > Magnoliopsida > Poales > Poaceae > Saccharum > Saccharum spontaneum. The sequence continues at coordinate 55,295,192 of CM039613.1, forward strand.
TTGGGGCTACGCTGTCCTTCTCCTCCGCGGCGGGTCATGTCTGTCCTGCAGACAACAATGAAGGTGTACGCATGTCGCGACCTCGTCCATCTCTGGTGCTATAGACAGGTGCTATCGTCTTGTTCGTGGCCTCCCTGTCCGTCACTGTCGCTACAGGCAGGCGCCACTGCTCGACCGCAGCGCCTCGCCTCACCCTGGCACGCGGCATGGTCAACAGATCCCTTTGTCTGGAGTCGCACGGGGATCGAACAACACAGTGCTGGTCTGCTGGGCACTGTTGGGGACGTAGGTGCCTAGATATAGCTTGTGGCAGACGCCGGTCACATCGAGACGCGTCCGCCCCCTCCCTAACGTTAGGGGCATGGTCTCAGGCCCACACCTTGCGTTCGTAGTAGTTGGGGGCGGTGGGGGCCCTCGCGGGAGCCCATGCCCCCGCCCGAGGCCAACTCCGCAATCCCCGGGTCAGGCGAGGCGGAATCCTCTCTAGAGAGTCGAGCGGGACGGATCTCGCGCCTTTAGGGTCGGACAAGGTGAAGCCTTTCCCCGGAGGGTCGGACGTGGCTGAGCGAGGCGAAGCCCGTGCCCAAGGTGCCGAGCGAGGCGGGAGCTGCGCTCCGGGGGTCGAACGAAGCCGTGGTCACACCTCTAATCATTTGGGCGTGTCTAATGTTGGTAATCATTTAGCTCTTTTTCTCTGGATACCCTAGTATTGGTACCCGACAAGTAATGTACACATGACTATGCAGTAAAACATAAAATAATATCTTCTCTATAGATAGATACTTCCTCCGTGTTATAAAGAGTGTTATTCTCATTTTTCGAAAAGTCAAACATTTTTAACTTATTTATCACATATAATTAGTATCATTAGATGAATCGCTAAATATATTTTTATAATAAACTTATTTAGAGATATACATATTGCTAATATTTTCTATAAAATTAGTCAAACTTAAAAAAATTTAACTAGGACAGGATCACATAACGACTCTTTTTGGAACCGAGGGTGTAGATAAACAGACACGTGGGCAACATTCATCAGCACAATAAAGTTTTTTTTTACACGAGTACATTGGAGGTAACAAACTTATTCAAAATTACAAACCAACACAATCCATGACAGTTTAATTGTATCTTCGTGAGGCATTTACGGGTAGACAAAAATGATTGATCGAGCACCTAACACCGGCGATATCTTGTAATCGCTGAATCCAGCTTCAAAAAAGATTTTCTTCCACTCTTGCTCATCTCTCTCAATGCCATTTACAAGCATGATATACAAATCAAACAAGGCCTGCGTCTCTTTGTGCTTCAAGCTTGGTGATTCTTCTCCAACCACAATATCTATGATTATCACCTTTCCACCTTCCTTTTTTGACGGCATAGCTTTTCTGCAATTCTTTAATATCTTGACACACTCATCGTCACTCCAGTCATGCAAAACCCACTGGAGCATAGAAAAAGTTAAGTGGCAGACAAGGTTTTAGGTGTTTTCTCTAGACTATAAAAAAATGGTTCTAAGTGATTTTCTCTAGAACACTTTTCTCTTTTTGAGGCTTGATAGTGATTCAAGTGACTTTACTAATAAAATCTGAAATATTCCTCGTTGCCAAACCCACCCCTAATCATGTCTTTAAGTATAGTTGTCTACAAGGCATGAAGCCATGGGCCAGCACGTGGCCCACGATTTTGGCCCGACCTAAGCAAGCACCGCACAACTTGCTCCTACTGCTCAGGTTGGCTTGGCCCATGGTGTGTGACGTGCTTGGGCTTGCTAGATGGGAGGACAAGGCCCAATTAAATGGTGGCACGCTAGTCAACCTTCTTTTAGCATTTAGGCCGTTTAGACGATCCTTAAATAGAGTTAAATGGTCTAAACGGTTTTACACAAAACCCTAATATGTATACTATTGATGTAAAATCAATTATTCTAGCATTTATACATATTTATGCAAGAAAGATCAATTATTTTAGTATGCATATATTTTTATGCGTGCAAAAAGAATTAAATATGCATATTTGTGCATGTAAGAAACAAGTATACATATTTATAAATATAATAAACTTAAGTATACAAATTTATGCATGTAAAATTCAAATTAATTTACCTGGCATGTTCGCCTAAATAGTAGCCCATTTAAAACCGTTTATCTCCGTTCCGTTTACGATGTTTAGACCATTTACCCCATTTTTTTGAACGTTTAAACGGTGAACCGTTTAATTTCAGTTTACTCCCTAAACAAAATAGCTTGCCACCGCCGTTTACCTTTAGCGGCCGTTTAAACGACCGTTTATCTTGTTTAGGCGAACACACGGCTATGTTCCCCGTCCCATATGTGACCTCCTGTGCCTAGATCAAATTCTAAGTCATTTCTCTTTACCGACGCCACCTTCTCTCTCTCTCTCTCTCTCTCTCTCTCTCTCTCTCTCTCTCTTCATCTTCTCCTCCAAGCATCCTCCAAGAGCTTCTCCTCCCCTCTTGCTTTGGCAGCGGTGTCGTGGCCCTGACTGCCCATGCCGAGGTGGCGGTGAGTGTCTTGGCTTTTGGGTTTGATTCGATTTGCGTGTTTATTTGAGTACTATGAATGTGGATGATGGATTAATTTGTAGATACTACTAAGAATATAATGACTTTTTGATATAAAATTTGTACTTCTTGCTTTTGTACTTTGCTGACTTAGTCGGGCCGGCATGACATGGCTAAACTAGCCTAGGGCCACGCTTGAATTATATTGCTTGCTGAGGGCTGAGCCAGTGGGCTAGCATGTCATGGCACTATTATTAACCGGGCTGTGCTAGCCTGACCTTAGATGGTCAATGCCTCATTGAGCTCATACTGTGCCAGATTGGGTTGTCCGTTCGGCTGGAATTATAAGCCGGCTGAAAAATACTGTTGGCTGCTTTTTTGTGAGAGAAAAATACTATTCCAGCTGAAAAAACAAGCTGAATAAGACGGATTATAAGCCAGATGAACAGGGCTAGTTGAAGCGAAGCCATGACACGCCATGCATATCTAGTTCACAGTTCCACTCTTTAGGGCTGAAAATAGCGCAAATAATAATACCAAGACCAGAGGTAACGAGGAAATAACTGTAGATCAGTAGATATACCTTCAATAACATAGCATTCGCCGGTGGAACGCTCTCAAACATGTCGCCGGCGATATACTGCACGTCCGTGCCACTTGGAGCCTTGGCGACAACGTGGTCCAAATCCAAAACGCTACATTTCACGTTCGGGAAGGCCTTTGAGATGGTCTGGGCAGCTCCACCGAGACCCCCACCGACGTCCACCAAGGAGCTTATTCCCTGAAAGGCATCAGCACACTCCTTGATGACGATGTCCATGATGAAGTGGCTGTCCGAGACCATCCCGTCGTTGATGAGCGCGTCGAAGGATGCGTCACGGGCGGCTTGCTCCCACAAGGTCTGGCCGTGCGTCTGCTTGAAGACGCATGGACCGGGTAGCTCCTGCTGGAACCATGTGCCAAGCTCAAGGAACGGGGAGACAAAGCTTGGATGGAGTATCATGGCAGTGATAGGAACTAGGTTCTGCGAGCTGACGAGGAGGCGGGACAACGGTGTGAGCGCATACACGAGCTCACAGCTGCCTGACGGGTTCTCAGTGCTGAGGACGCCGGTGGCTGCGAGCACACGCATGAGGCGACAGAAGCAGGGGATCTTGGATGGGTGGAGCTTGACCGTCGCCACTATCTGTGGGACGGTGGCGCCGCCACCATGGTTGTGGATGGCATCGGCAATACGGAGGTCCAGCGCGGATTTGAGCGCCATGGACTTGATGTGGCCAAAGGTGGTGTTCCAGAGCTCGAGCTGGGCATCGAGCAAAGCTTGGTTAGTGCTTGTGGTGAGAGCCATTGTGCTACGGACTGTTGTTGTTTTTCCTTTGTGATGTGTGGATATCAACAGCATCTACGTCTCTTTATGTAGACATGACATGCCAGGGGATCGCTATCTTATAAATACTTTAATTACACATGAGAGGTACGATGGTTGGAACTATTTTTTTAATGTTCCTAATCCCATCATTATCACCTGACAAAACCACGATTAGCATCTTCCCTCAAGCAGCCTAAAACCTCTTAATTATTGCTGCCAACAGGGTCCCAGCTAGGATTAGATACTGCACCTAGTTAGATATGAATTAATTAATTAATGGGTCCGTAGGATAAAACCTCGTGATTGTTTCAGCTTTCTAAAACTTTGATTGCCTGCTCATGGACAAGCTTACACTACCACACTTAGGCTTTATAGGGGTGGCTGGTGAGCCACGATAGAGGTGGCTGTGGGCCAGCCGCTCTTACCAAACCGCCTCTAGTCATAGATTTCAGGGTCGCCCTTAGAAAATAGCTTTCTAGAGGCGGTTGTTAACACCAACTGTCCCTAGAAATGGTTTTGTAAAGCCAACCGCCTCTACAAAGTTGCTTTTCAGGGATGACCGCTAACTTCAGCCGTCTTTACAGACATACTTGTAGGAGTCGCTTGACTTTTCAGCTACCCCTACAATCCATGTTTTCACCAAATTTTAATTCATAATCTGAATACAATATGCCAATGACAAACATATCACATGTGTCAAAAGAAATATGGAAGGGAAGACAAAATAAATAAAAAGGATACGCCAATGACAGACATATCCCATGTGTCAAAAGAAAAGTAAGAACCCTGATTTGGGGGATTACTACTGGAGTTGAGCTCAAAATAGGGCACCAAAAAGTAGAGGAAGCCTCATATCAAAAGTAGGAGCATGATTTTGGGGATTCAACTAGAGATGTTGTTATATAGATTAAGCCCTAGTAGCCTCAGGTGAAGATCGCTTTCAGGCCTACTCGTTTCACTAGTCCATTATCTATGTTCCCTACACTAGCTACAATCTTATTATATCTGCATGGCTTTTCTCTTTGTTCATTTTCTAATGCAATATTGTAATCTCTATCCGGTTATGATAAACTTATCAATTAGCTTACATGTTTTTCATCCACATCCCTAACTTTTTTCTCTCTGTGTGACGCCTCCTTGTATGTTATGTGCATTTAGTTGAAACCTTAGCTCAAATTATGGAGGCTCTTTGTCAATATCTCATAACAATATGAATCTATTTTGGTTTTCAAAATTTGATCTTATTAGCTGTTGAAAGTTTGTATCCTTAAGTTACTTAACTTCAAACTCCTATGCTTGTTATATCTTTCATTCAAAGCTTTCATTTTATATTTTTATTAGAAAATAAGGAATTTAGGTTGTAGACTGCACTCTTACAACAGGTAGTGTGCCAGAGCTTAGTCTGAGCATGCAATGTGCACTTTTAATTTAGTTGTATCATTTTTCTTTTAACTAGTACTATAGCAAACATTATTTGCATGTGTTAAACGGGTTGGTATAAGGGTTCCTCCAGCTATGGCGCTAGCGTCGGTGCTGAGCACCGAGGACCTGTTAGTTAACTGGACTGCTCGTGTGGACAAAGGGAGTCAAGTAGTCACAGCTGCACCGTGCACGAGAGAATCAATCACGTGACGTGCACCCTGCTACCATCCATTAGGCCTCGTTCGTTTCTTCCTCAACCACGGGATTGAGGAGATTTGAGAGGATTAAAGAGAATTTTAACATAGGTTGTGTTTGGGGCACGACATGGACGAAGTGGGATCCTAGTGTTTGGTTGGAGGACAAGTAGGATAGTACTGCCCCTGAGATGGAATATTCCATCGAGATGTTGTCCCTCCTTGTCCTCTCAATGTGAGCTACCACGTCGACCCCTCTTTACGACGTTAATCTCCTTCTCCCGCGTCTCTTCTTCCTCGAGCATCTTCTTCCTCGAGATGACGTCCGGCTACACCCCACACCATCCTCCACGGGAGCCCCCACGGCCGCGCCGCCCTTGCGTTGGCTCCCCACACCTGCCGCCGAGGACCCACGCCCTGGCATGGGTTGGTAGCACCGACGGGGAGGGCGCGCCCCTGGGCACCAGCGCCGACAGGGAGGCCACGTGTTTTTTTATTTGCTCTACTTTGGGAAGAAGATGGAAGGAAGAAAGCGAAGAGGAGTAAGACATGTGGGCATAACAGTTGGTAACGAACACATGACGGTCTCTGTCTCGTGTCCTTGTTTGTCCCTCAAGCCAAACAAAAGGCAGGAACAACCCTATTCTAACAACCAAACACTAAATTAGGGTCACCCTAATCCCAAAAACTGGATCACATATCCTTTTTTTTAAGCGTCATCTTGGGCGCGGCCCTTCCTAGAGGCCAAGGTGCGGTGCGGGGGCTCGAACCCCCGCTGGCTGGTTTCCACCTTTGGGAGCAGCCACTGGACCACTGCTCCGTCTACACCAAACACATATCCTCTATATCCAAGAACCAAACACATCGGAGGATTGAATCCCTCTCAGTCCCTTCAAATCCGTTTGGTTTAAGACAAAATGAACTGTGCCTTAGAATGTTAGGATGCCAGTGGCACCACCTAACGTGTCACTGCGCATTCGTCCCAATTAGACCAGACCATGTAGTTAAGTATCCTCGAACACGATGCGCATCGGTCTGCTCAGATGTCACCGGCCGTATTTTCTTGAGGACGTTTTTTAGAGCAAGATCGCACCGTATCACGTAGACTTGGATCTTTGCTACAACCCTATAGGAGAAGCCATTGTCAGGATCCGGCATATCTCATCCAGTGTCATTAAGGGCAATAGGCATTTAAGAATATGCTGCACACAGAGCTATGGCCACCACTGAAAAGCCAGCAGACGTATTTGAGATTGTAAATCCACACGAGGATCACGGCAGCTAAGCCACTTGTGGTACCAAACGTACGTTCACGGGTAGACCTCGATGATTGAGAGAACACCTAGAACCGCTGTTATTATGTAACGGTAGTCTGACGTGTGGGGTTGTCCTGTAAGGAGGTCGGTGTGTGTGCTGCCCTGTTGCTAGCCTGGCACGTCAACAACACAAGGGTCCGGCAGAATATAAGCCGGTGTAACAGATGTTTCAGGCATCGAACAGAAACTGAATCATAACAAAATAGAATTCAGCCGCGGTTCTCTGCCGCGCCTGCCATATCTTCCCTGTTCCTAGTATAGTTTAGCCTGAATTCCAGTTATCTTCCTCTAGGTTGTTACATTTGGTATCCAGAGCCTTTCGATTCGAGGGAATTTTTTTTCTCTGGTCTGAATTCGTTCCGATCTGGCGCCAAAGAAAAAGCCGACCAAGTTCCAGTTAGAGATGGCGACTTCGATCGAGGATTTGCAGAAGACGATGAACACCATGGCGAACCAGCTCGCTGGAGTTCAGGACATGGCGAAGCAGTTCGCCGGATTCCAGGATGCGATGGCGACCGCGCTCGACAAGCTCAACGACCTCCAATCTTGGCGTACGATCGCGGAGATCTCGCTCGGCTCGATGATGCAACAGTCCAAGGAGACGACGAACCGCGTGCTGCAGTTAGAGGCGCGCCCCCACCGCCACCGCTTCCTCCACCGCAGACGTTTCCGCCACCGCCTCCACAGACGTTTCCGCCACCACAGCATCAAGGTGCCCCACTGCCGCAGCAGATGCTTCCTCAGGGCGCGCCCCCGCGGTTTCAGGCACCATCAAGCGGAATCGACTCGAACATCGCGCCCGCTTCGGCGTCGAGTTCCCAATCGCCCCATGGGCACGGCCAGCGCATGGATCACCGGGATGTCGGCGTTGGGGTCTATCGATCCCCGCCGCACCCGGTCACGGGTATGCCTCCGATTCACCCCCCGCTTCCGATACCTTCTCATGATGGTGAATGTATTTGGCCCCATCATTCGGCTCCTGCTCCGAAGATGGAATTCCCCAAATTTGATGGTGATAACCCCCGTCTTTGGCGTGATCGCCGTGTGCTCTATTTCGAGGTGTACGGGACTCATCCGATGATGCGGACAAGATTCGCGGCGCTCAACTTCCAAGGATCAACGGCTACGTGGTTACAGACTGTTGAACGGCGGGGAAGAATCACAGATTGGGACCGTTTGTGCGAGTTGGTGTTCAACAAATATGATCGAGATCAGTATCAGACACAGCTACGTCAGTTAGAGATGCTGCAACAAACGGGCTCTGTGACAGAGTATCAAGCACAGTTCGAGAAACTGGCGCATGGGGTGTTACTTTACAACCCAACTTATGATGATGTCTTCTTCGTCACAAGATTCTTGGCCGGACTAAAAGAGGAGATCAAGAGCGCAATCACACTGCATAGACCTCGTGATGTCGACACAGCAAGTGCCCTTGCTCTGTTGCAAGAGGAGGAACTCAGTATGGCTAAATCAAAAGGCAGTGGGAAAGTATTCTTCAGAGGTCAAGAACGATCAGGCTCTGCTGATTCTGACAAGTTCAAGGCAAAACAAAATCGAGTTGACTCTGAAGACAAGCTGGGTTCCCTGAAACAATATAGAAGGAAAAATGGGTTGTGCTTTAAATGTGGTGGCAAGTGGAGTACTACTCACACATGTCCAGAACATGTCCCTTTGCATGTCATCGAAGAGCTGTTAGATGCTTTGGAGTTTCAGTCTTCAGAAGATTCAGAAGAGCTGCAATCTGAAATTCTGGCATCTGATGATACAGTAATGGCAGTACAATTACCTGACAAGGAAGTTACAGGACACCGTCAGACTCTGAAGTTGCTTGCACACATTGGGAAGCAGCAGGTCTTGATACTAGTGGATTCAGGAAGTATTGGGACATTTGTGAGTGATAGATTGGTCAGAACATTGGGATTGACCACAGAACAGTGCCCACTGTCCACTTTCAAAGCTGCAGATGGCGGTCAACTTCAATGCTCTCACAAGGTGCCCAGATTGCAGTGGTGGATTCAAGGATAGACATTCAAGTCTGATGCAAAGGTGTTGAATCTGAGATGTTATGATATGATTATTGGAGAAGATTGGTTAGAGGCTGTCAGTCCAGTGTGGGTTGACTATAAATCAAAAGCTACGAGAATTACTCATCTTGGGAAACGAGTAGCATTACAAGGAGTGAAAGATCAGCTTGATTCTTGTCCACCAATCTCAAGCAAGAAGCTGCAAGGGCTCATGAAACATGGAGGAGTAGCTTGTTGTCTTTAGCTTGTCAGTACTGAGGCATCAGCAAAAGTTTCTGATGAGCTACAGTATATATATGCACTATTCAGAATGAGCCTACAGAAGAGATTCAGCCCCCGATTCAGGAGTTGATTCAGGAATTTGATCATCTTTTCAGTACTCCTACTCAATTACCACCACAAAGGGATGTTGATCATCAAATTCACCTGGTGCCTGGTGCTCAACCGGTGAAAGTGAGGCCATACCATTACTCTCCATTGCAGAAGAATGAAATTGAATCTCAAGTTCAGCAAATGATTTAGAATGGAGTGGTCAGGCCAAGTTCGAGTGCTTTTGCATCACCTGTGTTACTTGTGCGTAAGAAGGATGGAACATGGCGTTTCTATGTAGATTATCGCCATCTCAATGCTATCACACAAAAAAATAAGCATCCACTGCCGGTTGTAGATGAGCTTTTGGATGAGTTAAGTGGAGTAGCTGTGTTTACCAAGCTAGACCTTCGTTCAGGATATCATCAAATTAGAATGGCTGAAGGTGATGAACCAAAAACTGCATTTCGTACTCATCAAGGGCTATATGAGTTTTTAGTCATGTCGTTTGGTCTAACAAATGCACCGGCAACGTTTCAAAGTTTGATGAATATGATATTTGCATCACTATTGCGCCGTGGAGTTTTGGTGTTCATGGACGATATTTTGATCTATAGTGCAAACTTGGAGGAGCACTTGGTATTACTCAGGCAAGTATTTCAGATTCTTGACAAACATCAGTTATACATCAAAAGGTCCAAATGTTCCTTTGCACAGCCATCAGTAGAGTATCTAGGCCATGTTATATCTGCTGTTGGGGTTGCAACTGAACCTAGCAAGATTGATTCAGTGTTGAGTTGGAAGAAACCTGTAAATCTAAAACAGCTGAGAGGCTTCCTTGGTCTCACGAGGTATTATAGAAAATTCATTACACACTATGGTGTTATAGCTAGACCATTGACTGAATTATTAAAAAAAGGAGTTCAGTTCATATGGACACCAGCTGCAGATCAGGCTTTCCAGTTACTCAAACAAATGCTTGCTCAGGCACCAGTATTAGCTGTCCCTGATTTCAAACAACAATTTGTATTGGAAACTGATGCTTCAGATACTGGCATTGGTGCTGTATTGATGCAAAACAGTCACCCAATAGCATACCTGAGTAAACATCTATGCCCATGGAATCAAGCCTTGTCGGTTTATGAGAAATAATGTCTAGCTATATTGATGGCTATTGACAAATGGCGCCCATACTTGTTGCATCAGAAATTTCTGATCAGAACAGATCACAAGAGCCTTTTGCATTTGACTGAGCAAAGAGTAACTTCCAAGATGCAGCACAAGGCCTTGATCAAGCTCATGGACTTGGACTATTCAATCCAGTACAAGAAAGGCATTCACAATGCTGCAGCTGATGCCCTCTCTAGAAATGAAACCTATGCTGAAGTATTGGCAGTGTCAGAATGCATTCCCTCTTGGCTGCAGAAATTGAAAGACGGCTATCAGGATAGTGAGGAAGACAAGCAATTGCTCACTGAATTAAGCATAGCTGGGAAGAATGAGAAGGGTTTTGAACTAATAAATGGAATCATCAGGTTTAAAGGAAGAGTGTGGGTGGGCAGTAATGCTTTAGCCTAGCAACATATACTACAAGCTCTTCATGACAGTGGAATTGGTGGACATTCAGGAGTGGCAACAACATATAGCAGGGTCAAAGCACTATTTGCATGGCCTCATCTGAAGGACTCAGTTAGCAACTTTGTGCAGCAATGTGACACTTGTCAAAGAGCTAAAGTGGAACATACGAAATTGCGAGGATTGCTACAACCACCTCCAGTCCCAACTCAAGCCTGGGAAGTGGTCAGTTTGGACTTTGTTGAAGGACTACCAAATTCAGAGAGGCACAATGCTATTCTGGTAGTAATTGACAAGTTTTTAAAGTATGGGCACTTCATACCTTTGCATCATGCATACACTGCTATGCACGTTGCCAAAGTTTACATGGACAATGTTTATAAGTTGCATGGATTGCCAACAGCTTTGATATCTGACAGGGATCCAGTGTTCACAAGCAAAGTATGGCAGGAGCTTTTCAGACTAACTGACACCAAGTTGCTCATGAGTTCGGCCTACCATCCTCAGACAGATGGTCAGACCGAGAGACTAAATCAATGTCTCGAAGGCTTTCTACGTTGTATGGTGCATTCATGTCCTCGTCAGTGGAGCAAATGGATCTCAATGGCTGAGTTTTGGTATAATACAGCCTATCACTCAGCCCTGGGGCGTACACCGTTTGAGGTTTTGTATGAACAGAGTCCAAGGCATTTGGGCATTGCCAATCTTCGAAATTGTTCAGTACCTGAATTGGAGCAATGGACGAAAGAACGAGAATTGCTGAACAGATTGATCCAGCAGCATTTGTTAAGGGCTCAGCAAAGGATGAAGGATCAAGCATAAAAATCGTTCAGAACGCAAATTTCAAGAAGGTGAGATGGTCTACATGAAACTGCAGCCATATGTGCAGTCTTCAGTGGCTAACAGATGCAACAAGAAACTGTCCTTCAGATATTATGGTCCGTTCAAGATTCTTCAGAAGATTGGACAGGTGGCTTATAAGTTGGATTTGCCAGCTACTAGTCGTATACACCCTGTCATACTGTTTCCCAGTTGAAGAAACACATTCCTAAGTAAGTACAAGTCTCGGATGATCTGACGAGTGTTTGCACAGATCCTGATCAGCTACTGAAACCTGAGAAGGTGTTGAATTCCAGACTGATTCAGAGAGGTTCTAATATAGTTGAACAAGTGCTGGTTCAGTGGATGACACTACCGGAAGGAATGGCAACCTGGGAAGACACGACGGAGATCAGCAAGAAGTTTGGAATGCCTTCACCACCCTGAGGACAGGTTGGTTCTTAAGGGAGAGGGAATGTAACGGTTGTCTAACGTGTGGGGTCGTCCTGTAAGGAGGTCGGTGTGCGTGCTGCCCTGTTGCCAGCCTGGCACGGCAACAACGCAAGGGTCCGGTAGAATATAAGCCGGTGTAACAGATGTTTCAGGCATCGAACATAAACTGAATCATAACAAAATAGAATTTAGCCGCGGTTCTCTGCCGCGCCTGCCATATCTTCCCTGTTCCTAGTATAGTTTAGCCTGAATTCCAGTTATCTTTACATATTAAGCCAACAGACCGACGAGCTCCCTACAGTGCAAATATCCTTGTAAACCTTCTTGTTTTGCTGGTCGAAACAGCAAAAACAGACTGACCACAATCATGCTCTGTTCCATGGCATTCAGGCTGCAGGACTATGCGTACATAGGTGGCGATGGCAGAGCAGAAGCACCAGTAGACAATGGAAGATAAAACACACCGACAGCTCTGGTTATAGGTGGAGTCTGGAGAACCGCACCGCATGTTACGGTGTGTTCGCAAGGCAGAAATAAAAACATAATAATATATATACAGAACCACACACCAAAACCACACACCTTTCGCATGTTACGGTGTGATCTATTGCTAGACATGGACTAAGTTGCATTACCTTTGCATGCACATTTTAATTGGAATCAATCATCACTGACCCATTTGTTCTTAGTGTTACATTTTACCAAATGCGTTTCAGAGAATTGTGATCACATTATCTACTAAATATTAAAATATGCAACCTCGTACTAGTTTCTAATAATAGCTGTAAAGTAATTGAGCCTTTGGATTTTGGCTGCACTATCTTCAGAAATAATGATTACAGCCATTTCATTAGTTCTTCCTGAATTGATTTCTGCAAATTTTTTTTGAATGTAGTGTGCCATTGGAACATTCTTTATTCATTATTTGACATTCGTATATGAATGCATTTTTTTTTTCATTTTCAGCCTGGGTTTTATTGTGCACCAGATTTTCTTGATGCTCTTCACTCCAGTTAAGATCAGTGAGGCTCAATCTTCTTTTAGTGAACTTAGTATTTATTAATACTATTTTAAGTTGTTGCTTCAATTTCCTCATTTTCACGCTTCAGCTAATCCTCCTTATTACGCATACCAAACTGCAGATGTTGGACGACCATTCTCCATGCTGGCCTTGGTGACTTTGTTAGACCTGGTTAGTAATTCAGAGTACACCATTATAATTATGCAGGTGATCAGTAATTCAGGGTCGTCACCCCCTGCAAACAAAGCAAAAGTAGCAGCACAGAGCACGCCTAGTACCAAGTGATTATATATCCTTTTATTTTGATTTGCTAATTGCTCTCCTCACTGATGGTACCTTGTTGGTTCTCGTCTCCCTATCTACCTGTCTCTGTTGATGCATCTGTTTGTGATTCTATGAACCAAATAGCACAAGTTGTGATAGAACCGCCCAATTTATACAAGATCAAGTACGACTGTCCCTGTTTACCATGTTGACGCGCACGTACTTTCACTTATATAAACCCGGTAGTCTGCCGAGTGTCACGAAAGACCTCGGTAAATTCACATTACAACCAAGACCGTAATAGATTAAGCAAATACACATCACATACACGGAGTTGCAGCGAAAATAATATTTACAATTGAGTTCACAAATAATAATATGTTGCCAAGTTTACAAATATGATAGCTAAAACAACATAGCTTTAAAATGGTTACAATAACATGAGTTTCAAATACATTGCTAGCATAATTTGACATCCTCCAACAATAGCATATAGATGAGAAATAAATATAGAGTCGCCAAGCCCACCAGCGGTTAGCCACTATCTTCAGCAGGCCGAGAACTTCACCTGCAACATGGTGAGATAAAACCCTGAGTACTCAAATGTACTCAGCTAGACTTATTCGACAGGAGAGAAATAAAAAGACTCTCAAGGATATGCAAGGTTCTTTTCGTGGAGCTGGTTAGATAGCATAATTTTGCAAAAAGAGCATTACTATTACGAATCCTTACTTTCAATATTTCAGTCAAGTTTTAGCATCAAGTATAGTGAAGCTATTATAGCTAGATTTGCACCTATTCTATAGCAATCACTTGATTAATAAGTATCACATTAGTAACCATATCCAATTTATCATATAATCATTATAACTATCATGTTCCATCAAGTTTTACTACGAATGAAGGAAGCCCGATCAAGTTTCTCACTATCCGGGGGCGATTCGAATCGATTGCAACCAGCTGGGTGGAATCCTAACACAAACCCACACTTCCCCCGTCGGGGTCGCGTTAGGTCACCTATGGTACAACTCAGGTCTCATTTCGCGGGTTTGTACAGCGTCGCACACTCAAGGACCAACCGGTTGTCAGAACGATCAGGCCTAGCCTGCCCTTGGTCAAATCAGTGTCCCCGCACATCCTTACTTCCTCCAGTGTGCGCCCCAACAGCTCAACTTCTCGGCCTGAGTTGAGCTACTAGGCTTCACAGTTGAAACGAGTTATCCGGCCAACTAAGTGAGAGGTTGTGTTCAAAATGACCGAGGACCAACAACGATGCAGTCCTTAACCGACACAGACGGGATAAAACATGCACACAAGACCTCCATGTCTTGCTACCTCTCAGTCACAAGATTCTGGCCGGTCTCAATTTATACAATCATCACATGGTTATTTTTCACGATAGCAAATATAGTCAACCGTATCAGAGTAAAAGTAACCACCCTATATGCGGGTGACAGGAAATCACCTGGCTTTAATCGGTCTAAGCATGGCTAAGCATAGACCGACCTACTTATACTAGTAAGGGTACAAGTATTTATATATAATGGATAAGGTAGGGAATATGCACCAATGGTTTCATCCAACTCCTATCACCTAATGCATCATACAAAAGTTATACTCATGTGAATTTATAAAAAGAGAGGGTAGGAGACTTAGAATGCTCCGAGGCTTACCTGGGATCAAGTCAGTTCAGTTAGCTTGCACCGTTTTGGAGAACATCTCCACTCCAGGCATGTACTCCAGGGGTCCTTCCATCTTCAGGATAGATCCACCAAACATCATCTTCAGGTTCGGCTCCAACATCACTCCTTCGGTTCCTCACATGGTTCATCTAGTGTACCTAAATGAGATGCAAGATGCAAGTGCATGAATGCGAAGAATGGCAATACGAGACACATCACATAAAAACGTTCAAGACAAGTACAAGATCACACCAAATAAATATAAGCACCTAGAGTTATTTAACTAAACATCACACAATCTATTATCGAGAGACAGCATGCACATCAAACGTGGCACACAAGTTAACTTAAGTTCAGCTATTGCAAGCATTCATCAATCAAGAACTAACTAAACATGTTTAACCAAAATAAGAGCAAGTTAAAGCAATCAACTTAAGCACATGCACAGAGTCTGGATAGCAGCACAGAAGGCGCTTGTTTTAACCATAACTAGAGTTATATGCATCTAACAAAGGTGATCCTAGACTTTTTTTGGAAAGCTCAGGGAATTGTCTACAAATTTGTTATTTACACGCAGAGCTGATTCATTAGTTAACTAGGTTGAAAATCACAAGGAATCAGAACTACATGGCAAGAATAGAAAACTGACATGAACTTCAGAAATATACATATGAAGTTATAGACATCCAATAAACATGATTCTTAACTTTTTGGAAAGATTATTAAGTTATCTATAACTTTATTATTATCATCTCAAGATGATTCAACAGCTAACAAGACCAAACAACACGAAGAAGCAAATCTGTCTAGATTTGGACAGATTCTAGCATTAAGCTTTAGACATCTATATCTAGAGTTCTAGACCACCAAAAGAGATGTTCTTTAACATTTTGGAAAGCTTATGAAATGTATTATAGCTCTTTTATTGTCACCAAGAGATGATTCAAAAGTTATCTTAGTCAAAAAGGCATAACAATGCAGCACTGTTCAAAACACAGATAAAATCTGACAAAGTATTTATAAAATCTATAACTATCATACCTGTTGTCCTAAAATCATGAAATTTTAGTACAACCAAGATAAGCAAGTTAGCAACAACTTTTGTATTCAACAAATCTATAGAAAAGATCATTATCAACACGAAACTATCATCACAACAGAAAACTGCTCCAGTAGCCAAACAACACACATGCATAACCAAGTTCTCAACTTGGTTTACTACCAAGGAGTACACATATGACTATTCAATCAGATCCAAAGCATCATCACCAACTTAGCAACAATTTAGCCTAGTCAAAAGCAAGGGAGTAACACATGAATCATGCAAACACAAGAGTCAAAGCACTTAAGGAAGGCTTGCATGGAGACATAGGAGAACAAACATATAGATCACCCCTTTTGGTGGTGATCTACTGTAGAAAGATTACATGCTCAGGTTTTGTAAATTAATTATTACAATAAAAATAAATTTTAATTGCAATTAAGCATGTGAGAGCAAGATAAACCTATAGATCCACATTTTCTATAAACACATGGCTATATTAATGTTCCATAGGCTACAACAACATCATGCAAAGCTAGTGGAACCACACTTTCCATTTTTACACATGTATTTTATTTATAAACCATTTAACAAGCATAAACCTGGTAAATTAATAAATCAATCATACATGCACCAGAAATTCTAAAATTTTTACCATAGCACAAGCATCACATACATAGCATACCACAAAATTTTTACATCAATTGAAGCACTACAGCTACATATATGAATTTATTCCTAGAAAACCCTAAAAACATAGATACAAATCTATAGCAAGATTTTTCTACTGAAACATACAAGATTATGCATCTACTACATAGATCTAGTCATAAGGATTCCAAAACATCTTTATTTTCTATTTTATGATTTCCTATGAATTACTATGCAATTTCAAAGTGTCAGCCGATTATATGCATAAAAGAAAAAATTAACGGATAAAGAAAAACACATTTGCATTAGGAACCCTAGAGATTTCACAAAATAACTAAACCCATATATGTAAACTACTCTCTCTAGACATTAAGCAGTTGGAACCAAGAAAGAGTTTCTATTTCCTTTTTAACCCTTCTTTTTCTTAAGCACAATGCAGCCGAAGCCCGGATCCATGGGGAGGCTCGGGATCCCAGCCAGAGGAGGGAAGCCGACGGCCACGGAGGGCGTCCTGGCTCTGCAGTGGCCAGCCACGGCCGCGCCTAGCCTAGGCTTGGCCTGTAGTGGCTCGTGGTGGCCTGGCTACGGCAGCAGGCGGTACCGGTGGCCGAAAAAGATGACTCGACGATGGAGAAGGGTCGCCGGCGGCGAGTAGGAGGAGGTGCCGTGGGAGCGGCGCAACATGGGGAGGAATAGATGGCAGTGAGCCAGGGTAGAGGATGGAGAAGAGAGCGGCGAGGCAGAGTGAGCAGGGCTGGCGAGCTCTGCTCGGCTGTATCGCCCAGAGGCGAGACCGAGAGAAAGAGCGAGGGAGAGCGAGTGAGTATGAGAGAGGGAGCGGAGACCGGCCTGAGGCCGACGTACGGATGACACGCGGCACGCACGGACTGAGCTCGGTCGGCCACAATCACGCTCTAGCCCGATCAGCTGGCTTTTAGCCGGATTCAAAAGGTGCCCAAAAATACAACTGAAACCTCCTTTTCTTCCCACTCTAACTGTCTAACTGGTCGATGATTTGATCAACCAAAAGCTCCTCGCTGTAGTGCTACAACTTTTCTTAAAGAAGCTTGGTCAAAATCAAACTAGTTTGAGAGATACAAATCCCTGAATATGGCTACTTCGAAACTGGAAACTAAAAGAGTTCAGTCCAGACTTAGCCAAAATCTGGGAACCTAAAAAACAGCATTGGATTCAAACTTTGGTCCACTATTTGACTGTGCTAGAGGCTGAACTAGGTCTTGGTACTTAAACAAAAGTTGTTCTACTACTTAAACTAAACTAAACTCTTATTTAAAGTCAAATATCATGCAAGCACCCTATGATATAGATCCACGCAGGTCAAACTAGCATCATGGAAAAAGGTCATTTTTAATCAACCAACACTTAGACAATCAGATGAACATAGACCCTAGCTCATTTTTTATCCTAGGTTGTTCTAGGTTGTTTAGGTGATCGAGCAATACTTAGCTGCATTACCAAACATCACCAAAAGGGTTGTATAACAACAAAGCATCACATGATCAAATAAATGCATCCACTCAAGATTATGCTCATGCTTATGTGATGCACATGAAAGAGACATGACCAACATTACTCAAACATATTTTCGAAAAGGGCAACACGAGCAAACAAGCTTTGCTTTTGTCTCCCAAAGTTTAAGTTGGGCCTCATTTTCACAGTTACACTCAACACTTTTGCAATGTTTTGAACTAAAGCTCTTGATCATCACTTGGCATCACTTACTTGAGTCCAAACTCACTGCTTAACTAGAGACTAACACCTAGGGTATTACACAAGTGGCCTCCGTTCAACACACTACCGTATATTAAAGAAAAAGGTTGGGTGGACCAACTCCATTTGTTTTCGGATTGTCCTTGCTGGTGAGGAAATTCCACGTGACGATCATGGCGGCTAAGCCACTTGTGGTACAAACTTACACTTACTCCTACATTCATGATAGACACTGGGCTAATATTGATTGTTTGTATCATTATTGGGTTCCAATATCCTTTCTTATGATCCATTACCTCTTGCGTCTAGCTCACCCTTGTTCCAACTCAAAGTCTTCCTCTCCATTATTTTTTTTGGCACTACAGATGTCATTCTGGATGATGGGTCAGCTAGCTATACGGACATCCGGGATCATATCACATTATTTCCAGTGGTTTGATTGCATGCTGCAAACATATGGTGGATATGTTCCCATGTGTGATGAGTGATGATTGATTGTCAATAGATGATTGAGCTTTGGTTGAATGTTTGAGACTTTGAGGCAAACCATGACGTGAGTAGTGGTGTGGTGCTACAGAACCTCGAGTTCTATTGTTGAAACATGGCATGGGCATATGACAAACTAGTCAAACCATGAGTCTTCAAGAAAGGAGACCCGATGCTAGCACTCCAACAACCCATTATTGTGACCAAAAGCAAAGGGAAATTTGACCCAATGTGGGAAGGGCCCTATGCCGTAGCAAGTCTACAATGGTGGTGCCTACCAATTCATTGATTAGGCATGAGTCCAGCCAATGCCTCCTATCAATGGCCGGTATCTTTAAGAAATCTTTTTTTAAAATGGCATGCTAAGGAACGCTATAATCCTCCTTTATTAAATCAATTGAAATGTGGGAATATAGCTTCTTAATTTTTTCTTTCTTAAAAAACAACGGGTGTCAAATCACCTGATACCAAAAGGCTTTCCCTCAACATCATTAAGCTAGTGACTTCAGATTTGTCTATATGAGAGCTCATCGATGGATAATTCCCTCAACAAACACAATGCACATAAGGCACATGCTAAGTGTGTGGGATTGAACAATGAAGATTGATTCAACTCTACTCTGGGGTTGGCCAAGTTCGTTGTACACCGTGAACTACCTCTCACATCATCTAGTAGGGACATCCACATAGGGGGAAACTATAGGTAAAAGAGCATGAGAGGGCTACCTGCCCCCAACAAAACTTGTGGTGCAGTGTGCAGCTTCTTGCCACCCCAACATTTCAACAAGGGACTTTCTTAAAAAAACAAAATAAGAATGATGCTCGCGAGGTCTGCTAGTTTCACAAAGTGTGGAAGGTGAGATCTTGAAAGTCTTGAAGGCTATCCCCAAGAAAGTCTAAAAAAAACCAAGTCAAGTGTCCAAGCAAATCAATGGACTATTCAAAGTAAAACATAAAAAGAAGAGAAGGGAAGTTGTGAATCAAGTTCAAGCCATTCAAAGGAACACCCCAATTGTGCTGGAGAGTGATCACCTTTCACCACCCTTGCAGAAAAGTGAGGCATCCCCAAGCCATATGAACCCATAAAACTTCGTTCTCCATCTCAGCCATACCCAATGTCTCTCTCGAGGAGTACGGGGTAGATGACTTTTCCTAGCCGAAGTGACAGTTTGAAGAAATTTTCATTGTTTCGGGAACGTCCACTAAACGATGTTGTCCTTAATCACTAACACAGTCAAGTACACCATGCACATCATCCCTGAGGATGAGTTCTCTTGTATTCTTACATTCTTATTAGCGGCACCACATATCTCAACATTTTTTTTAAAAAAAACCTAAGTCCAAATACAAAGCCTGATGAAGAGGAAGCTCGTTCCTTTATTTCTTTTAAAACCATACACCAAAAGGATTACATATTCATTAGGAACAGTGAAGCATACCATAGCCATTTATATGAATATGTAAAAACCCTTCAATTTTATCACAAGACGCCATAACATCTAAATGGCCATGGTAGAATTGATAAATGTCTTTAGTTGGGAGCAGTGAAGCATACCATAGCGGTTCCTGTGAATATGTGAAACCCTTCAACTCTATTGACTGGCACTGTGAAGCATACCTATTGGTCTTATTACTTTTATGGCTTGGGTCAACTAACTAATGGCTCGACCCAACCCGACCTATTCCCATCCCCCATCATCACTAGCTGATTTTCATTCGCTGGCTGCTACTCACCGTATGCATTTGCTCGATCATCAGATTAGTTTTATCACCGCCATGCATGTCCTCATCATCGATCAGATAGTAGAGTACTATCAGTGGATGCACCTCTATGTTCACAATCCCCTGCTTCCATCGTTGCCAGACACGATGAACCTGTCAGGAAGCTAAAGCCGTTGGAAAAGCCAAGTGAGTAGCATAGACATCCAACTTGTACTACTTGTCTTTTTAGTTGCCACTTTTTATAGGAGATGATAGTCTTGGTTATGTTGTCTCCATCTACTTAAAAAAGCATGGATGAAACATCCGCTCTTAATGGAAAGTTAAATTTTATGACTCATAGAGAGTTGGTAATCGTATCAAGAGAGTACCATCTAGATGAAAACTCATTTCTGTCTATCTTGTTAAAAATGTTGTCATATCATAAAAAATGCCTATGGCAGTCTATTACACTATGACTGGCTAAACATATGATACTATTATACTAATATTGGATGAATTAAATATTTAGATGAACTGATCCCTAATCTAGTGATCTCGCTAGTCTCGTGGATACGTAAATTACAGATATATATAATTAATTAAGTACATAAGTTACTTAGAAAAATAAGAAGATTAAAGGTTGCAACTGCTCAAAGCTCACAACTTTCAAGTGTTTGTATTGTACATCATAGGATCACACAAACTCTGATGCCTGATCCCTGAAACAGGAAATACAAAATCAGCTTTATCTGACTGACTGAAACATATTTCTTGAGCTATCTATGTTGTTCCCCACCACTAAAGCTACCAGTTTTTTGGGCTGCAAGATGAGATTTGATGGCTTCGATTTAAGTTCAATTTGGCAAATGATTCTTATCTCTCTTTTTATGTATCAAATATCAACTTCACTTTTACTTTGTTCTGAAGCAAGACAAATATCTCTGCATGTCTGGTGCTACAAACTTATCTGAAAAAGTACTGGGTGCACACATGCATGCATCTAGGGAACTATGTGGTCCTAATTTTCTACTACATAGTAGTTGAAGTGCTTTGTTCCTATTAATATCTGCTGTTGATGAAAACCAAATAAATAAAACATTCAGTTACATAATTGCAATCATCAATAGTGTAAATTGCAACTATTGGGCACCACAATTGTAGTTCTCAGCATATGGAATATGCTGGTGTTGATACACAAGTATTTCACCATTACATTTGATTTTTATTCTTTTGTTATATAAACTGAACACGGTGCCTTTTTTGTTTGGATGCATGTTTCAGCTCTCTCTACTAAGCTATCAGAAGTGATAGGCGTAACAAACCCTACCGAGGATGGTTTCTCGTGGGCGCTCCTGAGGATTCAGAAAGTCGAACCAGCCAGCTCTCAGGGAATGCCTGCGGTTCTCGAACACAACGTGAAGCTTGCGGTGGCGCTCAGTGCGCTCAATAAGTGCTTCAACCTGGTGAATTGTCTTGGTGTCAACACAAATCAGTATTTTGTCCTTGTGTGAGTATATAAACAGGTGTAGATTGTTATGTTTCTTTGTGTCCATACAAATACGGTTTTGTCATTATCTCTGTGTTTCTCTATGTGTTGCTTTCATAGGCCGAAGTTAACTCCACTCGCAGCATGCTTCACATGTACCAGCTGTTTTGGTATGCTGGAGCACATACGTATCCCCTGACTTGTTTGGCAATGGCAATGCCAAGTTTCAGTTCATCAAGGAGCCCAATACTTTATATAATGTTCACTACAAGCACTTTTGGTTAGTGTTTGTTTACCAGGCTGTCCATTTGACTTTTTTTATGCCATCAGTGGCACTGATTGGTTAATTTTTAGACCTTGCCAACAAGAAGACGGTGACATTGTATCCAGCCAATGGCAAGGAGGTTGCGGTGGTCCTCTCGACAACCAAAACAAAGAAGCAAAACAAGGCCACCAGCCTTTATCACAAGTCTGTAATGTGCAATGAGTTCAGCATGATCGCCAAGTCTGTTAAGAACCAGGTATAGAACAACTCCATCCCATGCTCGATTGTACTCTGTGTACTCTGATGTAGTTCTAGATGAAGCTGATCTGGTTATAACTTATCTTACAATACAATTGCATGATGGAAAAATAATAGTTGCACTAATAGGAATGTGCAATTTTCATATGAATTTTTCAAAATCATATAGATGGTTAATTGTCTTTGTGTTAATAGAGTGCAGATTTGTAATCTATTGATTGTATTTCTGTGTAAGGACATACCATAAAACTATAGAAAGAATTGTTTTTTTTGTTTATTTTCTTTGTGTTATAACAGCTCATATTTGTGAATTGTGTTTGTTGTTGGATGTGGTCATGTTTGGATTTTTTTTCTTAAATGCGGTTATGCTTGAAATTGTGAGTTGTTCAGGCGTTGTATCAAGCCACACTTTTCCTATCTCAGTTACCTGAATTTTTTTAGTTTGTTTAGGGGATGTATCAATCGGACGCTATTGGAGCTCTCACAGAGTAGCTCCGGGGATGCTGTCTGGTGTGTGGTTGCTCCCTCTTCTTCCTCATCTGTTGCATCATGTATCGGATCCCCTTTCCTAATGTGGATTCAATTTGCTCGATTGGTTTAATTCCCTAGCGTCCCTTTTGTAATGTGGGTTTGATTTGCTCAATTGGTTTAATTCTCTAGCGTTAGGAGGGCATAGGGCTAGAGATTGGTGGAGTTTTTGGTTCGCATCTTCCCAGGTGTGTGGTGTGCTGTAGCGATGAGCAAGCTAGCTGCGCCATCTGGTTGTTCTTTTAGTCCCTCGCTAATTTGAGTTTGGTTTGCTCGATTGTTCCTATCATTTGGATAGATGCGTCTAATGGCACTACTAGAAGCACATGATGGCAATTTTTAGTTCCAGCCACAAACAATTAATCTTCATGAACGAAGCACAACAATAGTCGAATAGACATACTTTCTCACCTCTGTCAGCTGATTACAAGTTCTGAAATGCAAGATGCTGATGTCTAATAGTGCGACTCTTGGTATGCTTCAACCTGCTGGCGCCTGTGGCGTAGAGCTGTAAGCAACGCCCGCCACCACCTGTGCCCACGTTAACCGGCTGCTGCAACCGCAGATCAACGCAGGGACTGCAGCTCTGTTCGGCATGGTCACCTTCGTTGGAACCCCCACTGCCGACGGCACATAGATCTTCCTTGGCCTTCTCCTTTGGATGCTCGGCATATGCCTCCTGGCCCTGGTGTATTAGCACAAATGAATGTTTTCAGTTAGCTAAACTGAGTAGTATTAGCACAGATTTTTGATAAATGTGAGGTATGAATTTTGGAAACTCACATTCATTTCTTTTGTTTGTTGTTCTTGTCCATTGAAGTTGTAGGTCACTAACTCTCCTGTTCATGAGAAACAAACAAATTAAATACAAATATCAGTAGTTGCAATCAGGAATAGAGTAAATTGCAAGTATGTAGCACTGCAATTGTAGTTGTCATAATATGCGATAAGCGGAATTTTTATTTACCTCATGAGTATAATTGGGACTTACATTGTTTGAATCAAATTTGTAATAACTTTCAATACTGATTTCCAAATCTCTTGCGGAAGCACCCTGCATATAAAAGACAAATTCATTAGCTTAGAACTAAGTAGTTTATTTCAAAATTCAATGGCACAAGGTTTCAACAAAAATATTCAGTAAGGGGACCCAATTTTCCTTGTCTTTTCATAGAAAAAAATTGTCACTTGTGATTTGTGCCAACTCACCTTTTCCTCTGTTTATTGTGATTTGTGCCTGCCAAAACCAAGTTTTTGTCCTTGTCCTTTGATAGAAAATTTTTTGTCTCTTGTGATCTGTGCTAAAACATGTTGAAATCTGTTTTTTGTGATTTGTGCCAACATACACCAAGTTTCTGTCCTTGTCCTTTCATAGAAAATAATTGTCTTTTGTGATTTGAGCTAACACATCTTCAAATCTGTTAATGATTTGTGCCAACACATTGTCCTTATCCTTTCATAGAAAAAAATGTCTCTTGTGATCTGTGCTAAAACATGTTGAAATCTGTTTTTTGTGATTTGTGTCAACACAAATATCCTTTCTAGTGTGTGGGTTAGGCCACTGCTGGCCTGGACCGCTGGCATGTTTTCTACTCTGTAAGTCTGTATGGTTGGGTAGGTAAGTGGGAGGAAACTCTCACTTCAGAAATATTATGTGAGTAGCTGTTTTTATGCTTAGCTTAGCCTGACTTAAGATAACTTTCTATTTGTTTTCCTGAACTCATAATATTTTAGTCGCCAGTGCCGTTGTTCCACCCTAGGAAATCATTTCTTAGATTTCTTATGCCTGCAGCGAAATGTGCCAGTGTCAGATTTCTCAGATTTTGTTACAAGGATTTGCTCCATGTGTATTTTTTTGTCTGTAGGAGTGTGGTAGGTAAGGTAACTGCTAGAAAATCATTTTTTCAGCAGTGTACTGCAGTTGCAAGGTAGATGTCTTGTATACCAACCAATTTTTCTTTAAAAATGGTATGCGAGTAGCTGCAGTTATGTAGTAGAGCTGAAATTAGTTCTTTTGTTTGGTATGCTAATGCTTGGACCTATCTTGCAGAGTGGCAGATATGAATAGCACATGGCATGATCTGTAAGATTTGAAAATAGCTCTGTTGCATTTGCTCTCTTAGTTGCGCAGGCAGCTTAACTTCATTGAGCATCCCAGTGACATCTGATGGAAGCAGTAAGTTTATAGTTTATCTGAGAGTTCTTTTTTCTGTTCCTAAATTTGTGTCTCTATTGACGTTTGTTGCTGTCCGAAGAATTTGGAGATAGGGTGAGGCTCCAATCGATTGTGACGTCATTGACTGAATTTGACCATCCTGAGAAAGGCGATGCTTTCTACGGTGAGTTGTCGTGCATTTCCTTCTTGTCTGCTGATTCTGACCTCTGGATTAGGATGGCTTCTGAATGCCTATTGCCAAGTGCCTCAAAGGAGTCTGCATGTTTGGTAGTCTGGTAGACCATAGAAAGTAAGAAAAGCTCACTATTCTCCAGAAGTGCAGTTTGTTCTGCATCTGGACCTGGTTGTATGAGTTCTAGCTTTCAATATATGGATGGTAGATTGAAGAACTAGTTGGATAGTTTTTTTATCTGTGCGTTTTTTATTGATTTCAGCTATGCAGCAGTTTTGCAGGAGCAACAACAGGTCAGGAAGACAAGCAAGTTTATTGACTTGCATCAATCGTTTTATACCATACCTAGGGAATAAATTTGTTTGTGGCTGTGTTGTTGCTGTTTAGTGTTCATAACTCCATTGACTACTTTTGCCCTATATTTTTCTGGGGTACTTTTTATCATGTGCATAACATGCTGTTGGGATTTTACTGTTGTCTATAGATTTCATTTGTTTCCCCAGGAACTTTGCATGGTTTTGTGTTCCCTGTTTTCATATCTACCTACCTCTACATGTAACTCTTGTGCCCTAAATTATTGAAGAAATGGTTATTGGTTTCAGGAAAGTGTCGCCTCCTGCCGAGTCGGCTGTTCTCTGCATTGATCACTTATGAAGGAATGTTAATGAGGCTCACCTGAAAGAGATATTTGGTGAGGTTATGTTTATATTTTCATGCACTTTATTCCGTTGGAACTCGGAAGTTGTAATGAGTATAGTCATAGTGAAGAGACCCAAGATAGTGCCTGCCACACACCCTTCTCGTTATTGTAAAATAGGCAATGCAACTACATTCTAGCAATCTAGCTTCATATTCTTTTCCTATTAATCTTTCCTATTCACAAAAACAAAACAAATAAAACATTCAGTTAACTGCAATCAGCAATGTGAGAAAGTTCCTCAGCTCAAATGGCTAGTGCAGCAAGGTTTGAGTCCAGAGGTGCTGAGTTTGATTCTTGGCAGTCGCAAATTTTTAACTCTGCCTATGTTGACTGGAAGACTTTCTTGAGTCGTCTCAACATAGCCGGTCCCAAGCCTGAGTAAAGGAGGAGGGTGTGTTAAGGTCTGGCGAACCAACAGTAAAAAACAGCCACTCTCATGGATTTGAAACCCACAAGAGATTCGTTGGGGGCGTAATCCTCTTAGCGACGTGCTACATCGGAACCCGGGTGTGGTGTTAAATGGGCAAGGGCCGGGTCGTCATACCCTTAGTGGCGTGTCGTATCATGACCCAGGTATGATGAAAAATGAGCAAGGGTCGGGCCATCGCAACCTTAGTGGCGCGCTACATCTACGCCCGGGTGTAGTGAAAAATGAGCAAGGGTCTTCGCACTTCCCTCGACGGGTGCGAAGGGTAAGGAAGCTAGCCGAGCCAACTAGGATTCGTCTAGGTAGCTGGAATGTAAGGTCCCTAATGGGTAAGCTAAGAGAGCTAGTCGATGCAGCAATTAGGAGGCATGTAAATATTCTATGCGTTCAAGAGATTAAATGGAAGGGCCAGAAGGCGAAGGAGGTGGAGGATACTGGCTTCAAACTTTGGTACACGGGGACAACATCGGGTAGAAATGGTGTAGGCATCTTGATCGATAGGAGCCTTAAGGATGGAGTCGTTGATGTTAGGAGGCAAGATGACCGAATTATCTTGGTCAAGCTGGTAGTTGGAGATTCGGCTCTGAATGTGATCAGTGCCTATGCCCCTCAGGTAGGTCTTAGCGAGGGCACCAAGAGACAGTTTTAGGAAGATCTTGATAGCATGGTTAGTACCGTGCCTATCAGCGAGAAAATCTTTATAGGAGGAGACCTCAACGGCTATGTTGGTGCGACTAATGTAGGTTTCGAGCGGGTGCACGGGGGGTTCGGGTATGGTAATAGGAATCAAGAGGGGGAGGATGTTTTGAACTTCGCGTTGGCCTATGACTTGTTGATAGTGAACACCCTCTTTAGGAAGAGGGAATCCCATCTAGTGACCTTTCGTAGTGGACAACACTCGAGCCACATCGACTTTATCCTTGCAAGGAGGGAGGATAAACGTACTTGCTTTGATTGTAAGGTGTTACCTGGGGAGTGTGTTGTCCCTCAACACAAGCTTGTGGTGGCGGACTTTCGCTTTCGGGTACGTGTCCACCGGGACAAACGGGCCAAGATTGCGAGAACGAAGTGGTGGAAGCTTATAGGGGAAACAACGCAAATGTTTAAGGAGAGGATGCTAGACGAGGGGCCTTGGGAAGAAGGAGAAGATGCAGACAACATGTGGCTAAAGATGGCAACATGTGTCCGGAAGGTGGCTTTCGGAAGTGTTTGGCGTGAGTAGGGGAGGCAAACGGAAAGCGAAAGACACATGGTGGTGGAATGACGAGGTGCAAAGGGCTATTAGGGAGAAGAAGGAGTGTTTCAAGCGTCTCCACCATGACAAGAGTGCAGCCAACATCGAGGGCTATAAAATAGCGAAGAGGGTTGCAAAGTGAGCTGTGAGTGTAGCAAAAGGTCAGGCGTATGATGGTCTTTATCAGCGGCTAGGCACGGAGGAAGGGGAGAAGGACATTTATAGGATGGCTAGAATCCGCGAGAGGAAGACAAGGGACATCAACCAAATAAAATGCATCAAGGATGGGACAGATCGACTTCTGGTGAAGGATGAGGAGATCAAGGATAGATAGAGAGAGTACTTCGACAAGTTGTTTAATGGGGAGAATGAGGGTCCTACCCTTGAGTTGGACGACTCATTTGACGATACCAACAGACGCTTTGTGAGGAGAATTCAGGAGGCAGAGATCAGGGAGGCTTTGAAGAGGATGAAGGGAGGTAAAGCGATAGGCCTTGATGGTATCCCCATTGAGGTGTGGAGATGCCTAGGCGCCAGAGCGATAGTATGGTTAACTAAGCTTTTTAATCTTATTTTCGGTCTAACAAGATGCCTGAAGAATGGAGGAGAAGTATATTAGTACCTATCTTCAAGAACAAAGGAGATGTTCAAAGTTGTACTAACTACTGTGGGATTAAGTTGATGAGCCATACGATGAAGCTCTGGGAGAGGGTTATCGAGCATCGCCTAAGGAGAGTGACACATGTGACCCCAAAATCAGTTTGGGTTCATGCCTGGTAGGTCGACCATGGATGCGATTTTCTTATTACGACAATTGATGGAGAGATATAGGGAGGATAAGAAGGACTTGCACATGGTCTTTATTGACCTCGAGAAGGCATATGACAAAGTACCGAGAAATGTCATGTGGTGGGCTTTGGAAAAGCACAAAGTCCCAACTAAGTACGTTACCCTCATCAAGGATATGTACAGGGATGTGGTGATGTTTGTCCAAACATGTGATGGCGACACCAGTGACTTTCCAATTAAAATAGGACTGCATCAGGGGTTTGCTTTGAGCCCTTATTTATTTGCTTTAGTGATGGATGAGGTCACAAGGGACATACAAGGTGATATCCCTTGGTGTATGCTCTTTGCTGATGATGTGGTGCTAGTTGACGACAGTAGGGCAGGGGTTAATAGGAAGTTAGAACTATGGAGACACACGTTAGAGTCGAAAGGGTTCAGACTTAGTAGGACTAAGACCAAGTACATGAGGTGCGATTTCAGCGTGACTAGGCATGAGGAGGGAGACGTTAGCCTCGATGGGCAAGTGGTGGCCAAGAAGTATACTTTTCGGTATTTAGGGTCGATGCTACAAAAGGATGGAGACATTGATGAAGATGTTAGGCATAGAATTTCAGCCGGCTGATTGAAATGATGTCAAGCTTCTGGCGTCCTTTATGACAAAAGGGTGCCTCAGAAGCTGAAAGGTAAGTTCTATAAGACGGCGATTCGCCCGGCAATGTTATACGGTGCTGAGTGTTGGCCTACAAAAAGGTGACATGTCCAACAATGAGTGTAGCAGAGATGCGTATGTTGCGTTGGTGTTGTGGGCACACAAGGAGGGATAGAGTCCGGAACGACGATATTCGGGATAGGGTTGGGGTGGCACCAATTGAGGAGAAATTGATTCAACATCGGTTGAGATGGTTTGGACATGTCCAACGGAGGCCTCCTGAGGTGCTGGTGCGTAGTGGGGTTCTAAAGCGGGCCGATAATGTAAAGAGCGGTAGAGGTCGACCTAAACTAACTTGGGACGAGTCCGTTAAGAGAGACCTGAAGGAGTGGAATATCTCCAAGGATTTAGCTATGGATAGGAGCGCTTAGAGACTGGCAATCAACGTGCCTGAACCGTGACCTCTTTCTGTCTTGTGCCTTTTATGTCCCTTTATGTGTCTCTCTATTTCTCGTCTCTTTTAGGTTTCATCTCTAGCTTACCCCAACTTGCTTGGGACAAAAGGCTATGTTGTTGTTGTTGTTGTTGTAACTGCAATCAGCAATGATGTAAATTGCAAGTATCAAGCCCCGCAATTTTAGTGCCAAGGATATGCAATATGTCCCTTTTTGCTTGCAGGGGTTGCCTATTAGTAATGAAATCATTCTTCTACTAGAATCCTTCCAACTTTGTTGACCTGGGTGGTGTGTAGTGGGTTATACATGGTGTAATTGACCTTAGCTCCAACTTTTGCACGAGCCAAAAGGAACTGTTGTGTATTTCCTTTACAATTTGTGCCTAAGTATATCCACTTTTGTGATTTGTGTCAACACAGACCCCACAAACTCAGCTCCTCCTATTTCAGTGTCTCTATCATGGAAATTTGCTAACATAGTATTATGGAAATTAATAACACACTACACTGCTGTGTACAAGGAAACTGAAATGGTGTTTCAGTGACAACTACATCGTATTTGTCAATTACATCTCTGAATGTTTTGTAGGCGTGCAGTGCTGGAGCATGTCATGAAAGGAGATGGACAGAAACAGAATAAACAGCAGGCCAAATTGAACAAGTACCTTTTCACTTGGCACGTCCTCTTCTGGTTCACAGTTCCCCATCTCCTATTTTGCCCGATCAATGTGTCTTTCTCCTCTCGTCTGTTTTCTCTTGCTTCTCGATCTCTGGATCTATTTTCTTTCTTGTAGCAGGGGTTTAGGTGGGGTAGATTCCCTCTTCTTCTGCGTTTTTTGGCCCACCTTGTAAAGCCCAATTAAATCTTAAGGAATGTCCCATGTTTATTCATCCGATACACCTCCAGATAGATAAACGGGTTTTTTTCGGACCCGCTGAGGAGTAGATCTGTGATCCGTTTTGTCTGCGGACCCGTTTTCTCTGCTTACGGACCCGTTTTGTCTGCTTTATGAACAGAAACCCGTGCTACAAGGTTTGGCCGCTGGATAGAAATCTGACAGCTACAAGCTGTCGCCTGAAAACATGGTAGTTTTCAGGCACCTGAAATATAGCGTCTCCCCCCGGCCTGTAGGTCCGCCCATGGTTTTATCAGTGCCATGCATCACAGCCCATTTCTGTCATTCAGTCCAATAGCTAGAAACTGATAGATCATCAGCACGCACATAGTGCAAACATGTATATAATAGTACTGGAGCAGTAGTCCAGTAGCAGATAGGGAACAAGTAATATATAAGGTACAAGCTGCTCTTTACATATATGGTACATAAATTTCACACGCACAATCACACTAGCTAGCAAGCTCAATCACACTGCGAGTGCGAGCTTTTGATGCATGCATTCTAGGTAGCTAGCTAGCCGTATTATTTTCATATATATATGCATGCAAGCACGATGCTTTAATTTGCTGCCTCTACTGGGCGGCTACGACGACGTCCTCGTCGGCTCCTTGTGTCCCAAGTGTAGTTGCAGCGGGCGCCCAGAGGACGTCGTCGTTGTTGAGGAAGTGGCAGACTGGGGCGTCCCCTGGTTTGACATGCGGCGGCATCTTCATGGGGTCCAACTCCAACTCCGCCGTATTGAGGTGGCACACGACCAGCGCTTCTTCTATCTTCTCCTTCTCCACGCCGTCGCTCTCTACTGTCACAGAGTACACCTTGGTTGGCACCAGGGCATGGCACAAAAACACCTTGTACGGGAACGGGATGCCATGGCACGTCATGGTGTCTCCCGGGCCGGTGATCGCCCTCACCGCCAGCACGGTGTACACCTTGGAAGCGTTACGGCCTTCCACGGGGATGCTTGGGGACGAGAAGGCCCGGAGGTCGCTTGTCCTGAGCACGGACGCTGCAAAATCGACCATAGACTCGATGGATGTCACACACCCTCTCTTCTCGCCCTTGATAGGGCGGGGGTGCTCACACAGCTCTAGCGAGTGCCATATGCTCTCCGCCATGGCGCGTGACACCGGTGCAAACATTCTGAGGATGTCCGTGAAGCTCTTTGTGGACATCGGGATGGAATCTGCCACATCACGAGGCAGCAAAGGAGCACCTCGGCTGCTAGCCGGATCGATATAAGGGGCAACCTTGGATCCAGGTGTCAAGGCGTCCTCTGGGAAGAGGAAGCCGATGTTCCTCAAATCGAAATGGTCATGGCCACCATCTTTATGGCGATGTTCGTGAACATGATGGTCAGCATCATCTAGTAACAAAAAAACAAAACAAAAAAAAAAGAAAAGAAAGAATTGCACGTTATTAACATCATCCACTCCAAGTAGCTTTCAAAATATTGCAAATCGGGTACTCGACTGTAGTGTGGTATTAATTTGCAAATATTTGAAGCTTATTTTTTAGAAAAAAATAATTCTGGCCTCTACAAACATAGACAGCCAAAGTATGTGAAGCAATGTACTAACCTGCCATGTTCGTTATGGACACATGGACGGGCCCATCTGTTCCTTTTCCATAAAAGGCCGAGATCGGCAGGTAAGGGTTGTCGTCCTGATTTGTTCCTTTCCCATAGAAGATTACTGGGTTCTGGTTGTTTGCTTCTTTCCCATAAAAGGCCGAGATCGGCAGGTAAGGGTTGCCGTCCCGAATTGTTCCTTTCACATAGAAGATTGTTGGGTTCAAGTTGTTCACTTCTTTCCCATAAAAGGCCGAGACCGGCATCGGGTAAGGGTTGTCATCCCCATTTGTTCCTTTCCCATAGAAGATTGTTGGGTTCAAGTTGTTCGCTTCTTTCCCATAAAAGGCCGAGACCGGCAGGTAACGGTTGTTGTCTCCATTTGTTCCTTTCCCAAAGAAGATTGCTCGATTCAGGTTGTTCGCTTCCTTCCCATAAAAGGCCGAGATCGGCAAGTAATGGTTGTCTCCGTTTGGTTCTTTCGAACAAAAAAAGATCATCGTGTAGAACTTAATTATATTAATGAAAGAATCAAAGTTTTAAGAAAAGCATAGTCAAAGCTCCACATTAATAGCTAGAGATAGAGGGTTATAATTCTATACTAGATACATCAGGAGAAACTTTGATATATCTTAATTATATTGATGTAAAGACACATCTTTTCATATAAAAAACAACATAGTCAAAGTTCCACATCATGGACGACTATGTTGATTTTCTAATTTTTAAGCGGCTTATGAATTAAAAAATAGTTATAGTCATGGAGAGTTAATTCTAAACTATTTCATTCGACATAATAAATCATTATTATTGTAATTTGTCAACCAAAACAAGATATTCTAGTTTATGTTTCGATCAGAAAAAACTCCAAGGGACTAGAAAGAGATTTGTTATAGCAATCATATTGTGTTATATGTCATCATGAACCTATATAGAAGATAAACATAGTAAACATCATTGTGTACTGAAATAATACTATTCCAAATTGTAAGTCACTAAGCCTTTTTTTAGGTACATAGCTTTTCTACTATACATCTAGACTTTATATATACACGTACAGAGAGAGGGCAAGAGAGAGAAGTGCGGAACAAAAGTTATGTATCTAGAAAACTCAGAACGACTAACAATTTTGAATGGACTAGTAATAACTAATAAAATCAGAGTAGAGTGGGACAAGCTTACCAGCATTATTGGGGGTCAAAAGGTCACGTATAGCTGATGGCATGGTAGAGTGAGGTAGCATTGTTTGCCAGTATGCAATGATAGCAGAACCATCATTGGACATTGTAATACTGCGGCCGTCGGTTGTTGCCAAATTTGGACGCAAACCTCCAATCGCAGCGAACTACAAAGTCATCAGTAGGTCATTAATTCCTACTGTTTAAAAAGATACTCATTTTAGGACAGTGATGGTTAATATTTCTGCACGTCCCCGCTTTTGTGCCCGCTACTGTATAGCCATAGCAGAATAATGTTAAATCTCAAACAAATGTACTAATAATAATGGCTTCTTATTATTCTGAACAAAAAACTAATCTAGAGATCTCATATTGTTATAAGTAGTCAAATAAAATACTCTGGCTATTCCAAATGCACCACCGCATCCTAGGTTAAGGGTTGTGTTTGCCTTGGCCTTGGCTTTTTTCTGAGATGGGCCTATTAAGGGTTTTGTCTCTGTTAATTAATTTATATTGGCGGTGATTTTTAGACAGTCTAGAATTTTTGACTGCCTCTAAAAATAGATGAAGGGGTCTCCTGAAATCTTTTCTGTAACAAGTGAAGGGGCTGATCCCCTTTCAATCCCCTCCAAATCAACATGGGGACGGGCTTAACTGACCAGGGCCCAGAGACAGCGTAATAAGCCAGCAAGCACCCACAACAATGCTCCACGGTGTGCTCCATTGCGGGGCATCATGGTGGCCTCCACGCATGGCATCCGTGGTTGTATCCACGATGGGCTAAACGGATATGCTGGCTCCACGGTGGAGCTCTGCAACTGCTAGATATGGGGGTCTCCTGCTAAACTCTACAACCAAAGTCCACAGCTTCAAACGGAGATTAATTTGGTGTCGAAAACCATATGTCAACCACTGGGATTAGCCATATAATAAACAAATATCAAAGAAAGAAATACCAACTAAAATTTAATGTCATGATGAAGGAAAATAATCAGGTGGGACTTGGGAGACTTGGAGATATATATGGCCGGCGACAGCCATTGGCGCGAGTGCAAACATTGGCCGTGCATGTATTTCTTTTTAGCATCACATGTGGCTCTTGTCACTTGTCAGAGTCGTCAAAGCAAGGGAAATAGTACTACTTGTATAGTTTTATAAAAAAAAGGTCTTCGCATGCATGATATATTCCACCAATTTTACAGCGATATGCATATATGGTAGCAAGCTAGCAGCAAATTAAATTAGCAATATATATATATATCTATGTGTGTAAAGCTTTGACAGATGCATAGAACTCACCAGTAGGAAAGTGAGAAGTGACACACGGAAACTCATATTGCCTTGGTTGATCTAGCAGCCGCAGCCTGTATTACCCTTCTGTGTTAGCTTGGCTTTCCAACAGCCGAGTCATATGTATGTATTTATAGGGGGCTAGCTAGCCTTGTGCTTGCACCCTTTGCTACTATCTACTACTCCGTCTGGTTTGCAAAGAACTGACGATTTGGACAAGCTTTGAGTTAATTAAACTATTAAAATGAAACTACATAAAACTTCTTTGAACATATACAGTTGACTCACTTGATGCTTATGTACATGGATCTATCCTGCAGTTACTTTTATCGTAGCATAAAATTGGATATTTGTATTAATTCTACTAACCGGCGCATCAACCACTGCTCCCATACGGGCCAGCAGACTTTTAGGTGGCATAATCTTATGATGGTGTCATAATGTGAAGCTCTCCGAACACGCACACTGAAACGCACATAGACGTACGGGCCGTCAAGGCCACGGCCCACGGGGCAGACGTCCGCAGTCTGCACACTGCAGCAGGATAAGTTGCGCCGGTTCTTGCTGTTGCTGTCTCGTGGTGCACGCTCCTGTGATCACGCTGAAATCGACCGGCCGGCGGACCAACAGGCGGTATTAGCTCGGCCACTACGTCTCCGAGCGCGGAGTGTAGTGCAGGACGCATGCGCCGTTCGTCCGCGGCTCCTTTTCTCGCGGAGCACGCCTCTGCTTTCACCGGCACCCTGAAACCAACCAGAGCATTCCCTTTACAGTGGAAAGGGACAAGTCTGATAACCTCAGTGTTTCCATCATCCTCTAAGCGCGAAGAACCGACGCACAAGACTCGGACTTTATTTGTTCGAATTTTTTACTTTCAAAAAGCTACTAGCTTTTATAGACGGGCATAAAAGCTAGCTCTTGAAAAGCCGGAGAATTATCATTGTGGATTATGTTTTGAATGAATAAACTGCTCTCGATCTCACAAAAGTCCGTAAATTAAAAGCACTTTTTGTCTTGTAATAATATACACGCAATTTGAGAATAAATATGAATACTATAACCTATACTATTTGCATATCATGTCAACCGGCACATTTAACATTTTAACTTGTAGCATATGAATATCATGTTGAACTATGAAGTTGATATTTCTTCTAAACGTGATTGTGTAAGTTATTATTCTTGTGTAAGCTTTGTTGTGTTATTTGTTTGAGCATGAAGGTCTGAACTATGAATTTATGATGTATTGTGGCTTCTGAGGTACTCCACTCTATATTGTCCTAGTGAATTCTATGTGAGTTACTACTTATTTAGACTTGATGTATGGCATGGCGGTACTTGACTTTCCTCAAACTGAATTTTCTCATCTGTGTGCATGATTTACAGGTAAATTGGGATGGTGATACTAAGTACAGCCACCAGAATAGAGTATCTCCATGGGACATCGAGAGAGCTGGCAGCTCAGTTTCAGTTACTCACTGTCTTTCATCTTCTGTTTCTAAGCGAACAAAATTGTGCTTCCCTCAAGGCGATTTGGATGCGCCAATTCTGGGTAGGTTCCACAGCATGACACTAATACAGATTCATAGCTAAAAGGTTCCTTTAGTCGGGTCCATTTAACTATTGCATGAAATATGTAGATGGAAATGGTCGTCCAGACTCCGTGGAAACTGAACCTTTCCACCGGGTCTTGCAAGGTCAAGAATTGGTGCACTCTAGGATTCATGGTGTTGAATGCTCTCATTCATCAGATACCCCCAGATGTCAAGGCTCTTATGGAAGGAGATTCTCTGCTGATGTGTGGAACTGCAGGATGATTGATGCAATGAGTGGGCCTCGACACCTAAATGCCACTGGGTTTGCTTACCAGCCCCTAGGCTTCAGTGAATCTGTCAAATTCTCAGAGGTCTTGCAAGGTCAAGAAATGTCTCAGGTGGTTCCTTCCTTCATGAGAGCTGCTTTCAACGCAGGCACACAGAATGGCAGGGTCCGATCATTTGATTATGTGCAGAGATCTGCAACTCAAGGATATGCTCTCCAGCAGTTTAATCTGCCGGCAACCGAAGTGCATTCTCCCTCTTCTGTTCTTATGTTTAACCAAACCATGGTGCCACCTGCTGAGCTTCATGGTGTGACCAGCCGTGAAGAAGCATATGGCAGCGGGTACTCATCCATTGCAATACACAGAGACAAGCTGAACCATGGCCATCCACGCAGCAGCAAAGAGTGAGTGAAAATGGAAGCGAGCCTCTCGACACAACTGAAGCCTCAGCTCTTGCAAGGATTTCCTCGTCGCTTCACTAACATTATCTTTGTAATAATGTATAGGCTCAGGTGGAAACTTTGAACAAGAGGGCTGACGAGCTGGAGGCGGTTGTGGCTTCAGAGCGGGCGGCGCGGCTGGCAAGTGACCAGAGGATGTCGGACGTACTGGCGTTTCTGCAGAGTTCTCTGGGTGTTACTTTGCCACCCAGCTTGATGGGTCCACCTCAGCCTCCTCCCGTCGTTCCTCCCTTCGTTGCTCTCAACACTACTCCGGTGAGTAATATATATCATACATGCATGTTATTTAGCTATTTAACTTTGTCTCATGCAATCGCTGCTCCTGTGTGTAGCCTCAGTCGGCGGGTTCGAACCACGTGCCGAACGAGCATGGGGGACCGTCGCCGCCGTCACATGGGTGGCCCGGGTACCAACCTCCACCGCCGCCTCAGTGAGTAACGTCGAAGTTGTTGTCACGTATTCCTTCTCTTGGTGATGGACCTGGACTTGTTGTGTTGAACTTCATGTCATGGACTTGGACTTGTTGTGTTGAACTTTATGAACATCAAGTTGTTGTAATGGACTTTATCGCCGAATAAGTGATGCTATTATGAGATATATGTGCTATTGTGATATATATGGTGACGGTGGTGACAAAAGCGATGAAATTGTGATATAAATGGTGTTATTTGTGTTCATGGTGATATCCATTTGATGTATATATATGATATGTTGTGTTTGCAGCGATAGAAAGCAAAAATAAAAAAAAACAAAATCTGGGTTCCAGATTTGCCTAGCGCAGCGCTAGGCAAAGAGCCTTTGCCGAGCGCTTTTTGGCGTGGCGCTCGGCAAAGCTGCCATATTTAGCTATGTAAAACGGTAGTTTACCCAGCTTTGCCGAGCGTCAAGCTGGAGGCGCTAGGCAAAGATTTTTTTAAAAAACAATTGTTTCTCTTTGCCGAGCGCCGGGCGGGAGGCGCTAGGCAAAGAATTTTTTTTTAAAAAATCAGTGTGGTCTTTGCCGAGCGCCAGGCTAGAAGCGCTAGGCAAAGAATTTTTTTTAAAAAAATCAGTTTGCTCTTTGCCGAGCGCCAGGCTGGAGGCGCTAGGCAAAGATTTTTTTTAAAAAAATTGTTTCTCTTTGCCGAGTGCCAGGCGGGAGGCGCTAGGCAAAGAATTTTTTTAAAAAAATCGGTGTGGTCTTTGCCGAGCGCCAGGCTGAAAGCGCTAGGCAAAGAATTTTTTTTAAAAAAAATGTTTCTCTTTGCCGAGCGTCAGGCGGGAGGCGCTAGGCAAAGAATTTTTTAAAAAAAATCAGTGTGCTCTTTGCCGAGCGCCAGGCTAGAAGCGCTAGGCAAAGAATTTTTTTTAAAAAAATCAGTTTGCTCTTTGCCGAGCGCCAGGCTGGAGGCGCTAGGCAAAGAATTTTTTTTAAAAAAATCAGTTTGCTCTTTGCCGAGCGTCTTATTGGAGGCGCTCGGCAAAGAAAACGTCACGCCGTGACTACCGCCGTGACCATCGCTTTTCTTTGCCGAGTGCCGCCTAGGCGCTCGGCAAAGGCTTTGCCGAGCGTCCGATAAAAAACGCTCAGCAAAGGAGGCTTTGCCGAGCATTTCGTTGCCGGGAGCCCTTTGCCGAGCGCAATTCAACCTTTGCCGAGCGTCTCAGGTGCTAGGCAAAGCCACAGTATGCAGTAGTGTACGAAGCGGACCGGCAAACTCCTCGGGTGCTAGACTTGTTTGGGTACGGCCATTCTACGCCCGGTGCTCTGCATGCTCTTTGCGCTGCTCCCTTGGGAATATGATGATGTTTTACTTAGTGTTATAGTAGTTAGAGCATCTCCAAGAGTTTGCCAAATGAGATTGGCATCCTTTCAATTTTGGCAAAATGAGAAAATTTGGGTTCCAACAGCTTGGCAAATGAGGTTGGCATTCTTGGCAACTTGCCATTCACCGGCCTCGCACGCGCAAATATGCGCGCGCGGAGCGGACTTGGCATCCGTATGTACGAGAGAGGTGGAAGGGCACAAAAATAATTTTGTTTCTCTCTCAGGGTTCCTGATGTAAGTTTTTAAGAGGTGGAAGGGCATAAACATAATTTTGTTTCTCCCTCAGGGTTCCTGATGTAAGTTAGATCTGGGTTTGGCAAGTGAATTATACCAAACTCTTGGAGAGAGACTGTTTTTTTACTTGGCATATCTTTTTACAACTTGGCAAAACACAAGATTTGCCAAATGAAAATTGCCAAACTCTTAGAGATGCTCTTAGATTTATGTAATCCTTCTGTCATGTCCATAGTATGAATTCCAGTTTTAATTGTATGCTGATGCTGCATATCCTCTCTTTAGATCCCTGCATGCGATTTCCGGCAGAGGCATGCGGGACACTGGCAAAATAATCTGGTCGTCCAGCTGTTAAACAAATAGGTAATTTCATGATTAATAAAAATCATAACGAACTAGATGCTAGAACGTACAATCTTGACATACTAGTTGAAAAAATAGCATAAAAAAGACTAGTGCATTTTCTTAAATTTAATTTAGAATTTAATAACATTTTTTTCAATAATAGACAATGTACACGTCAACTACGAGTCACTTTTATTTAGTTTTCTGGAGATGCTCATAGACAAGGAGTGAAAATTTCTTGGATGGTCAACATTGATGGTTCATGGTTGTATGATTCACTGCCACCAAGTACAGACCTTAAGTTTGACACTGTGTATTTTACATGCTACTATTTATTCAGCAGTAACATACACACAACTATGCAGTAAAACATAAAATATCTTCTCTATAGATAGATACTCCCTCCTTTGGCTCTTGCTACAAAAACTATCATTCTTACTTTTTGAGAAGTCAAATATTTTTTAACTTTCACAATATATATAATAAGTATTAATATTTATATTTATCACGCATAATTAGTATAATTAGATGAATCGCTAAATATATTTTCATAATAAACTTATTTTTACATATACATATTGCTAATATTTTTGACAAAGCTAATCAAACTTAAGAAAATTTAACTAGCACGAATCACGTAGCGGCTCTTTTTGGGACCGAGGGTGTAGATAGATAGACAAACAGACGGGCACATGGAAGCAACATTCATCAGCACAATAAAGTTTTTCACACAAGTACATTGGAATAATTACCACCACATTGGAGGTAACAAACTTATTCAAAAGTACAAACCAACACAATCCATGACAGTTTAACCATTTGTTCGCGAGGGATTCACGGGTAGACCGAAATGATTGATCGAGCACCTAACACCGGCGATATCTTGTAATCGCTGAATCCAGCTTCAAAAAAGATTTTCTTCCACTCTTGCTCATCTCTCTCAATGCCGTTTACAAGCATGATATATAAATCAAACAAGGCCTGCGTCTCTTTGTGCTTCAAGCTTGACGATTCTTCTCCAACCACAATATCTACGATTATCACCTTTCCTCCTTCCTCTTTGGGTGGAATAGCCTTTTTGCAATTCTTTAATATCTTGACACACTCCTCGTCACTCCAGTCATGCAAAACCCACTGAAGCATAGCAAAAGCTAAGTGAGAGGGAGAGAAAAATTGTAACTGATCATGTACTTTTCATGTGTAAGCTAGAGTTTTATGGTCGAAATTATAGCTTCGAATTTGATACCTAGAAACCGGCTTTTAGCACCTTGGGTATTATGCATGTTGGGTACCTCACAAGGTATATCACCTCCGGACATTTATTTAAGGTTTTATACATTGTTTAGACTTGTATATGTGGTTTAATTTTCTTGTCTCAAATGTCAATTACAAGTGTCTTGGAGGGAGTAATTAGTACTTCACTACCCATAAGACAGACAAAAGCTCATTAAAATAGGAAAGGCCAAAGTTAGGGCACAATTGGTAGGGTATCATATTCTCTTAGAAACGTTCTAGATCTGGATTCCTTCTAGAATTGCTTCTCTAATAAATCAAAATTACTTTGTGAAACCATTTTGGCTAGCTTGCTGGATTCTTGAAACTAGAACTAGAATTAAGAGAAACCAAGTTTCGGATGTCTCTGTGGACTAGTATAAAAAAGAGAATTGGTTCTAAGTGATTCTCTTAGAACATTTCTTTCTTTATGGCATTTGATGGTGATTCTAGTGATTCTATTGAAAATCTAAATTGTTTCTTGCTACCAAAAACACCTTTAATCATATCCTTAACTATAGTTGTCTAGAAGGCTAACACGTGGTCTGCGA
Source organism: Saccharum spontaneum (assembly GCA_022457205.1). Lineage (NCBI taxonomy): Eukaryota > Viridiplantae > Streptophyta > Magnoliopsida > Poales > Poaceae > Saccharum > Saccharum spontaneum. The sequence continues at coordinate 55,336,342 of CM039613.1, forward strand.
TTTTGTCCTAACCCAAGCAAGCACGGCTAGTACGACTTGCTCCTACTCGTGCCCAGGCCATGGTATGGTGTGTGATGTACTTGGGATCTAGCAGGACATGGCCCGATTAAAGTCTTGTTGGGATGCCTATGTGTCCATCTCAATAAATGTGTATTGAAGTGGGTTGGGGTAAAATTTTAATTAAATTTCACCCCAACCTACTCCAACAAAGGCATCCAAACAAGACCCAAATAGTGGCATGAGAAGGGTATGTTACTCTCTATTCCGTGCATAACCTCCCGCCTTAGATCAAATACTAACTCAGTCATTTCTCTTTACCACTGCCACGCCTTCTGTTCCTCTCAGCTCTCTCTTCACCTTCACCTCCGAGCATCCTCCAAGAGCTTCTCCTCTCCTCCAGCTTAGCGGCGCCGTGGCCCCGGCTTACTGACGTGTCCTAGCTTCTGGGTTCGATCCGATTTGTGTCTGTGTGTGAACTATGAATGTGTGGATGATGGACTAGTTTGTAGATACTAAGAATAACTTTGTGAGATATATATATATATATATATATATATATATATATATATATATATATATATATATATATATATATATATACACACACACGCGCGTGCTATTCTACACCCTAGATGTAGAATACTATTCTACACCGAACTGTTATACTGAACAAAATTCAGTAATGTTCAGTAGTCACGTTTCAGTATTTTGTGGTACTGTGCGTAGTACTGACTGATACTGAACATGGTTCAGTAGTACTCAGTATTTTTTAAGGTCAATTTTGGCTTGTGGTGTAGAATAGCACTGCCGTATATATATATATATATATATATATATATATATATATATATATATATATATATATATATATATATATATATATAAAATTTGTGTGCTTCTTGCTTTTGTACTTTGCATGTTAAGATAGTACCGGGATGGGACGGCACGGCTAAACCAGCCTAGAGCCATGCCTGACTGCCTGAGTTGCTGAGCCCGTGGATTAGCATGTCATGGCACTATTATTATAACTGGTCTGTGCTAGCCCGACCTTAGGCAGGCCATGCATGCCTCAGTGAGCGTGTATGGTGCCAGGTTAGGTCGTTCGTTGCTATCTATATCTTTATCTGAGCTAGGTTAAAGCCATATCATTTTTTTATCAGATACAACTTAGACGTATACAACCCACACACTCCATACTCACACCTAGGGACGAAGCTACATATTCAATGCACCCACAACAAAAATAAAATTAGTGCTAATCATCTCACATTTACCACGTGTGCACCCCCTCAACCAAGGATCATGCACCCCCATGTGCCAACATGGAAGTGTGAAAGCTCAAGCGAACTAGTACTAAGCCTGTGATCGACATTGAGCCAACTCGCTGCAGCTTATTTGGCTGCAGCTGCAGCTGTTTCCAGTGTTATGTACAGTGCATGACAGTTCAGTTCTTGCAGCCGCAGCCGAAAAAGTTGCAGCAGGCAGGCTGATTATTACCACCAAATCCTAAGCATGCAGGGATCAAGGGGCAGGCTTAGTATGTATGATGTAGCGAGGCTTGAGACATGGTTCCAAACTATAAATTATGGCTTTTTGATATATAATAACTTTACGACACTATGTATAGATACATAGTCTCCTTTATATTTGCTTGGTAGAAGTCCTGCAAGCGATTTTTTTTAAAAAATTGTATAGATAGATAGGAAAACTATATACCTAGAAAGCCAAAATGACTTATACTTTGAACTAGCAAAAGCTAGGTACATAACTACCTAGAAAATTTTCATCCATTAACCCTCCTATTTAAATGTTCTAGAGCCAATTTTTGGCTACAAGTTGTTAGCCCATACCCCATAGGATCAAACAGACCCAAAGTAGAGAGTTATTTTTCATTATTTCACTATTAGGAGCTCCACTTAAGTGCTGCACCCCCCACGTTTCAGCTCTAGCTTTGCCACTGCTCACACCACACGTGCTTGTGCGTCTGTACACACATAAAGAGATTGGGAGGCTGGTGCCATGTATATCTAGTTCACAGTTCCATCGTTTAAGGCTGAACATAAGATAATAGTAGCACAAATAATAATCTTTCAAGACCAACAGTAACAAGGAAATAACTGTAGACCAGTAGATATACCTTCAAGAACATAGCATTCGCTGGTGGAATGCTCTCAAACATGTCGCCGGCGATATACTGCACGTCCGTGCCATTTGGAGCCTTGGCGACAACGTGGTCCAAATCCAAAACGCTACATTTCACATCCGGGAAGGCCTTTGAGATGGTCTGGGCAGCTCCGCCGAGACCCCCACCGACGTCCACCAAGGAGCTTATCCCCTGAAAGGCATCAACACACTCCTTGATGACGATGCCCATGATGAAGTGGCTGTCCGAGACCATCCCGTCGTTGATGAGCGCGTCAAAGGATGCGTCACGGGCGGCTTGCTCCCACAAGGTCTGGCCGTGCGTCTGCTTGAAGATGCATGGACCGGGTAGCTCCTGCTGGAACCATGTGCCAAGCTCAAGGAACGGGGTGACAAAGCTTGGATGGAGTATCATGGCAGTGATAGGAACTAGGTTCTGCGAGCTGACGAGGAGGCGGGACAACGGTGTGAGCGCATACACGAGCTCACAGCTGCCTGACGGGTTCTCAGTGCTGAGGACGCCGGTGGCTGCGAGCACACGCATGAGGCGACAGAAGTAGGGGATCTTGGATGGGTGGAGCTTGACCGTCGCCACTATTTGTGGGACGGTGGCGCTGCCACCATGGTTGTGGATGGCATCGGCAATACGGAGGTCCAGCGCGGATTTGAGCGCCATGGACTTGATGTAGGCAAAAGTGGTGTTCCAGAGCTCCAGTTGGGCGTCGAGCAAAGCTTGGTTAGTGCTTGTGGTGAGAGCCATTTGTGCTAGTGTTGTTGTTTTCCTTTGTGATGGGTGGATAGCAACAGCAAACGAGTCACTTTATATAGGCATGGCATGCCAGGGAATCGCTAGCTTAAATACTTTAATTACACACATGAGGTAGAAATATTTTTTAATGTTCCTAATCCCATCATTATCACCTAACAAAACCACGATTAGCATCTTCACTCATGCAGCCTGAAACCTCTTAATTATTACTCAAAGAGATTGTGGAATGAAGGATAGTATTCCATATTGTGTATGAGGTACATATATAGGCAGCTGGGGTGGCATGCAAGCCAACCACACAGGCGCACAAGTATAGGACGACCATTGCTATATTTACATCATACTAATACTCCCCTGCAGTCTTATTAGGAGCACATCTAACGTTAAGACTGGATCGAAACTCCTGAAATACAGATGTTGAGAGACCCTTAGTGAAGACATCGGCGTACTAGGATGTTGTTGGGACATGGAGAACCCAAACCTGACCGAGGGTGACACGCTCCCGAACAAAGTGGAGATCAATCTCAACGTGCTTCGTGCACTGATGCTGGACCGGATTGGTGGAGAGGTAGACAACACTGACGTTGTCACAATAAACCAGGGTGGCACGGCGAAGGTGGTGGTGATGCTCGGCAAGTAACTTGCAAAGCCATGAAGCTTCAGCGACACCGTTGGCCACGGCTTGATACTCGGTCTCTGCGCTGGATCAGGAGACTATGTACTGACGCTTGGAAGAACAGGACACCAGATTGTCAACGAGGAACACCGTGTAGCCAGAGGTCGAGCGGTGAGTGTTAGGGCAGCAGGCCTAGTCCGCATTGGTGTAAACAACAAGGTCGGTAGGCGAAGAGCGATGTCGAGTCAAGCCAAGGGAAAGAGTACCCTGTAAGTATCGTAGTATTCATTTGAGAACAACAAGGTGCGGCTCGCGTGGATCATGCATGTAGAGGCATATCTGCTGGACGACATAGGCAATATCTGAACGAGTAAAAGTCAGGTACTATAGTGCACCAGCCAAACTGCGATACTGAGTAGAGTCAGCAACTGTAGGACCGTCGGTAGACAACTTGGAGTGCAGGTCGACAGGGGTGTTGTAGGGGTTGCAAGCACTCATCCCGGCGCGCTCCAAGATGTCAAGAGTGTATTGCCGCTGAGAGAGAAAAAGACCATCGTCGCAGCGGACGACGGAGACACCAAGTGATGAAGTTGTCCCATGTCAGTAATAGAAAACTCATGTTGAAGGGCTGCAATAATGTGTTGAAGAAACCCGGTTGATGAGGCAGTGAGAACAATGTCATCAACATAGAGCAGCAGATACGCAGCGTCTCATCCCCGGTAATATGTGAACAGTGAAGTATCTGACTTGGCCTCAACAAAACCAGGGACAGGAGATGGGAGGCGAACCTAGTATGCCAAGTACGGGGAGTCTGCTTCAGACCATAAAGAGACTTGTTGAGCCGACAAACATAATCAGGACGGGACGAATCAACAAATCCAGAAGGCTACATGTTGTAGACTGTCTCCGTAAGTGTGCCATGCAAGAATGTATTTTTGACATCCAGCAGATGAATAGGCCAATTTTGAGACAATGCCAGCGATGGGACCACCCGAACTGTTGCTGGCATCACTACAAGACTGAAAGTCTCATCATAATCAATACCGGGCCACTGTGTGAATCCCCGCAGAACCCAGCAAGCCTTATAGCGATCAAATGAACCATCAGCAAGAAGTTTATGGCCAATGATCCATTTACCGGTGACCAGATTTATGCCGGGAGGTCGGGGAACAAGGCACCATGTGTCATTGGTGATGAGTGCATCAAACTCAGTTTGCATAGCGGAGTGCCAATTGGGGTCTGTCAGAGCGTCGCCGACAGAGCGAGGCAATGGCGACATGGGCACAGCATGGAGATTCAGATGATCCACAGGCTCAGCCATGCCAGCCTTGTCGTGCGTGCGCATCGGATGTCTGTTGTTGATTGGCGGGATGATGACCAGCCGAGTGGAGGCAGTGCAGCTGGTACCACTAGCAGCAACCTAGGCGCGAACCGCAGGGGCAGCGGTACCGGCAGCACGGGGTGGCGCCGTCGAGGACGAGGCATGGTTGTTGGTGATAGGAACCACGACTTGCGGCAGGGTGGTGGTGGTGTGGTCAGTTCTGCTGGTGTCGGATTATTTTGCTCCGGCAATATCCAACAACATGATCGCGTAGACGGAATCAGATGGTAGCACACGAGACAGAGAGATTTATACTGGTTTGGGCGCGGTGGCGCGCTAAACCCTACTCCAGTGGTGCGCCTGCTCTTGTATTCGTATGCTCAGTTACAAGGGCTGTTGCTCATAGCTACGAGGTAGATTGAAAGGGTGGAGGATGGATCTCAAGCCCAAGGTCCCTACCCTCCTTTATATAGGCAGAAGAGGTTGGATTACAGAGAGGGCAATTGGGCTAACAAATTGTGTTCCTAGTTTGTTACACGATATGCGTAACAGATTGATCATAGCTATCGTCAAGATACACCTGCCCTAGTTTGCCTTGATCTCCATGTTGGTCAATCGCGTCAGCCCATGCGGGCCTCCACCTTAATGGCTGCTGGGTCGATAGTGCCTAGTGATGGTCACATATACGGGCGGTGCAGATACCCCTGGCCCATATATCTGACGGCTGGCAGTAACCCGAGGACAAAGTGTCCGCGGGGCCAGCAGAACCAAATGTAGTGGGGGCGCCCGAGGAGCCAACACCCAGCGCGATGGTATTGCCCGGGCCACAGCTGAGCTCGATGGCGGGCGTGCGCTGCGCGAGCGTAGAAGCAGGAAAGGTAGGCGCAGGTCCATGGGCGTCAGGCGCTGGCACAAGCGAGGGGACGCCAGGTGCTGGCGTGTGGGCACTATGCGCAGCACGAGCTGGCGTGCCTGAAGTAGTAGCGGAGGAACTTGCAACACAGCACTAGGCCCAACGGGCATAGTGGAAACATCAACATCGTCCAAAAATTCCAAGCTGGTAGGGTCCAATGGCGAGGTCGACATGAAGGTGTTGTGCCAAAGCTCAACCTCAGCGTCGAGCAAGTCCTGGTTGGTGATGCCGGTGAGTGCCACGGTGCAATGGTAGCTACTGTGGGGTTTTGCTTCTATACGATATATAGGTGGAAATGGAGAGAAGTAAGACATCATATATATTAATATATGCATGTTCTATATACAAGTGGATCGTAGTATTCATTATAGCAAAGTAATACTTTTAGGTTTGTAATTTTCAACCTGTTCCTTACTCGTAGATATTTTGAACTATAAATAAGATGCTATTTATCTTTTTTTTGCGCCAATAAGATGTTATTTATCTATTTTAAAGTAAATGCATAATTACCTTTTTTTTTTTGAAAACTGATCCATGTTCTGATTAATCTCTTAAGGCCATGTTTAGATGCCAAATTTGGAAGGCCAAATTTGCATAGTAAATATCACGTCACACTGTAGCAATTTTGTTTTTATTTGGTAATTTTTGTCCAAATATTGATTAATTAGGCTTAAAATATTCGTCTCGCAAAGTAGAACAAAACTGTGCAATTAGTTTTTGATTTCATCTACATTTAGTACTCCATATATGTACCGACATTTTGATGTGATGGGGAATCTTCTTTTTTATAGTGAAATTTGAGGATGAATTTGAGTATCTAAACAAGGCCCTGGTTTAGTATCAAAAACTAATTGCACAGTTTTGTTGTACTTTGCGAGACGAACATTTAAGCCTAGTTAGTCAAAATTTAGATAATTTTTACCAAATACAAACGAAATGCTACAGGAATTCTGATACAATGTTTTTCTCCCCAATTCTCTGAACTAAACGAGGCCTAAGAGTATCTCCAAGACACTTTCTAAATCTCACTCTCTAAATCATTATTTAGAGAGCCATTTGCATAAAAATTATTTTCTATTTCTTTTCACTCTTCAATAGTTTTTTTATATCTCATGCACACTCTAGAGAGCTATTCTCGTCTTCTGTATTTGGCTAGCAAAAACTTTGGAATAGAAGATGGATATTTGGATGATCATTTAGAAAAGCTGCTGGAGAATAGTTTTTAACCAAAATCTCTATTCCTAACATTTAGGAAGGATATAGAGAGACTCTTGAAGATGTTCTAACGTAGCCCTCCATCTACCGACCATGTACTTTTAGAATATATTATCATATGCGATCAAAGGGAGCCACCCAAGGGGTACCACCAAATTACTCCTGTCACCAATTAAGTCAATTTATAGAGTGGTCCCAAATCAAACTATTCTAAGTTGAACAAATTACCAAATTAGTATACTGTACTTATTTGAACTATTTGGTGTGATACTTCTTCTGTACTCAAAATCCATGGATTGCTTTCATGGCGAAACCCAGCATTGCTGCCACAATTGAGTTAGGAAGAGGATATAATATATCGACAGTGAAAGGTTGATGTCAATGTTGGGCCGAGCTAGACCTTATGATGATAGTATATATTAGGATCCATGTCGGGTCATGTCTCTAACCGACAGTCATATGACAGGGTCAGTGCCATAGAATACTCTATGGTTTGTGTCTTTTTAAAAGTACTTACTGCAATTAGATTTTTGTATCACAAAATGACATATTAAATAGGTAGTCAAAAGCCTTGGTGATGAGAACATGACACCATCGGATACGACCATTGAATATAAGGTGTGCTTGTTCCTATATTTGCATAGTAATTTTGGGTACAATTCACTTGGTTCCGCATATACATGTCATTATTTGAATGTATATACAAATGTGTCTCAAAGTGCAATGAACTTTCGGTTCGTCGGCAGCCCGATAGTGCTTCATTGGGAAGCCCATAACTCATCTATTCGGAGTGCGATTGAGGTCAATGAACACTTGATGGAAAGATTATTTGATAAGCTTTCAAATAGATCCGGTCCCACCTCAATATCACATTGGCAAGACCTCGAAATCATTGAGACATTCCGCCGCTATTTCTATCGAGTGATACAGCATCGTCACGAGCTTGTTATTCACACTTGGGACCCAGGCCCAAATTGGAGCACGCCCCAAGAAGATGGAGAACACCTAAGAGATACCCAAGGACGTCCTCCTCCCTGGCCACCACCTTAGGAGGCCAGTAAGGACGTCCAAGCCAAGCCAGAGGCCCAGTCCAATTCGAGTTTGAGTCTGCCTCGGTCTTCTGGACCAGTCTGCAATAAAATGGACGCCCAGGACACATCCGGACTCCATTTTTGATGATCCACATATGGATGGAAAGATAATTTCATAATCTAATCAATGACTTTGGTTTGAGGCCCAAATTCCATCGAAGTCAGTGGAAATCGTCGAAATAAGTTGACGTCCAGAATTTGTCAGGACGCTGCATCGTCGTCTTTTGGGTCGTTTGGGCCATGTAACGTGTCGAGACTCCTTCGGAATGTAAGTGGGGGTCCTTGGACGCCCGTTAGGCTTTATAATCAGTAGCCGCCGTCTACGTTAGGGTTTGAGTTTTGCTTAGATTATTCTGTTCATTGACAGTCGTCGTCTTTCGGTTTGCGAGACCCCAACTTTGAGTGCTTAATTATTCATCTGTAATTGTCACTTCAATTGAGTTGTATTTTATCTTGTTCTTGCTTGTGTTCTTCGATTCGCAGCAGGGATTAGCCTTCGTGGCGAGGTCAACCAGATTGTGACACGGTTGATAACCAGAGGAGACGTGGTGCTAAGGTTGCAGGGTTCGGGTCTTTGTGATCTGAAGCCGGATCAGTGTGTCGCTTCCGATCAAATCGATAGTTAGCTTGAACCTGATGGAAGATCGGGAATCATATTCCCATCAAGTGGTATCAGAGCTAAGGTATACCGTCAAGTTCATATTTACCCTAGTTTAGTCGATTTTTGCCTTCGTCCCATAGTCCACCGCCATATTTGTTTCCTATCCTACAATCATTCGCGCCATAGCCTTTGCATATTTCAGTTTCAGAGTCCGTCGTGTTGAGTTTGTATCCTAGGTCAATGTCTTGTTGCTGGTTTAGATTGTGTTCTTTTCTATTTTGTGTTGATCCCTCCATCCGCCATCATCACATCTCATCATCAGTTTGCATCTTGTGTTCACATAAAACCCTGATTCGAACAGTTTTTATAAAACAGTCGTAACTTTTGCTTCCGAACTCAAAACGGGGCAAAATTTATATCTACGGAGAACACTAAAAAATTTTAGATTTGTTTCATCCTAGCAAAGTTGGGTTCTCAAAATTTAGAATTGTGAAATTCGATCAAGAACATCGAGTTTCAGGGCCCACAAGTTTTGACCAGCTTTTTAGATCACAATCCTTAATTTGTATAGGCCACATCTTTTGTCTAATTGAACTCAAATTTTTTTAATATTTGTTCTTGTGTGCTTCTTGATGAGAAAAAAATATCAAAAGAGCAAAATCTAAAAAAAATAGTAAAAGAAAAAGGAAGATAAAAGAAAAGGGAGCACATAAGGAACACCTCCATAGCTCTATTATTTGTGGTGTCTTTTTACCTTGTCCATATTTCTGTTGCTACCTTTCATACTTGTTTCACTCTCTTGTTTGTCACAACTGGTGTAGGAACACGTATAGGCCAGCAACTAGGACAAGTGCTCTGGACATTTATTCAATATTGTTATCTGTTACTGAATTGTGTGCCACACACACACACATATATATATATATATATATATATATATATATATATATATATATATATATATATATATATATATATATATATATATTTGTTCTTTGTGTGCCTTCCAAGCTCCACATATATATTCTAGATCAGTACAGAAAAAGATCCTTGCAATCTTGGTGCCACGCCCTCACAGGTATCACAACCAGCCACCGGTTGTACCGTCTACTGCTTTGCGTTGGTAAGAACCTTGTAAGAACTTGGTAAGACGTGTGAGAGTGTATTTTCACCAACACATATAATAGTTGATAGAAATTTATTTTTATTTTTAACGTTATCAAACAACGTGTTTCTGTTTAAGAGTGAATTGCAGGAAATCATGGCCCAGATGTTTGCAAGGATGGACCGCATGACGAACAATCCGTCATCACATATTGACTATAATCTACTTTGCGTTGGTAAGAACCTTGTAAGAACTTAGTAAGACGTGTGAGAGTGTATTTCCACCGACACATATAATAGTTGATAGGAATTTATTTTTATTTCTAATGTTATCAAACGTGTTTCTGTTTAAGAGTGAATTGCAGGAAATCATGGCCCAGATGTTTGCAAGGATGGACCACATGACGAACAATCCGTCATCACATATTGACGATAATCATCAAGGTATAAGAGGTAAATTTACCATACCATCTTTTATTGGATCTTATGATGGAGAAGCATATTTAGATTGAGAGATGACTGTAGAACAAGAATTTAATTCTCGCCTAGTTCATGAGATACATAAGGTTAAACTCGCTACTAGTGGATTCAAGGATTTTACTCAATTCTGGTGGCGAGAACTAGGCAATTTGCATCAACAATCTCAATCATGGGATAGACTTAAAGAAGCAATGCGTGATTATTTTATTCCTCCATCTTATAAACGTAAAATGCAACGCTTAGAGCAAGGTAATATGTATGTCCAGGAATATTATGTAGAGTTTCAAAAGTGTGCAATATGTTGTGGGATAGAGGAGGATTCGGAGGATAAAGTGTGTCGTTTTTATGGTGGTTTGAGACGTGAAATTCAGGATATTGTTTATTATAAAGATTTTAACACTACAAACCAGTTATTTCAGCTAGCTATGCTTGCAGAAAAAGAATTGCAGGGACATCAACAAAAGAACCAGACCAACATTGGCGACAACTTCAACCAGGTTTTAGCAAGGGTGGAACAAGCATTCGCGAAGATCGAGACTGCGATAAGTAGACAAGTGGTCGTTTCCCCCGCTACAGCAGCATCTTCACCATCACCTCCCACACCCACTTTAGAGCTTGATAAAATTTTAAACTCGACTGAAATTGTATAACTTCATAAAGAGAGTTTTTCTACTAAGAACAAAGAGGTTGATATTAAAAATAAAAATCACCAAGTATCTAAACTAGAAGATCCTTTTATGCTTACTATAAAATATGATAATATTCAAATTGGTGATGATGTGCTGAATTTGTCCACCACTCATGCTATAATAGAGCAACATTTAGTGAACACAAAGTTCGAATTTCCTTTGTCACAAAATAATTATTCTAATAGCGCTTGTGATAAAGAAGAGTTGGATGACAATGCTTTTATTGTACCTATGCCACAACTAGTGAATGAGCATGATGCTTTCGTTTTAGAACCAAGTACTTGTTCTGAAAATAGACATTTTCTTCCAATTGCTACTAAAAAAGATGAACTGAAATTATTGTCTTCTTTAAATACTTTGGGTTATATAGAATTTGGTACTCTGTGTGCTCTAAGTAATTTGGAAGAGAAATTTACGTTTGTTGATTTGTCATAATTATCTAGACATACATTTCACTTTATTGACAAATATAATAATAAAGGAGAGTATATGGTACATAGAGTTTATATTTGTTCAAATCTGAAATCTCGTTTTGTTGTGCAATAATATGATAATTTCGAGGCCTACAATAGATATAATCATGTCATGTCAAGATCCCCAAGTTTGTTTATAAAGTAACAGGTTAAATTTCAAGAAGGGGGGCAATATTGGCTACAACCTATAATCTGTTCTCCAACTAAGTTCAAACCGAGGACGGTTTGTTGTCAAGAACGGGAGGATGATGAGGACATGACACCATCGGATACGACCATTGAATATAAGGTGCGCTCGTTCCTACATTTGCATAGTAATTTTGGGTACAATTCAAATGGTTCCACATGTACATGTCGTTATTTGAATGTAGATACAAATGTGTCTCAAAGTGCAAGTCCATCAAAGTTAAACTTTCGGTTCGTCGGCAGCCCGATAGTGCTTCATTGGGAAGCCCATAACTCATCCATCCGGAGTGCGATTGAGGTCAATGAACACTTGATGGAAAGATTATTTGATAAGCTATCAAATAGATCTAGTCCCCACCTCAATATCACATTGGCAAGACCTCAAAATCATTGAGACATTCCGCCACTATTTCTGTCGAGTGCTACAGCGTCATCGCGGGCTTGTTATTCACACTTGGGACCCAGGCCCAAGTTAGAGCACGGCCCTAGAAGATAGAGGACACCTAAGAGATGCCCAAGGACGTCCCCCCTCCCTGGCCACCACCTTAGGAGGCCAGCAAGGACATCCAAGCCAAGCCAGGCCCAGTCCAATTCGAGTTCGAGTCTGCCTCGGTCTTCTGGACCAGTCTGCAATAAAATGGATGCCTAGGACACATCCGGACTCTGTTTTTGATGATCCACATATGGATGGAAAGATAATTTCATAAGCTAATCAATGGCTTTGGTTTGAGGCCCAAATTCCTTTGGAGTCAGTGGGAATCGTCGAAACAAGTTGACGTCCAGAATCTGTCAGGACGCTGCATCGTCGTCTTTTGGACCGTTTGGGCCTTGTAACATGTCGAGACTCCTTAGGGACGTAAGTGGGGGTCCTTGGACGCCCCTTAGGCTTTATAATCAGTAGCCTCCGTCTACATTAGGGTTTGAGTTTTGCTTAGATTATTCTGTCCATTAACAGTCGCCGTCTTTTGGTTTGCGAGACCCCAACTTCGAGTGTTTAATCATTCATCTGCAATTGTCACTTCAATTGAGTTACATTTTATCTTGTTCTTGCTTGTGTTCTTCGATTCGCAGCAGGGATTAGCCTTCGTGGCGAGGTCAACCGGATTGTGACACGGTTGATAACCAGAGGAGACGTGGTGCTAAGTTTGCAGAGTTCGAGTCTTTGTGATCTGAAGCCGGATCGGTGTGTCGCTTCCGACCAAATCGATAGTTATCTTGAACCTGACGAAAGATCGGGAATCATGTTCCCATCACTTGGGATGATCATCTGATGTCAGCATTCCAAGTTGGTTGGTACTCCTACTTCAGATTCATTCCATGCATGATTCCCTCTTTGAAAACTAAACGACAATACTTAAGCATCCCCGTAATCACATATGCTAAATTAAATATCCCTTCTTTCAATTTTCACTTGCTTTTGTATCCTCAAATTGTAGATATGGAACCATATTGGTATCTTCAGGGTGACCTAAGGGAGCGAAGTGTGGTTGTCTAATTCACGGCAAATCAAATAACCCACCTACTCAAGATCATCAGATTAAGGCAGTTACCAACTTAGCTCAAAAACTTAGTAATAACATACTGCCCCTCCTTTCTAAATCTAACCGTAGCCATGCAAATTTATATAAAAAACTAAAATCTATAACATCAAACTAGTTTTATTGAATTGTTATTCATGAAATATGTTTTGATAGTGTATTATTTTAAATTTTCAGATGCTAATATATTTTTGAAAAAACTTGATTAAAACTAGATATAAATTGAACTTATGACAGAAGTGAACTATACTTGAAAACGGAAGTAGTAGGATTTAATGATGTGGGTAAGTAGTATGTGCAGTTATTACGCATATTCATGTGACACTTTTCCTACATATATGTACATAATATAAAGAGCACGTGTACCTCAAGAAAGCGATAGATGACTGCATCAAGTAGTCAGGCAAGTGTGCATCCGATCACTGAATGACGATTCGATCCGCCATATCCTTCTTCTTCTTTTTTTTTGGCAGTATCCTTCTATTTTTCAAGAACGTATCGGTTGACACGTTTTTTCATTAGGTGGGGGTAAAACAGTTACATTACAACTCGCCAGCGCCGGTGCAAAGACACGAGGGGCGCTGGCACTGGCCCTGCGTCGACCTGCGCAGACCTCCCAAGAGGACTTGGCACCTTAGGACTTGCTCAAGGAGTACATGATGACTAAATTGCGCGACACCTGGAGGTCTTCACCCCGCAACAAACTAGCATCGCCGCGTCCGCCCTCCACGTCGAGCCAGGAATAACTCGCGTATTGCCTCGCGCTTGCTAGACGAGAGAGGCGACCGAAACGTAGCGCTGAAACGAGTTGTCGTCGACGTCACAGGCTCTTCTGTGGTGACCACATCAGAAAAAAAATCATATGTACAACTACCCCTACAGTGCAGAGGTCTTCCTGCAATAAATGTGAATATTTTTTCACCCTCTCACTCCCTTATCCCTCCGATGCTCTCTCCTCCTATCTCTACCAACCAAACCAAAGCGTGGCGGGCACGGCCGATGCAGGCTGGGCTGGGGCGCAGCAGCGCAACCGAGCGGGGCCGACGTGGCCGAGTGTGGGCACGACGGCGCTTCCCCGTGGGCGAGCCGGGACGGCTCGGGAGAGCGGTGCTGGTGCGGGCGGGCGAGCGCAACGGCGCGTCCAAGCACAGGCAAGCAGGGCCGGCGCGGGCGTGGTGGCATGGCCGACGTGGGCCGGCACGGGCGCGGCCGCGCGGCGAGCAGAGCGGTGTGGGCGGGCACGACGTGGGCAAGCACGGCCGGTGCGGGCCATCCTAGAAATCGGTGGTTTCTTCGCAACGGAGATTTCATCGTTTCTTCGTGCATTGGGTCAACCAAAGACGTCGTTTCTCATCAAGAAACGATTTCCTCTGTTTTTTCTCTCTTTCCTCGTTAATTGGACTACCATGTCAGCATTTTGCTTAGGTGACAACTCAATTAATAGGGACAAAAACCATCATTAATGTCCTAGTGGGACTGCCCTTAGGGGTCAACTGCGCCGACATGGGCTCAGTTCCCCACTTCTTGAGCATCGTAAGCTTGACCTGCATCTCTGGCTTAGCGGCATGCGGTTTGTCTGCCAACCTTGTGCTACGACGTGGCAGCTTTTAGAGCAAGTATAATAGCAGGCTGTAAGCTGGCTAAATGCTGCGGTGGAGGACAGAGGAGAGGAGAGAGAAGAGAATCGGGTTGCAAGCTTACAGCCGGCTTAGACACAAGAACCAAGAAACTTTGTGAGAGAGACAAGTTGAGTCTTGTATTAATAGTGAAGAGCTAACTACTATATAGATAGGCTGAGAGAAGACTACAAAGATCCTTACAGCCGGCAGGCCGGCTGTATTATTAGCCTTGCCCTTAGGTGAGCTGTCTGGAGTTTTGGAAACTCTGTGCCTGGGTGGTGAATTGAGGATGCTAGAGACCAGTACCGTAAGCAAGCGAACAAGATCCTCCACCGAATCATAGGCCGGGGTTCAGCTAGCTAGGACGCCAGTGCCGCTGGGCCGGCATTGGCCATCGTCGCTCCCACCTTTGCCATCGCCCCCGACTTTGACAGGTCCTCCGTCGACTCCCTAACAGGTCTTGGGGACTCTTAGTGTATGATCGGTGCGCTCTCCACTTCAGGGGTTGGATACGAAAGTTGATGAACACACTCACCACAACGATCCCTATCATGCCTCGGTCATGGAGTTCTTTGCACTCCACGTGCGTATACTCAAGTTTCATTCTCTTATCCGCAGAATGTCCCACTTCTAACCCGCTTGCACTACAAGAGACACTACTGCATAATTGATTTTGCGAGACACTGTAACACCTCTGGTGTTACGAGCACGCTTAGTGTAACATTCCGCAAATTTGTGTAATATAAAAATCCCAACTTTTTAAAATTTTTGCCTGAATGTGTGTTGCATGTAAATGTTAGGTCAACTTAATTCAAATGTTTTCTGTTCCGGCCCCAATTTCAAAATCCGAGCTCCAAAACTTTTTACTTTTTACAACAACCCACTTGTCGTGGTGTTGGCTCGGCCAAGTCAACAACGTGACAAGAGGCAATTTCAAATAAAATGAATTTTGAAGCAAATTAAAATTTTGGCTCATGAGTTATTTAAATGTTTCCTAAAATGAAAACCCCAACTCTACTCTCTCTCCTTCAAGTTATTTTTACAAATAACTCGATGCACCATGTTTAGCGTAAGATGCATGAGTGTTCGGTTCTTGTGTTGTTTGTGCTTGGAGGTAGCCTTTCCTTCCAAAAATCCCTAGAGCAATTTAGAAAAGCTTTCCCTCCATTGCATCCTGGCCAGCAGGCAAGCTTGGCCCAACTGGCCCCCTCTCCACGCCCTCGTGCAGCCCAGCTCGCCCCTGGCCTTACAGTCGAGTGGCCCAGGCTCATCCAGTGCGCCTCCACTCCCTGGCCCAGGCCTGACTCGGGCACAACAGCAGCAGCCAGCACCACTCCGCCCTCACGTGCACCGCACGCGCGTGAAGTGCCGCCGCCGCTCTTGCATGCTCCTGTACGTCATCCTCTGCGGGACCCGTTCGGCAGCTGCAAATGAAGAGGAAGCCGAGAACCGCCGTTCCTTTCCATCTCTTTCCGGTCACCAGCGTTGTCTCCTTCTTCCTCACCGTACCGCTCCTCTTCTTTCTTCCGTCCGCGCGCAGTTCCGTCCATGTGAAGCAACCGGCCACCCACTCTGTTTTCTGTTGCGTTGCACGCACGAGTCACCACGGGCCCGCCCCAAGCCACGCCCTACGCCACGAACGCCGGGTGCTGTCGGACTGCACCCAAAGCCACGCCCCCACGTTGTGACCCATGTCGCGATGCCCTTGACCGCCTCGGATCGGCACCGCGAGCCGCTCGCCCTTCTCGAACCTTCTCAGCTCGCTCACCTGCTCGCACTACGGATGCACGCCACACGTCCGGCGGAGTGACCCCAATGATCGCCGCCGCCCGTAGCACGGTCCACCCCTCGTGAACCCTAGAGCCAGGGCTATAAAACCCCAGGCCAAGCCATGCCCTCGCCATCTCCCAACCCCACCGCCACAAAGCCTCCCTCCTCTGCCCTCCACCGCTTGCTTTGCTTCCTTCCGCCGCAAAAGCAAGCAGCCATGGCGTGCCACCGAGCCGAGATCCCTCGGCGAACCTAGGAGGGCGCCGTGGTCGTCACCGTCTCCAGCACGGAGGCACGGCGCAGCCACCTCCTCCGCGCTCACCGCACCACGCCACCTTCGTCATCACCACGTTCGCTGCCGCGGTCGACCTGCGCACGTCATCCTTGCCGCAGCCGCGTCGTCGACTCGGCCACACCCATCCTGCACCATGCCAAGCCCTCGGTCACCACGGCGCTACACCAAGCGTGCTGCCCGACACCGACCGCCTCTGCTCCGAGCTTTGCAATCCTTCTAGGCCACCGGTGAGCCCTCTCCGTGCCCAAGTTTCCACCTTTTCCTCACTGTGGTCATCTTTGCCTGAGATTGGACCTTGTGTCGTGCTCTGAGTCTCGCAGGGGAGACTCGCATCCTCCCTCCTCGACATCGCTACGGGCGCAGCCACCACAGGCAAGGAACCAGACCTGCGGACGCCGTCCCGAGGCCTCCACCGCGAGTCCACGCCTGGCCGCGCACCAGGGCGTCGCCGAACCGGATCCCGTAGCCGTCTTCGCCACCGTCTCGCGTCTACCTGCTGCGCGCCGCCTGTGAGCTCCGAAATACCCAAGCTCCTTCCTGTCGTCGAGTTCTCGGTCGTGGCCTTGCCTGTTCCGGCCTTCGACTCCGGTTCTGTTTGCCACCCACGTACATGAGCACGGTTCTGTTTGCCACCGCCATTCGCGTGCGCAAGTCACACGCTCGCTCACGGCCGCGGTCGCACACGCCCGCCCCGGCACCGTACAAGCACTCGTGCAGTGCGCCACCACATGCGCACCCGTCGCGAGCATAGCACGCGCGCAGCCGTCGTCGGGCGACCGCCACCGTGACCACGACCTTGCCCTGTCCACGCACAAGCTCAAGCTAAAAGCGGATTGATAATCACGTAATAATAGATTCATTGATCAATCGTAATACATATAGGACTGCTCTGATACCATGAAAGCGGATTGATAATCACGCAATAATAGATTCATTGATCAATCGTAATACATATAGGACCTGCCATCTAGGCAAGCGAGCCTGGCCGAGCGTGCATCGGCTCTATGTGGGCATGGGCCTGTAGCAATTAGGACCAATGACACGATTACAAGATGCTAACCAAAAAGCCTTAATCAACCTGTCTAACACAAGCCTCCGTCTTTTGGCCCAATTGGCGTCCCTCCTGTATTCTCCACCCTCGATCTCGGTCCATGAAGCCGCAGTTGGGGCGTGATTGCGCCATTCATGGACGCCGCACCGCCGTGCCCGCCTTCAAGCTGGCAATGTTATTTGTTGCTCCCACTCGACGGTGCTCCATGGAACGCCGCCTGCACAGACACGGACTACCTGGTCGAGCCCACGAAGCCGCAGCGCGAGCACATCTTGGCACCGCCACACTTGGACGCTGGGCTCTAGCACATGCGGACCGCCGCCCTCGCTTGCCGATCCCTGCGCGAGGACGCCCCGGCACCAGAATCTGAAGCACCATGCCTCTGGTCCCGCCGAAGCACCCGCGGCCATGGTCACCACCGGACCCGCGCACAAGGCCACCGGCGAAGCTGGACTTCCATCGAACACCTGGTGTGTGCCCTCCTTCACCGAGAGTTTGGGGCTAGCCCACAGCCCGCCTCCTTTCCTTGCCGTGGCCCAGCTCGGTCCTCTCTCACCGTCTTCTCCTTCGGGCCGGCTGGCAGCGCCAAGCCCAGCTCGTTCTTCCAGCCCACGTGCGAGCCCCTCCAATTCCAAGCTGATGGACCATCTTCAGCACAGGCCGGCCCATCGAACCCTTATTCCTTTATCTTTTTCCTAGATTTCAGATTACCTATCTACATTCAAAAATCCTGAATAAATTCATCCCAGCCCCAAAAATTATGAAACCAGTTTCATAATTTTTCTAAAATCCTAATCTACCTCCTGGTGCAGTTCTTGATTCTAGTTGAGATTGGTTTTGCCGCGGTTTTATATGGTTCTTATTGGTGGTCGTTTTCGGCTTTTCCTTTGTGTAGCGACTTGAGCTCGGTTGGTTTCGACGACGCACCCGGAAGCGATGGATCCCGATGATGGATGACCCCGACTGTTGGAGGCGCGTACCACTACCTCCTCGACATCGCAGGTGTCATGGCAGCACCTTACTTTTAGAGAACCTATTTAGGCATTGCAAGTAGAATTGCTAGCGCTTTATATTTATCCATTTTGCTAGTATATGTGATGCATGCTTGCCTGAGCCTTGTTTGCCTTGCTTGTAACCTCTTCACCCTGTTACCCAGCTTCGCGCTCGCACTTATATATTGCCTACCTGCTTGCTTGCATTTACTACCATCATTATTACATATATTTCCTTGCTATGTGATGTGATGGTGGGTTGATGACGTGGTTGGTGGATCGGGGTTGCCGTGGGGCTTTCCCGTGGGATAGATGGTAGGTTGGCGCGACGGGAGCGTTAATCCCGAGTGGGTGGTGGTGATGAGGAGTTCTGGAGATTTTCCTTGCCTTGACCTGTTTCTTGGAGATACTGGCCAGAGTGAGAGGTTTTTACCCTGGAGAGGTGCACTTTGGTGCGCGGAGTGCCTCGGCTCTGGTTTTGCTGGATATGATGGATATGTTAGAACAGGCGACGTGGAGGTGGTTACCTGAGAGAGGTGGACCACGTGGTATATTGGTGGAAGGTGCTTGCTCTGGCCAATTAAGAACCATCGTGGGTTGATGCCTGGAACACGGGACTATGTTAGCGTGCACACCACATGCCCTATTATGGGCGGGGCCCGTTCTGTTGAGTTAGTGCGGACTGAGCCAGTTCTGTGGGAGTAGAGGTGCACAGGGGTACCCCTTGGGAGCACGGTGAGAAGGATGCCGATAGGTTTTTCGGCTACCCTAATCACGATCCCAAGTGTATATGTTGTGTCGTATGCGACTCCACTTGGGGGCAGATTGGTGAGGAATGCGCTAGTTCCTGAACGGTGATCGCTTAGACCACGACCATGATCGATGATGGTGATCCTGATGGATTAAAGGTGTACAACCTCTGCAGAGTTAAAACTATACGTATAGCCGCGATCTCAGTCATGATCACCCCTATGAACTGTTTCATACCCGCTAGTCTTCCCTTGTGCTTTGCTTTTCTCCCCCGAAGCTAAGGCCCGGCTTGAGGCCGTTGAGATGAGGGGCATGCGGAGGCCGCCTCATCGCCTAGACTGAGAGTATGAGGATGTTGTGAGGGAAGATGAGAGTTGAGATGTGAGATGTGAGATGTGTTGCTGAGTTGAGGAGAGTTCGAGTTGAAATTGTGGGTTGGGTTATGAGAAGTTTACCTTATATTACTATACTTTTGTTGCTCCTGCAAGCGCTAAGGATGCAAACCTCAGCCAAACTAATAGGATCACCAGATCCCTTGATTTCTATTTTTCACTAAAGCTCATCGGTGCTGACCATGGCCTGCACACATCTGGCGGTGTGCAGATTCTTTGCCTGCAGAGATGTTGAGGTGGGTAGTTGGTTTGCGAACCACTCTCAAGGATGCCTGTGGATTGGAGTTTCGCCAAGCTTTGCTACTACGAGTAGAGCCTCGGTATTTTGATTGATCAGCCTAGAGAGATTGTAATTAGGTTAGTTTTACTCCTATTTTGTACTCTGTTGTTGTATGACTTTGTAATCAGCTGAAAAGTGGACGCCCGTGATAACTGAGGTATCCTGGGACTATCACAGAGGGGCAAGAGAGCGGTATTTTAAGTTTTGAAATCCTAGTTCGTTTCACTTAGCACCTAGATTAATCCCTAAGATGAGTTATCAAACAGGTTCCTTGGGTTAAAAAGAATTTTTAAGCTCACAATGAAATGATAAACGAATTGTATGTGACTTCACCTTTGTGGCCGAGAAAAATCAAAATAAGTACTAAAAGTTAGTTTACTTAATGCGTAAACGTGCTAGTAAAAATCCTAGCAGGAAAGGTAGAATGAATAGTTTTAATCGGGTGGCACGGAAAACAAATTCTATAAGCACAAATAAGATATAATGTGAGCAAGTGATGAATAGGAAAGTGCGACTTTAATTTTTAAAATAAGTATGGTTGATTAGTGTTATGGTTGATTAGTGTTGTTGGGTGCTCGGAAATCAAAGCCGGGATTAAGATAAGTCATTTCGTTGAGTCGGCAAGCATATGAGCTTATAAGAGTTTTGCTCTAGTGGTCCACTTTTAAAAAGTTGCACGGATCTTAAAGCGCTTAGGTAATTAATTTAATTAATTTTGTGTTTGGATCTGGACTGGCCCGTACCCATGTCCAACCCAAGGCCAGCCTTCCCACTCTATGTTCTTGTTCTCTGTATCTCTCGATCTCCCATCATTTCTTGTCGAAAGGGCAGACGGAGGCGGGACCAGCCACCGAGGTGGTTACTGCGCTGCATCCCTGCTCTGGTGATGGTCTTGTAGTGCAGGCGGACGGTGACAGCGACGACTCTGCCGCCGCACTGCACTCCCGCCGTGGCGCTGGTATCTAGTGGATGCGGACGGCAGCGGAGGGGACGGCTGCTGTCGCAGACGGCGGCGGACGGGTTCGAATGGTGATGGCGGGGGCTCGTTAGGGCTATGCCCCGATGTGCGAAATCATATGATTCTTTGCTGCTATTTCGTTGCTCAAATGGACTAGATTGATCTGGATCGAGGCACTCACTGAATATTGATCAATGTATATGGTTCATCGATGATAGTTGTTGCTAGTGCGTTACTCGAATTAACTGAAGTGATCTTAAGTATGATCAGAGTAGCACCTAAAAGAAAGGATACGTGTTCTTTTTTTTTTGTTTAGGTCTCTGAATGCTGATGGATGGTACAACTAATTTATCATGAAGTTGGTTCCTGCTCTGCCCAGATCTCCCCCTGTTCAACTGCCTCTTGTCAGGAGTACAAGGATTATTATACTCCTTGGTATCTGAGGAATCAAAGGTCATAGCAAAACAATGGTACTCTTGTGCTAAGGTGCCCAATGTTCTAGTAGTACTGTAGTAGTGATTAGTAACCTCTCCAGTAGTATTTGACTGTTTGTAACTCTTGTTGTTTCTGCGTGATTTTTGAGCTGATCAACGGAACAAGTAACTTGAATTGAAACGAGCTTGAATTAGAACTTAGAAGTGCTGATTTTAGCTAGCTAAAATTGTGATTAGTTCAGTGTAAGTCCTAGCTTCCTAGGCGTATGAACTCATTTCAGCTAGCTAGCTTGTCAGTGCATCTACTCCACATTCCGTCCCGAACAGATCAAACAGAACGTTGGCTGTGTTTAGATCCAAATTTTGGAGTGTCAAAATACACTGTAGCATTTCGTTTGTATTTGGTAATAATTATCCAACCATTGACTAATTAGGCTCAAAACGTTCGTCTCGCAAAGTACAACGAAACTGTGTAATTAGTTTTTGATTTTATTCACATTTAGTACTCCATATATGTATCGCAAGTTTGATGTGACGGAAAATCTTTTTTTACATAGTGCACTTTTCGATGAATCTAAACACAGCCGTTGTAGTACTGGGCTGCGCAAGACCGAGCTCTGGCAGCCGCGTCGTACGGAAGGCCGACGGTGCTGTGGAAATACCACGGTGGACGGCGATAGCGATTGGCCTCGGTCGCTGCGGAAGACGGACCCGGCGGCGTGGCAGTCGGCGCAGAGCGGGGCGCGGGCGTGGCGGAAGCAGACCCTGTTGGTGCCGTGCACAAGGCGGTCACATGGCAGGCCTCTGGCAGTGTCGGCGCGACAGTAGACCGCCGTCGCCGCGTTCCACAGTAATCGGAGTAACGAAGAAATGCACATTGATGGGAGATCGAGAAATTGAAAGAGTGAATCTGGGTCTAGTAGACAAGGGCTGGGCTTCCTTTGGGCACTGCCTCAGTCCAAATCCAAAGACGAAATAATAAAAAATTAATTACTCTAGTGCTTTAAGATCTGTGCAACTATTCTAAAGAGGACTACCGAAGCAAAACTCTATATTTAAAAGTACCATTCTTTTTGACGAATTATATTAAGCAAAATAAATAAATAGTGCGTAATATTTTGTTCCTATGGTTGTATATACATGTCTACTTTTGCTTTGGTTAATTTAATGAATATATATATATATATATATATACACACACACACGCACACAAGCTCGTCAGCGCTCGGGTGCCCTGGCACTGCAATGTTTGGGCAGTTTATCTTCACGGCCTTTCACCGTTTCACCGTGGCTTGGCCCTCCTTGGCCACCTGGTTACCGCGTTGGCCGGCCCCGCGTGTAGCCATGCCTGGCTGCCGCTGGTCACCAACCTTGCTGCCGTTGTTGTGCCATGCTGCTGCCGTTCACCTTGCCGTCCCGTGCGTGCTCTGCCAGAGCTTGGCGCTGCTGCCTGGTCCAGTCCCGTGGGCTCACTGCCACTGCGGCTGCCGCGCGCACACGGCGCGCCCGCTGTGCCTGTGCAAGGGCAAGGTCGCTGCCGTCACCTACCCGTGCGCCTGACCTCGCTAGCAGCCAACCACGATCTGCCGAGCCAGGGAGTGGATCCTGTCTGTCCAGCCAAGGAGTGGAGCCTGCCGCTGTGGCACTTCTTGCCGCGCTCTGCCTTCCTGTGTGCTCATTCAGGGCCAGCTGCGCCGACGAGACTTGTCGTGCGCTATCACCACCGACATGGATGACAGGCCGATAGACCCGCACCGCCCCGCGAGTTAAATTGGCGTGCACGGGCCAACGTATCCCGATTCAATGCTTTCGTAGCTAGGTCTGGAAGTGAGCTAGTAGCCCGAGCTATATAGAGGCACAACCAAGCTCTATTACCGACCAATTTCATGTTTTGTTCTCACTGTCGGTCGTCTCCGCCACCGAACTCGTGTGTTGGGGGTAAGGTCTAAATCATCGTGGCAGTTCAATTCCTGGTGCCCCGGAGCTCACCTCGGCCTCCTCTATCCGGTGCTCACCTCGTTTTGGGCAGGGCGCTCGCCGGTGACGGGCTGACACGATCGTGCCACCTCGGAGCGTCGCCGTCTTGACTGTGCGCTTGTGGCCGGACCACCTCAGCAGCTTTCCGCCTCAATCACCGCCTTAGCATGCACACCGGTGAGTCGTTGGTGCTTCTCCTTTGATTCAACTCGTCCGAGAGGCCGTAGCGTCATCAGTACGGACACACCGCCTGAGTAGTTGGTCTGCTGCCACGTATAGCAAGGTAGGGACCACCGATTAGCTCTCAATCGCCCCCTTGGGGTTCGCCCTCGCTCCGAGATGCCCGTCGGCTTGTTCTTCAGTCCGGGGTTTCGCTTGACAGGTCGGCGGGGCCGTGCAGTGCCGGCCAGAGCCGCGCTGGCGTGCGCAGGGGCGACGGGGACCGGTTCATTGTGAAGATGAGTTTGTTGGGGGTGCTCGTTGCGAAGCTCTTCTCTAGGGCAATAGTGAGTGGTGGCGCAGCGTAATATCCGGTTAGACTAGGGGCTGTTTTGCTAAAGCATGAGTGCGCCGCGGGCTCCCTGCCGTGGGCCGCTTGCTGGGCCGACCTACACCGCACACGGCCGCGCTCGTGCGGACTGCGGTGGGCCGCTGGACCGATTGGGTTGCCGCCGGCCTTCTCTTTTTTCTAAAGCATTTCTTAATTTTATTTCTAAGATAAACTTGTAAAATCAATACAAAATTTTGTACTAGTACAAAAAATTGTGAAACCAAATTTGTTAGGTTACCAAAATCATGCTCTATCTGTTAATGTATTTCATCCACATAGTTGCATAATATTTTCAGGAGTTCCCTAATTAATTTGAAATGCTTAATGTTAATACGATATAAACTTGTGGGAATTTCTGTGATAAATTGATGATAGTGTGGATCTTAAAAATTTCACAGTAAATACCTAATATTGTTAGCTGCTCACTGCAATTGTTGTAGCTCCCGAACAATTAGTTTGCTTAATTAGTTAATGAGCCCCAGTTAGAGTATAAATATTAAATCGATGAAATAAATAAAGCAACACTTTGGGTTCTTATGACAAAAATACTTGTTGGGTAAATCATGTCTTATTCAACCACATGGGTACGTAGTCTAGTACGTTAGAGTTAGCTCATGAGCTTGTGAAGCGTATCGTGTTCTCCTAGTTACAATTATCGTTGTCTATTTACGTCTCTGCATTGCATCCACGAATGTCATAATAGGAGCGATGATGGATCGTGGAGTCATCCGGAGGTAGCAGAAAAGATGGTGCCTTGATGATCGTATCACCTTGTTGGAATGCTAACTTTGGTTAAATCATACCTAGGCAAGCCCCGGTGCATAACCCCTATTATTCTGCACTTTATTTTATGCTTGTGCATTAAGTTTTAAGGAGTTCAATGAAATCCACTTGCATATATATATATATATCCTTATCCTATGAGTCTTACTAGAATGTCAGGATCGCGTAGCTCGCTATGATATAGGATTCCGGTAGAAGCCGAGTGATTATCTTTTACTCGCGAGAGATAGGAATTATATTATTGTTACTATTATCATGCTACTATCATATGAATATATATGGATAATAATTGGAGACCGGGCGGGACTGGGCTTGGATGGACTGGACTTGGTTCTGCAATAGAGCGGGGCTCTGGTGTGCTTGTTTTGCGTGTGTCGATTAAGGACCGTTCGTTGCATTAGATTTCATAGTCAGGTCACAAACCTATTTGTCTCGAGCATATACTTGCTTATGGGAGCGGAAAGACTTGTTTATTTCTTGTCATAGATTCTGGCTCTTTTCGGACCGACTTTTTAGGTGGTTATATATATTGGGTTGAGGAGGTCTAAGCACCACACTGAGGCCGGGCCTACAGTGTTGGGGGCTTAGAGTCTAAGCTTAGACGGGGACTTGGACCCCTTGACAGGATTGGAACGGGTTAGTCTTGCTTGTGCCTAGGGTACAAGCGAGGCGTGCGTTTTTGGGGCACCCAGCTGGGCATATTGATTCGCGAATCGCCGTCAACTTGACGGTGCGACATGACTATAATCTGGCATCGTACCAAGAACTATTGAAGATGGTAAAATGGTTCTGGTTGCTTACCACCTGCTTGAGAGTAGCCTTGGTGCTTAGATAGAAGGTCGGTTAATGGACTAATGATGACAGCTAACAAAAGAAATATAAGGATGCATTTAGTAATGCTTCTTGCAAATGCAATAAACCCACCAGCCAGAAAGCCTTGCATAATCCTTGGAGTCTTTTCTTTCCTCCTGACGGGTAAGTCTTGCAGAGTACAATTGAGTACTTAGGGTTTGTTCGACCCTGTTGTAGGTGACAGGTGCTGATGAGCTGACACTTATATGTGGAAACCTTCTGGTGGGCTCAACGAGGATTTTCTTTATGATGCGGAGTAGAGTTTATTCAACAAAAATCTCACCAAAAGTTTTACAAAGAAAATACATGTAACTTGTTACTATTTCATGCTTATAAAAGTTCATCAAGTAAATGTTTAACTTATCATTAAATGGTTTCATTTCCGTTGAACTATGATAACATTCTATATTCCGCTGATATAATTAAATGATGTAATACTTTGATGTTGTACTAAAAGTGATGTAAGAATTGACAAGAATGTTGTAAGCTTTACTCTCTTATTTATGTTCCTGATATAAAAATATGAATTTTCAAATTCTCCCTTGTGGTGTGCTCGATGGAATTGCATAGTTAGGGCTCTCTCTTGGGTACTTAGTGTCTAGTGGAAGACAAGTACCCTTGCGAGGGCATTAGAGTAGGCAGTTCTGCCACAGACACCACCCAAAACTTAATGGAGGTTGTGTAAGGTCCAAATGGCTAGAGGTGGGGTGAATAGCCTATTTAAAAATCTACAAGCTTCACTAAACAACAATTGTTAGTATAAAAGATGGCGACATTAATTCTAGCACTAGCTCAACTATACTAAGCAAGCCATCTATACAATTCTAGTGAACAAGACTATGATCTCTAATTCACACCAACAAAGCCAAGTCACTAAGCTACTTACTCCTATGTGATACAAACTACTCTAAGCACACTAGACAAGATATAGTGCAAGAATGAAAAAGAGAAGTGAATTAATTCTTATACAGATGGTGTAGAGATGAGATGTATCCAAAGAATCAATCACACGAGTGATTATGCTCTGGTACCAGCTGTCACAGAACCTCCTAATTATGATGGCCCACAAGTACACGTCATTGCCATAATGACCTCTGACAGTCGTACTTATGTTCACCATAACTTAAAAGGCCTGCTTTCCTCCGAACAGGATCCAATCACAGGAGTATTGCAATATTACAACAGTTTATTCAAAATATTCAACAGAGTAAAGTAGCGGAAGTCTTACAATAACATAGGTTTACAAACCAGTTTTCAAACTTCAAACCTTATGTAACATTATTACAAACCAGTAGTAGAGAAGTATCGGTAGTAACTTTATTACAACACCCAAACGAGATGCCTTGCCCAAAGGCCACACAGTCTACTCGTCGTCGCTTTCTTCAACCACGGCGGTCATGCAACAAGGCTCGAAGCAGACTTGTTCATGAACCGCACCTGCAACAAGGGGTTCAACAAACCCTGAGTACAAAGGTACTCAACAAGACTTACCCGACTAAGACAAAGACTCCAAGGGCATGCTAGCTTTAGGGAATCAAGGTACGGATAAATCAGAATCAAGATTTTCTTTTGCGGAAAAGCTTACTAAGGTAAGTCCTTATCTTCAACATTTTACTTTTACCATTGATGGTTTATTAACCAAATCTAGGTGATCCTAATCTAGATCAAAGTAATTATCATCAAAACCTTTCTTATTCTTTCTTTCAATTCCAGTTCTTAACTACGATGTTGGTGCAAGGCCAAGACTCCTTTCTCGTAGAGTAACGACGATTCGAACCGCTTCATATACCCAGCTGGGGATTCCTAACCACACGACATATGTAGAACCGAATCTGACATATATCAACTCTTACCCGAATAACCCAAAACCAGAACGTGTCCATCGCCACCCGAGAGCACAGTACTCCTCGAACCCGGCCACATTCTAGCCCCGAGGGTACACGTTACTCTCGCCATCTCTCCACTCCCAGTGCGAGGTTAGACGTTCTCGTAATGGACTAGCCAAAGTAAGGCTTACCCGACAGGGGCACATGGCTAGTACTAATAAAAACTCCATGACACGAGGGCCAACAACGTACGGTCCTTAACTGATAAGGCGGAAACAATACATTGGGACTCCTCTCCCAATGCACGTTAGCAGTGGCCAAACCACCCGCCCGATCTTATAAGTTCATTCACATGTTTCATTATTCATTCAGAATGCCGTCATGGCTATGTAAACTTTTCATTTAAAAGCTTAACTTCTAAGCATAGCGAAGCATACTACGCATTTTCTGTAAAACAGGTATCAAGGGTAGTATTGCAATAATCAAGGATGATAATGCAGCAATTAGGTTATCACGCAACTCCTAATTACTTAATGCAATAAACCATAATATAAATAATAAAACATTTGTAAAATTCAAGGTAGGGTTTAAATGCACCGGGGCTTGCCTTGCTCGGACACGACGACTGACTCAGACTCGGAGACTCCAACGTCTGGTCCGGAACCCACTGACGATCGCTCTTCTCCGGAAGCTTGCTCGACGACTTCGGCTTCTTCGAAAGCGGTGACTACACGAATACAAAACATGCTTTAACATGATGCTCAATGATAAACATGATGCTTGATGATAACATGCCACGTTTACGATTCGAGTACAACTTCCCTTCACGGTACAGTCGTAAACAGAAAACCTACTAACTAGCAGCGACGATTTCCCGCGATACCAGCTTTTAACCTAACAAGTTACTAACGAGCTCAATCATGAAATTAAAGTGCCAGAGATCACAAAAGGGTAGTGACCTAAGGACATCACTCAATCAAAAGGCACACAACACTTAAAGTTCTCAAATTAACATTTATTTTCTGTTTAAATAATTAGGGCATAATTAGAAGTTGATCAAACTTTATCTAAACAAGCCCAAACTTTTTCTATGGGTTAACAATGATTTATAACAGTGCCATAATTAATTTCATAAATTTTGGATAAATAAATTAATTATTAAAATTACTGGAAGTTGCATTTAATCTTTATTGGAACCAATTATTTCTATTGCATAAAGTATTCAAATTCATGATTTAACATTTTTCCTAGATAGTTTATACATTGAGAAGCTCATACAAAAATTTTCATGAATTTTGGAACTCTACACAATTTTTAAAGAAATAAACAAATAATAACACTATTCATTTATTTGAAAAAGAAAAACAAAAACAAAAAAAACAAAACCGAACTCGGGCTGCTTCTCCTCTTCTCTCCGATTCGGCCCAGCCCAACCGGCCCGCTCACGCGTCCGCGCGCGCGCTCGCGACTGGCCCAGCCGCGGCCCAGCCCAGCGCTCGCCCGCGCCCGCGTCTCTCTCTCTCTCTCGCGCTCGCTGACAAGCCGGCCCCAGCTGTCATCCCTCACCTCCCGCTCGACGGCTCGCTCCCGCGCGCTCGTGCGCTTGCCCGCGGTGGCCGGCCGACGACCGGTGACCCAAACGACAAACCGACTTCACCAACACTAACTACACCATCCCACGGTTCCATTTTACTAGTTTGCCCCACGGTTCGAGCTCCGGTGACCCATCACCGACGACGGTGGCGGCACGGCAACCACGGTGACCGGCTAGCCGACGACACAAAGGTGCAAAGCTTAAACTAACTGGCCAGGGAGCATCAGGGGCGTACCACGATCACAGAGGCATGATCGGTTGAAGCGGAGAGGCACTGGAGGCGGCTGGCGACGGTGGTGGAGCTCAACTGGAGCGGCGGTGACCCGAGGTGGAAGACGACGGCTCCCCGGCGATCCAGGCGGAATTGGGCTAGCTCAGCTGGTTCACGAGATGCGCAAGGATGAGGCGGAGCGATTGGCGAGATGGAGACGGCTGCGGTGGAGCAGGGAGGGCGAATTTGGCCGGAGAAAGGAGGACGGTGGCGGCGGCGATGGTGAAAACCGACGGCGACAGTGGTGATGCCGGTCCTTTTATAGAGCTGTGAAGCAAAGGAAGCAGCTGGAGAGCGAGAAACGGTCCCTGTGGTCGCGGTGGCAAACTGGAAGACCGTGGAAGCGGCCAGCGCGACGTCGGCGGCTCGCCGGCGCCCATGCCGCGCGCTGCCGGTGTGTGATTCGCCGGTCACTGTAGCTGTCCCCCCCCCAACTTTTGAAATTCAAACCGTTTTTCTCAAATTACTTTCAAAATTGTATAACAACTTGAAAATCTTCCAATGTATGAAATCTTCAGAATTTCAAGCTCTACAAGTTTGGTATTGAACACTTTTTCAAATTCTGCTTGTATTTTGAAATTTGAGTTTAAATTCAAAAAGGGACACATTTTTCAGATTTGGTAATTTAGAAATTACTTTTGATTTTATATTGAAACTTCAAAATCTCCAAACATCAAAGTTGTTTATCTTGACCAGACCTACAACTTTGCTGTTCAAAACTTTTTCAAATTCAGCCTCCATTTTAAAATCTTAGTGTGGGGACAAAAATGATTTAAAACTGAAATTTGTTTATTTTCAAAATTACTCCACATTTTACACTAAAACTTTGAAAACTCAAAACACCAAAGTTGTAGCCCTTGAAAAGTTCTACAAACTTGGTTTTGGACTTTTTCCCAAATTTTGCTTAGATTTTGAATTATTTCAGAAGGGGTAAAATAGGGTTTTGAAAATTTAGGGTTTTTGGAGGGATTTCAAATTGGAATTTGTTTCTACTTTGATTTGTGACTACTTAGTGATCAAAACCTCACCCAAGGGCATCATTTGGACCAACATGACATGGTTGACCAAATGTCACTCTTGGTTGACCAATTTACTTTTGGAATTGTTTTACATTTCTCCCCAGATTTGAATTCGAATTCGAATCGGAAAACTCGTGACAAGTTTTGGGACTCCAATTCAAACTCAAATTTGGAGCTTTATTTTAGATGTTGTACTTAAGCTCATACCCTACACTTGACACTAGTGTGCAACACAGTCGCGCACCTCAAATTACGCAGGGCATGTACTAAGTATTTGCGGTGGTATTCGAAATTAGGGTTTTCAGTTTCGGAGCACACCATAGAGAAACACATTCAACCTAATGAAGTAAACTCATTTTAGTTGATGCATAACAATGTTAACCTAACATGTATGATTAGCAGTGCATTATGATGACATGGCAGATTAATTAGCACTATAACACCCGGGGTGTTACAGCCCTTCCCCCTTAAAGAAATCTCGTCCCGAGATTTAAAGCCTTGAGTTAAGTAATGGAAAAGGAAACGTGTCAAGCAAACACGTCCAAGACTTGTCTACAACACAGGTAGGGGTTTTCTGCATTACAAGGATTTTAAAAGGATAGGTTACAATTTAAAGAAGAAATTGCAACCTAGATAGAAGCAAAGAACTCCAGGAAATTCTCCAACAGATAATCTTCCGATTCGCAGGTGGCTTCCTCTTCTGAATGTTGATCCCATTGTATCTTGTACCATTTAATTGTTTTACTCCGGGTAACACGATCCTTTCGATCCAAGACTCGGACAGGATATTCAGAATATGTCAAATCAGGCTCAAGTTCAACCCCCTCCACATCAATAACTTGATCAGGCACTTGCATACACTTCTTCATTTGTGATATATGAAACACATTGTGCACGGCTGACAGTTGTTCAGGCAGCTTTAATCTATATGCCACCTTCCCACATTTTTCAATGATCTGAAAAGGACCAATGTAACGTGGTGCGAGCTTGCCTTTGACTCCAAATCTATTAACTCCTTTCATGGGTGACACTTTCAGATAAACATAATCTCCCACTTTAAACATCAAAGGTCTACGCCTTTTATCGGCATAACTCTTCTGTCGAGACTGAGCAACTTTTAAATTCTTTTGTATCTGCCTAACCTTTTCTTCCGTTTTCTTCACTAGATCAACTCCATAAAACCATCTTTCTCCTGGTTCTGACCAGTTCAACGGAGTTCTGCACCTGCGGCCATACAATGCTTCAAACGGTGCCATTTTAATACTCTCTTGATAACTATTGTTGTATGAGAATTCTGCTAACGGTAAACATTCATCCCATTGATCTTGATAGGTGAGAGCACAGGATCTCAACATATCTTCCAAAATTTGATTTACTCTTTCAGTCTGTCCCCCAGTTTGTGGATGATAGGCTGTACTATAAAGAAGTTTAGTACCCAACGACTTTTGAAACTGTCTCCAAAATTGCGAAACAAATTGAGTACCCCTGTCACTAACAATTGTTTTGGGTATTCCATGTAAACTCATAATCCGAGCAACATATATTTTTGCATATTTAGATGCTCTATAGTCAACCTTCACAGGTACAAAATGAGCTGACTTAGTTAAACGGTCCACAATGACCCAAATTGAATCAAAGCCTCTTGAAGTCTTGGGTAACCCAGTAATGAAATCCATACTAATATCTTCCCATTTCCAGGATGGAATGGGCAAGGGTTGTAACATTCCTGCCGGCTTCAAATGTTCAACTTTCACTTTACGACAAGTATCACATCGGGCAACATACTTGGCGATCTCAATTTTCATTTTGGTCCACCAAAATCTCTGTTTCAAATCTTGATACATCTTGTTACTCCCTGGATGAATAGAAAATCTTGTACTATGTGCTTCATCAAGAATGAGCTGACGTAACTCTGAAATCTTTGGGACTACTAGCCGGTTCTTAAACCACAGCACACCTGCATCATCAATACTGAAATCTGTCTGTTGACCAGTTCTAACTTTTTCTTTGATATGAGCTATTCCAGAATTATTTCTCTGAGCAGACACAATCTGATCTTTGATTGTTGATTCTACTGCGACATTAGTCAACTGACCTTGTTGAATTATTTCAATATTCAACTTTTCCAATTCATAACACAAACTGTAATCCATTGGCTTCACAGTCATACAATTGCAATGGTTCTTTCTACTGAGTGCATCAGCAACCACATTTGCTTTTCCAGGGTGATAGTGTACTTCCAAATCATAATCCTTTATCAATTTAAGCCATCTTCTTTGCCTCATATTCAATTCTGACTGAGTAAAGATATACTTTAAGCTCTTGTGATCTGTATACATGTGGCAAGTATTACCTAACAAGTAATGACGCCAGATTTTTAAAGCATGAACTACAGCTGCAAGTTCAAGATCATGTGTCGGATAATGTTCTTCATGGCGCTTCAACTGTCTCGAGGCATAAGCAATGACTCTGCCTTCTTGCATCAATACACAACCAAGGCCAATACCCGAGGCATCACAATAAACATCAAATGGCTTTTCTATATCTGGTTGTGCCAAAACTGGAGCAGTTGTCAATGACTTCTTTAGAATTCTAAAAGCCTTCTCACATTCTGGAGACCATATGAACTTAGTTTGATTCTTCAAAAGCTCTGTGATTGGCTTGGCTACCTTTGAAAAGTCAGGTATGAATCGACGGTAATAACCCGCCATTCCTAGAAAACTTCGGACTTCATGAACTGAGATTGGTGGTTTCCAATTCAGAACATCTTTCACCTTGCCAGGATCTACTGCTACTCCTTCCGCTGACAACACATGGCCTAAGAATTGCACTTCTCTTAACCAAAACTCACATTTACTGAACTTGGCATACAGTTGGTGATCTCTCAAACGATTCAGAACAACTCTGAGATGCTCAACATGTTCTTCTTTACTTTTGGAGTATACCAGAATATCATCAATAAACACAACCACAAACTTGTCAAGTTCCGGCATGAAAACTGAGTTCATCAGATACATGAAATGTGCCGGTGCATTGGTAAGACCAAAAGACATAACTAGGTACTCATACAGCCCATATCTGGTGGTGAATGCAGTCTTTGGGATATCTTCAGGTCGAATCTTGATTTGATGGTACCCTGATCGAAGATCGATCTTTGAAAATACCTTTGCCCCCGCAAGCTGATCAAAGAGCAGATCAATGCGTGGCAGCGGATATTTATTCTTAATGGTTACTTCATTCAGCGGTCGGTAATCAACACACATTCTTAAAGTCTGATCTTTCTTCTTCTCACCCTTACCCTTCTGAACATTCAGATTATTGTTCTTGCTCTGAGGTTGTTGCTGTTGTGGTACGGGAGCTCTGGGATAGTTGGGATTGTACTGCCTTGGATACGGGCAGTCCTTTGAAAAGTGGCCTGGCTTTCCACAATTGTAGCAGGGAAAGTTATGGGTGGCTGGAGCTTGGTTTCGAATACCAGGGGCATTCGGCTGTGGTGGATATTGCGGGGTTGCGGCATGACGATAAAACGTCTGCGACTGAGCTTGGTATTGCGGTGGACGATAGGTTGGGCGGAAATGATTCTGAGGGTGGTAAATAAACTTCTGGCGCTTCTTAATGCCGCCAGACGGGCTTGAAAACACTGGCTTCTTCTTCTTCGACTCTTTGTGCAGTCGGGACTTCTCTTCTGACGCAATAGCCACGTTGACTATCTCATGGTATGTAGCATTGTAACAGGTGACCAATGCTTCCTGGATTCTGGTACTCAACCCTCTCATGAAACAACTCTTCTTCTTTGCATCAGTGTTCACATATTCCGCTGCATACTGGGATAGATGATTGAATTTACCCACGTACTGCAGAACTGTCTGGTTCCATTGCTTCAGCGAGAGAAACTCCTCTAGCTTCATGGCCATGACACCATCTGGAATATAATGTGCTCTGAAGGCTTCACGAAACTCCTGCCAAGTGACACGGTGGCCAGCAGGCCGTGCGGCGACCAGATTCGCCCACCACGCTCCTGCGGCACCTCTAAGCTGCTGCGCTGCAAACACGGGCTTCTGGTGCTCCGTGCACTGTAACAGTTCAAACTTCTGCTCCATGGTACGGAGCCAGTCATCCGCCTCTAGCGGCTCATCTGCCTTTGAGAATACTGGTGGACGAGTATCGGTGAAATCCACATAGGTGGTTTCCCCTCCATTGTTACGGCCTCGACGACCCTGATTTCCATTCTGATTCTGATTCTGAGCCAACAGTGTAGTGGCATTAACCAAAGCGGCAATAGCCTCTGCCAAGGTGGGTGGAAACGGTGGGGGATTCGGAGTATTGTCCCCATCCTGAGAAGTTCCAGTACCGTCCATCTGTTGTACACAAACCATATTTATTTACATCGCTTTATTGAATTAAAAAGCAGTTAAAATAGAACTTGTATACACATACAAACTTATCTTACATTATTTCATTACAACCTTGCTCGCAAGCAAGAAACTACCCACTAAGGTTCTTAGAAAGCAGGAAAGACTACTATATTACATAGCCATCCATGTCAACACTTCACTCCTCATCATCATCGCTGATCACAATCACTTCATCATCAACCTCTGGAGCACTTGTACCAGTGACATGACTTGCATCATCCCCACTTTCCATCATGGGTTCATCTTCATCCGGATCTTCATTGTCCTCTCCATCAGGAACAACCACGGCACCAACATCATCTTCCACTGCCTGGGGCTGATGATTGGGATTCATCAGATCATTTAGCCTATGGACTTCCTCATGCAGAACAGTATTGTACTGCTCCAGGTGTGTCACATAAAGCTCCAACTCTCGAACACGAGCTCTGGCTTATGTCTCCTTTTCCAGAGACTCATTCTGAAACTGTTTCCAAAAACGCATATTGCGCTTCAGTCGCTCCACTTCTGATGTAAGCCTGGCAACCTCTGATTCCGAATCCGGGTTCGGATTACGGCTACTGCTTGCTCCATCAACTCTGGTGGCCAACTGATGACGCGGCACTCCTTGTGGACCTGTTTTCTTGCGAGGAGTTGTCTTCACACGTGCCATCCTAAAGCAAGATAGAATTAGGACGATGAGAACAGATAGAGGGATCTGAAGGTTAGCATGAATAGGATTGAACCTTACTTAACCCAAACCACTTTAAAAGGGAAGGTAACTTAAGCAGGTTAATTAAACATGATGCATGCATCGCACTTACGATCTAACAGAAAGATTAAGTAACACATGCAAACTTTATAACATAGGGCACTATACATGATACTTCACTACGAAGCTTTCAAATATGAGCTAAGGAAACTATAGAATAGATTAAGATAAGCAAAAGCAATTTGGACCCAAAATATCAATATTAAGTTTATTTGACCCAAAACGTTTTGAAGTTTTGCAAAGTAATACTACAATAACTCGAGTGATTATGCTCTGGTACCAGCTGTCACAGAACCTCCTAATTATGATGGCCCACAAGTACACGTCATTGCCATAATGACCTCTGACAGTCGTACTTATGTTCACCATAACTTAAAAGGCCTGCTTTCCTCCGAACAGGATCCAATCACAGGAGTATTGCAATTCAACAGAGTAAAGTAGCGGAAGTCTTACAATAACATAGGTTTACAAACCAGTTTTCAAACTTCAACCTTATGTAACATTATTACAAACCAGTAGTAGAGAAGTATCGGTAGTAACTTTATTACAACACCCAAACGAGATGCCTTGCCCAAAGGCCACACAGTCTACTCGTCGTCGCTTTCTTCAACCACGGGCGTCATGCAACAAGGCTCGAAGCAGACTTGTTCATGAACCGCACCTGCAACAAGGGGTTCAACAAACCCTGAGTACAAAGGTACTCAACAAGACTTACCCGACTAAGACAAAGACTCCAAGGGCATGCTAGCTTTAGGGAATCAAGGTACGGATAAATCAGAATCAAGATTTTCTTTTGCGGAAAAGCTTACTAAGGTAAGTCTTATCTTCAACATTTTACTTTTACCATTGATGGTTTATTAACCAAATCTAGGTGATCCTAATCTAGATCAAAGTAATTATCATCAAAACCTTTCTTATTCTTTTCTTCAAGAACCTTTCTTATTCTTTCTTTCAATTCCAGTTCTTAAGGCCAAGACTCCTTTCTCGTAGAGTAACGACGATTCGAACCGCTTCATATACCCAGCTGGGGATTCCTAACCACATGACATATGTAGAACCGAATCTGACATATATCAACTCTTACCCGAATAACCCAAACCAGAACGTGTCCATCGCCACCCGAGAGCACAGTACTCCTCGAACCCGGCCACATTCTAGCCCCGAGGGTACACGTTACTCTCGCCATCTCTCCACTCCCAGTGCGAGGTTAGACGTTCTCGTAATGGACTAGCCAAAGTAAGGCTTACCCGACAGGGGGCACATGGCTAGTACTAATAAAAACTCCATGACACGAGGGCCAACAACGTACGGTCCTTAACTGATAAGGCGGAAACAATACATTGGGACTCCTCTCCCAATGCACGTTAGCAGTGGCCAAACCACCCGCCCGATCTTATAAGTTCATTCACATGTTTCATTATTCATTCAGAATGCCGTCATGGCTATGTAAACTTTTCATTTAAAAGCTTAACTTCTAAGCATAGCGAAGCATCTACGCATTTTCTGTAAAACAGGTATCAAGGGTAGTATTGCAATAATCAAGGATGATAATGCAGCAATTAGGTTATCACGCAACTCCTAATTACTTAATGCAATAAACCATAATATAAATAATAAAACATTTGTAAAATTCAAGGTAGGGTTTAAATGCACCGGGGCTTGCCTTGCTCGGACACGACGACTGACTCAGACTCGGAGACTCCAACGTCTGGTCCGGAACCCACTGACGATCGCTCTTCTCCGGAAGCTTGCTCGACGACTTCGGCTTCTTCGAAAGCGGTGACTACACGAATACAAAACATGCTTTAACATGATGCTCAATGATAAACATGATGCTTGATGATAACATGTCACGTTTACGATTCGAGTACAACTTCCCTTCACGGTACAGTCGTAAACAGAAAACCTACTAACTAGCAGCGACGATTTCCCGCGATACCAGCTTTTAACCTAACAAGTTACTAACGAGCTCAATCATGAAATTAAAGTGCCAGAGATCACAAAAGGGTAGTGACCTAAGGACATCACTCAATCAAAAGGCACACAACACTTAAAGTTCTCAAATTAACATTTATTTTCTGTTTAAATAATTAGGGCATAATTAGAAGTTGATCAAACTTTATCTAAACAAGCCCAAACTTTTTCTATGGGTTAACAATGATTTATAACAGTGCCATAATTAATTTCATAAATTTTGGATAAATAAATTAATTATTAAAATTACTGGAAGTTGCATTTAATCTTTATTAGAACCAATTATTTCTATTGCATAAAGTATTCAAATTCATGATTTAACATTTTTCCTAGATAGTTTATACATTGAGAAGCTCATACAAAAATTTTCATGAATTTTGGAACTCTACACAATTTTTAAAGAAATAAACAAATAATAACACTATTCATTTATTTGAAAAAGAAAAACAAAAACAAAAAAACAAAACCGAACTCGGGCTGCTTCTCCTCTTCTCTCCGATTCGGCCCAGCCCAACCGGCCCGCTCACGCGTCCACGCGCGCGCTCGCGACTGGCCCAGTCGCGGCCCAGCCCAGCGCTCGCCCGCGCCCGCGTCTCTCTCTCTCTCGCGCTCGCTGACAAGCCGGCCCCAGCTGTCATCCCTCACCTCCCGCTCGACGGCTCGCTCCCGCGCGCTCGTGCGCTTGCCCACGGTGGCCGGTCGACGACCGGTGACCCAAACGACAAACCGACTTCACCAACACTAACTACACCATCCCACGGTTCCATTTTACTAGTTTGCCCCACGGTTCGAGCTCCGGTGACCCATCACCGACGACGGTGGCGGCACGGCAACCACGGTGACCTGCTAGCCGACGACACAAAGGTGCAAAGCTTAAACTAACTGGCCAGGGAGCATCAGGGGCGTACCACGATCACAGAGGCATGATCGGTTGAAGCGGAGAGGCACTGGAGGCGGCTGGCGACGGTGGTGGAGCTCAACTGGAGCGGCGGCGACCCGAGGTGGAAGACGACGGCTCCCCGGCGATCCAGGCGGAATTGGGCTAGCTCAGCTGGTTCACGAGATGCGCAAGGATGAGGCGGAGCGATTGGCGAGATGGAGACGGCTGCGGTGGAGCAGGGAGGGCGAATTTGGCCGGAGAAAGGAGGACGGTGGCGGCGGCGATGGTGAAAACCGACGGCGACAGTGGTGATGCCGGTCCTTTTATAGAGCTGTGAAGCAAAGGAAGCAGCTGGAGAGCGAGAAACGGTCCCTGTGGTCGCGGTGGCAAACTGGAAGACCGTGGAAGTGGCCAGCGCGACGTCGGCGGCTCGCCGGCGCCCATGCCGCGCGCTGCCGGTGTGTGATTCGCCGGTCACTGTAGCTGTCCCCCCCAACTTTTGAAATTCAAACCGTTTTTCTCAAATTACTTTCAAAATTGTATAACAACTTGAAAATCTTCCAATGTATGAAATCTTCAGAATTTCAAGCTCTACAAGTTTGTTATTGAACACTTTTTCAAATTCTGCTTGGATTTTGAAATTTGAGTTTAAATTCAAAAAGGGACACATTTTTCAGATTTGGTAATTTAGAAATTACTTTTGATTTTATATTGAAACTTCAAAATCTCCAAACATCAAAGTTGTTTATCTTGACCAGACCTACAACTTTGCTGTTCAAAACTTTTTCAAATTCAGCCTCCATTTTAAAATCTTAGTTTGGGGACAAAAATGATTTAAAACTGAAATTTGTTTATTTTCAAAATTACTCCACATTTTACACTAAAACTTTGAAAACTCAAAACACCAAAGTTGTAGCCCTTGAAATGTTCTACAAACTTGGTTTTGAACTTTTTCCCAAATTTTGCTTAGATTTTGAATTATTTCAAAAGGGGTAAAACAGGGTTTTGAAAATTTAGGGTTTTTGGAGGGATTTCAAATTGGAATTTGTTTCTACTTTGATTTGTGACTACTTAGTGATCAAAACCTCACCCAAGGGCATCATTTGGACCAACATGACATGGTTGACCAAATGTCACTCTTGGTTGACCAATTTACTTTTGGAATTGTTTTACATTTCTCCCCAGATTTGAATTCGAATTCGAATCGGAAAACTCGTGACAAGTTTTGGGACTCCAATTCAAACTCAAATTTGGAGCTTTATTTTAGATGTTGTACTTAAGCTCATACCCTACACTTGACACTAGTGTGCAACACAGTCGCGCACCTCAAATTACGCAGGGCATGTACTAAGTATTTGCGGTGGTATTCGAAATTAGGGTTTTCAGTTTCGGAGCACACCCCAGAGAAACACATTCAACCTAATGAAGTAAACTCGTTTTAGTTGATGCATAACAATATTAACCTAACATGTATGATTAGCAGTGCATTATGATGACATGGCAGATTAATTAGCACTATAACACCCGGGGTGTTACACAAACCCCTCTCTACCGCTCAAACACCATCGCCTTCGCAAATGTGCCAACACCACCATGTACATATGTGTTAGCATTTTCACAATCATTTTTCAAGGCGTTATGTTAGCCCTCTACTAGATTTAAATGCATATGCTTAGAACATTGACCAAGTAGCACTTGATTCATGAGCTAACCATGATTGTCCATCTTGATAGTCGTCTATCAATCCTAAGCTCGGTCAATCACTTCTCTACTCATCTTAGACCGGTAAAAGCAAACCCTATGATTATACCTTTGCCTTGAACACTTTGTTCCGTGTAACACCCCGGGTGTTATGGTGCTAATTAATCTGCCATGTCATCATAATGCATTGCAAAGCATCCATGTTCGGTTAACCTTGTTATGCATCAACTAAAATAAGTTTACTTATCTAGATTGGATGTGCTTCTCAATGGTGTGCTCCGAACCCAAAAACCCTAATTTCGAATGCCACCGCAAATACTTAGTCCATGCCCTGCGTAATTTGAGGTGTGCGACTGTGTTGCACACTAGTGCCAAGTGTAGGGTATGAGCTCAAGTACAACACCTAAAATGAAGCTCCAAGTTTGAGTTTGAGTTGGAGTCCCAAAACTTGTCACGAGTTTTCCGATTCGAATTCAAATTCAAATTTGGGGAAAATGTAAAAAAATTTCAAAAGCTAAATTGGTCAACCAAGAGTGGCATTTGGTCAACCATGTCATGTTGGTCCAAATGATGCCCTTGGGTGAGGTTTTGATCACTAAGTAATCACAAATCAAAGTAGCAACAAATTCCAATTGAAAATTCCTCCGAAAACCCTAAATTTCAAAACCCTGTTTTACCCCTTTTGAAATAATTCAAAATCTAAGCAAAATTTGGGAAAAAGTTCAAAACCAAGTTTGTAGAACTTTTCAAGGGCTACAACTTTGGTGTTTTGAGTTTTCAAAGTTTTAGTGTAAAATGTGGAGCAATTTTGAAAATAAACAAATTTCAGATTTAATTCATTTTTGTCCCCAAACTAAGATTTCAAAATGGAGACAGAATTTGAAAATGTTTTGAACAGAAAAGTTGTAGGTCATGTCAAGATGTACAACTTTGGTGTTTGGAGATTTTGAAGTTTCAATATGAAATCAAAAGTAATTTCTAAATTACCAAATCCCAAAAATGTGTCCCCTTTTGAATTTAAACTCAAATTTCAAAATCCATTGAGAATTTGAAAAAGTGTTCAATACAAAACTTGTAGAGCTTGAAATTCTAAAGATTTCATAGATTGGAAGTTTTTCAAGTTGTTACGTGAATTTGAGAGTAATTTGAGAAAACAGTTTGAAAATTCAAAAAATTGGGGGGGGTGCTACAGTGCCGCGCCAATGGCGGCCGGCCACCGCGCGGTATGGGCACCGGCGAGCCGCCGTGGCCGCCCAAACCCTTCGCGCACGGTCGGGAATGCTAGCGCGATGGCGTGAGCAGTCCAGCTCTGTAGCAGCGACCAGCTTCTATAAAAACATCGAGTTCACAGTGACGATTTCCGTTTTCATCATTTTCGCCACCGCCGCCACCGCAGCTCCGCCGCTCGCCGCTGCCGCCGTCGAGCCAACTCCGGCCACGCAAACCGCACCACTAGCTCCGCCTAATCCTCGCGCATCTTGTGAACCACCCGAGCGACCCTAACTCCACCTGGATCGCCGCAGCCACCGTCTCCCGTGCCCAACTCTGGTCGGAGCACCGCCACTGTCTCTTCCCGTGGCCAGGCCACTCCGGCTCCTCTCCGTCCTCCCCGAGACCGCCATCGTCACCGCTATGAGCTCCTGATCGTTTTCCTCACGCTAATTTAACCGCTACCGCGTTGTACCGTCGAGTCGTCGGGCACCGTGGCCGTTGAGCCGCCACCGTCGTCGGTGAGCTGTCACCGGAGCTCGAGCCATGGTGCTTTCTAGCAAAATGGAATCGTGGGGAGATGTAGATGATGATGGTAGGGTCAGTTTGTCGACCGAAGCTCCGGTCACCGGCCGGCCACCACGGGAGAGCGAGCGAGCACGCGGGAGTGAGCGAGGGGCGGGAGGTTGGCGATGACATGCGGGGCCAGGCTGTCAGCGAGCGCGAGGGAGAGAGCGAGCGGGCTGGGCCGCGGCGCGTTGCTGGACCGCAAGCGCGAGCGCGGGCGCGCGCGAGCGGGCCGCTCGGCTGGGCCGGACCGGAGGGAAGGAAGGAAGGATCGGCCCGGTTCGGTTTTGTTTTTGGTTTTCTTTTTCAAATAAATGAATAGTGCAACTATTTGTTTATTTCATTAAAAATTGTGTAGAGTTCCAAAATTCATGAAAATTTTTGTGTGAGTCTCTCAATATGTAAACTATCTAGGAAAAATATTAAACCCTAATTTTGAGTACTTTGTGCAGTAGAATTAATTGGTTCCAATAAAGATTAAATGCAACTTCCAGGAATTATAATAATTAAATTATTAATCCAAAAATTATGAAATTTATTGTGACACTGTTTTAAATCATTCTTAATCCATAGAAAAAGTTTGAACTTGTTTAGATAAAGTTTGATCAACTTATAATTATGCCCCAATTATTTAAATAGTAAATAAATGTTAATTTGAGAACTTTAAGTGTTGTGTGCCCTTTTGATTGAGTGATGTCCTTAGGTCACTACTCTTTGGTGATCTTCGGCACCTTAATTCCATGTTTGAGCTCGTTAGTAACTTGCTTAGGGTTAAAAGCTGGTATCGCTGGAATTGTCGCCGCTAGTTAGTAGGTTTTCTGTTTTGCGACTGTACCGTGAAGGGGAGTTGTACTCAAGTCGTAACTCATGGCATGTTATCATCAAGCATCATGTTTATCATCGAGCATCATGTTAAAGCATGTTATGTACTCGTGTAGTTTCCGCTTTCGAAGAAGTCGAAGTCACCGAGCAAGCTTCCGGAGAAGAGCGATCGTCGGTGGGTTCCGGACGAGACGTTAGAGTCCTCGAGTCTGAGTCGGTCGTCGTGTCAGAGCAAGGCAAGCCCCGGTGCATTTAAACCCTACCTTGAGTTTTACAAATGTTTTATTATTTATATTATGGTTTATTGCATTAAGTAATTAGGAGTTGAGTGATAACCTAATTGCTGCATTATCATCCTTGATTATTGCGATATCAACCTTGATACCTGTTTTACTGAAAATGCGTAGTATGCTTTGCTATGCTTAGAAGTTAAGCTTTTAAATGAAATGTTTACTCTGCCATGACGGCATACTTAATGAATAGTGAAAGACGAGAATGAACTTGAAAGATCAGGCAGGTGGTTTGGCCACTGCTAACATACATTGAGAAAGGAGTCTCAATGTAGTGTCTCCGTCTTGTCATTTAAGGACCGTCTGTTGTATGGCCCGCTTGTGTTTCGAGACTTTGCAACTAGCCTCATGCCTTGGTAAGCCCAAAATGTTGGTGATTCCATTACGAGAACGTCTAACCTCGCACTGGAAGTGGAGAGATGGTGGGAGTAGCGTGGACCCTCGGGGCTAGAATCGGGCCAGGTTCGAGGAGTACTGTACTCTCGGGTGGCGATGGACACGTTCTGGTTTTGGAAGATCTGAATGAGGGTTGGCATATGTCAGATTCGGTTCTACATATACCGTGAGGTTAGAGATCCCCAGCTGGGTATAATTGGTTCGAATCGTCGTTTGCTCCTCGGTTATGGAGACTCGATCACCTGTCCTGCATCGTAGATAAGAACTGGAATGGAAAGAAAGAATGAGAAGTGTTTTGATGATAATTACTTTGATCTAGATTAGGATCACCTAGATTTGGTTAATGAACCATCAATGGTAAAAGTAAAATGTTGAAGATAAGGACTTACCTTAGTAAGCTTTTCTGCAAAAGAAAATTTGATTCTAGATTACCCGTACCTTGATTCCCTAAAGCTAGCATGCCCTCGGAGTCTTTGTCTTAGTCGGGTAGGTCTTGTTGAGTACTCTCATACTCAGGGTTTGTTGAACCCCTTGTT
This sequence comes from Saccharum spontaneum, assembly GCA_022457205.1. NCBI lineage: Eukaryota > Viridiplantae > Streptophyta > Magnoliopsida > Poales > Poaceae > Saccharum > Saccharum spontaneum. The sequence goes on from CM039613.1 coordinate 55,380,431, forward strand.
GCAGGTGCGGTTCATGAACAAGTCTGCTTCGAGCCTTGTTGCATGACCGTCGTGGTTGAAGAAAGTGACGACGAGTAGACTGTGTGACCTTTGGGCAAGGCATCTCGTTTGTGTGATGTAATAAAGTTACTACCGATACTTCTCTACTACTGGTTTGTAATAATGTTACATAAAGTTTGAGGTTTGAAAACTGGTTTGTAACCCTAAGTTATTGTAAGACTTCCACTACTTTACTCTGTTGAATATTTTGAATAAGTTGTTGTAATATTGCAATACTCCTGTGATTGGATCCTGTTCAGAGGAAAGCAGGCCTTTCAAGTTATGGTGAACATAAGTACGGCTGTCAGAGGTCATTATGGCAATGACGGGTACTTGTGGGCCATCATAATTAGGAGGTTCTCTGGCATTCCGTGTCCACCTCCACATGCTTGATCACCATGATCATGATTTCATGTGCATCTTCATCATGATCATCATTTCATGTCTATGCACCATCTCTTTGTGATCTTGTGGCCACCACTCCTTGCCACAAACGCCTTCATCACATGTGTTGCTTATGCCTAACTCAAAACACTTAACATATGGCATTAGCAACTTGGTGTCATTAATTACCAAAACCAAACTTGGGCTTTTAGACGGGCAACAAATTCAACCGCCTCCAAAAAACTGGGCTATTAACGGAGGCAAGCACTTTTATTTACCGAGGCGATCACATTTGCCCGCCTCGTAAAATCAATTTACAGAGGCGGGCGTTTTAAGACAACCGCCTCCAAAAATCCCTTTTTTTACGGAGGAGGTCATCTTAAGCCAACAGCCTTCGTAAATTCATTTTCGGAGGTGAGTAGACTATAAGGCCTGCCTTCGAAAAAGATGAGGCCCAAGAGAGCCCAGGCGAGGCCCGACAACCGTCACGCATATAAATACAAGGAGTTAGGGTTTTTCCATTCACTCCTCAGTCTCACACACACACTCCTCTTCCTCCCTCTCCTCGCACCGAGCGGCGGCATGTCGCGCCCCTCCTCCCTCACACCGATCGAGCTGCGGCGCCCCTGTCCCTCTCCTCGCACCCTTCCTCCTCCCTCCCACCGGCTCCTTCTCCCTCCAAGACTGGTGAGCGACGGCGCCCTCTCCCTCTCCTCGCACCCCTCCTCCTCCCTTCCATCGGCTCCTTCTCCCTCCAAGACCGGCGAGCGGTGGCGCCCCTCTCCCTCTCCTCAAACCCCTCCTCCTCCCTCCCACCGGCTCCTTCTCCCTCCAAGACCGGCACGAGGAGTGGTGCGGCGCCACGGCGGGGGTGTGACCCCTCCTACCGCGGCAGCGGCAAGCTCTGGTTTATGGCGTCTCCTCCATGCTGGATCCAGTGTGTGGCGGCTCCTCCAGGCCAGATCCAGCGGGTGGCGGCTCCTTCATGCTGGATCCGTCGGGTGGCGGCTCCTCTAGGCTGGATCTGGCGGGTGGCGGCGTAGGAAGGCGGATCCCGGGCACCACGGCAGCTCCTCCAGGCAGATCCAGCGGATTCGCGCCCCAATCCCAACAACGGTGGTGTGCGGTCGGCTCCTTCCGGCAGATCCGGTCTGTGGCCGCGCAAAGAGGCAGGTCCCGGCCACCACGGCGGCTACTCCTGGCGGATCCGGTGGATTCGAGCCCCTTCCCCACCATGGCGCAGGCGGCTCCACCAGGCAGATCCGATTCGCGGGCTGGAAATGGGCTCGCCGGTGAGCTCGGGAACGGGCTCGCCAGCGGGCTCGTGGATTTTTTTTGTTTTTTTAATTAATTAACCCTGACAGGCGTTGTAAGGCACCCGCCTCCATAGATAGATTAACGGAGGCGGGCAAAACGACCGCCTCCATAGTTCCCGCACTAATGGTGACCTATCGTTGGAGGCGGTTGGGTTTGCCCGCCTCCAAAAATCAAAAATGCCCATCACCATAAAAGATTCTGTAGTAGTGAGGGCGACCCATGCATGCGAGCAGGGAAGCATCCCTAGTATAGAACCACTCCCTGTTACATCCCCTATTGGATAACAGCAGGGGGAGTGCACGGCACTCCGATGACATCTTGTGTGCAAAAGCTAGATCCCAACATCGCCATCTAGGGGAACCCTCCTCTGCTGATCCTACTAGGGCTTTGCACGGAAATAGTTCCTGCATAGCTCGAAGTGATGCTCAATTCCCAAATATCCCTCACACATCATGATGAATGTTGTGATCTGTAAGATGTTTTTGGGGTTTTGGTGCTGAAACTCAATTTTATATAGTAGAGCAGGAGCCCCCACAACAACCAGTGTGCTGGAAGCCCATGACCATGCTTGTGGTCTCGTGGAAGGCCATGAGGGAAACAACCAAACTGTCATCAAGCAAAAGGACCCACTCTCTGTATGGGGCCTTCTAGCTAGCGACTGATTGTGCTAGGAGGATCCCTCTACGCCCTAGGACCTCCAGGCGCCTAGGCACGATTGGGAACTGAAGGATCGAGAAAGGTGACTAGAGGGGGTGAATGGGAGCCAATCCAAAATTTCTTTTGTAGCGGCTGCTGTCCCAAAATCATCCTATGAAGCACCAAAACTCCCAACAGTGATGCCCTCAAGCCAACTAGTGACATGATGTTTACAGTGATGACTGACGAACACAGTGGGACACACACTGTGATGGAAAGCCAAACAAAATACCGAAACCCAAATTGGAGCTCTCCACTTCAATTACGATGAAGCAAGATTCCGATTCGAAATCCCCTAAACCAACAGGTGACTTGAGGACTGAGAAACACTGCATTTATTACATATGAACAGGCCTCTCGCCACAATGGAAAAGGCCCTTAAATGTATATCTCCATGGAAAGTTGATTTGTGCATGCATGGATTTGCAGTCAAGCGCAATGCTATGTCGAATACTCTGCAAAAATTCTGCTAAATGCTTATAGCCCTAATTAGTGATATCTATGTTTGTCTTGATAGAGATCTCATGTGCCTAATATATACACATGTGAGTATATGTTGGTATAAAAACACTGGTAGAAAATCGATCTATAGTCCTAGTTTCCCAACCGGGACTAGGAATCCGGGATTAAAAACATGGTCCTTTAGTCCCGGTTCAAATCCTACCTCTGTGACTCATGGGACTCAGAACCTAAGACCTCATACATTACCTCACGTGTAGCTTTCTGCACAACCTACATAGCACATGTGACTTTGGATGGAATGCACTCCTTTTGAACTAACCCATCGACCGAAACTAAAGGTCCTCCGACGCCATGAAACTTGGGCCCAACTCTATTCGGGATTAATGTGATGAACCGAACGTCTGTTCTCAACGTGAAACAATTGCACGTGTGAAAGCATTATATTATATTATACTACATATTCGAACAACGTAGCCAGGACGTGGCAAAACACTACAATAACCATGCTTTTCAAGTATCACGCACACCGTACTAGTTACATTTTTTAAATAACAGAAGAATTCTGGCTTAGACTTATTCATAGAAAAAAAGACATCAGTTGGTAAAATTATTATTACAAGCATACACAAGGTAGTCACCACTCACATGGTTTAACATCAATGACTAATGCATCACCACTCACAAAGTTGTCCACGTGATGCAAATAACTGTGTGGCTGCTGATACTAGCAGCTGAAATACTGGACGCTTTCAAGTTTCAACAAACTTTCGCTTTTTTTTTTGCGAGAACCAGTTATAGACGCGACGCTTACGTACATGAACGCATACTCACCCCTATAAACGCACGCATGCACACCCTAACCCTATGAACACAAATCTTGAGATTGACAAGTCACCACAGGCGTCTCGTCATCGACCGGCACATCACCTACCACTGAAAGAATAGCGCCATTAAATTCTGAAATAAATTTAGAAAAATATGAGCACCCATGTCAAGTCGAATATTTAAACCTGGGTGAACAGGTTCCACCTCAAGAGCCTAGTCAGCTGACTATGCTCACTTCGCATTTCAACAACCTTTCTTTGCTGTCAACCTGTGCGCTGCCCAAACCTGCAACAGGGCCGCCCACAACAGCACTTGTTACATGCATGAACTTCTATGGGTAGACCTCTATGATCGATCGAACACCCAGGACAGGTATGATCTTGTAAGAGCTAAATCCAGCTTCAAAAATGATCTTCTTCCACTCTTTCTCATCTCGTTCGGCTCCATTGATAGTCATGATAAAGAGATCAAACAAGACTTGCGTCTCTACATGCTTCTGGTCGGATGACCCCACTCCAACCACGATATCCATTATTATTACCTTCCCTCCTTCAGATGGTATAGCCCTCTTGCAGTTCTTCAATATCTTGACACATTCAGCGTCACCCCAGTCATGCAGAACCCACTGAAATAAACCAAATAAATGTAAGTAGCGAATCACAAAATCATGAACCTTTTTGTTTTAAAAATCTGATCCTTTACCTTGAGGAAGACAACGTTTGCCGATGGAACGCTCTCAAACATGTCGCCGGCGACGTACTTCACGTCGGAATTAGTCGGAGCAGCGGCGACAACGTTTGGGAGGTCAAGCACGCTGCACTCGATGTGCGGGAACGCCTTTGCGATGGCCTGGGTCGCGCCACCGAGCCCGCCGGCGACGTCGACCAAGGTGAAGAGAGATTGAGCCAACAGGAATTCGTGTTGCCCTCTGGTGTGTACATATACAGGTTACAATAGCCGGTGCTAGGAGCGCACGGGCGGAGAACGTGGGCGACGCCGTGGCCACCACACGGTCAAGCTAGTACAAACTACCTCGGTCAATGCCGTTACAATGCATGCCTTCAACACCCCCCCGCAGTCTCATGAGTCGGCGCTAAGACACATAGACTGGAACGAAATGCCGCGAACGTCGAAGTAGGCAGCCCTTTTGTCATAATGTCCGCATACTGTTCACCGGCAGTTGGTCATGGCACGCCCCCACGACACGACAACAAGAAAGGTCGTGGGCGCGGCCGTGGTCGTGGCGGTTACCAGCACACTGGCAGCGGCGGGTCCAGCTCTTCAGCACCGCGACCTCCAGCTGGTTGGGCGCCCGGCGTCAACCCATGGACCGGGATGGTCCAGGCCTGGCCAATGCCATTCCGTGTTCCAGGCGCTGGTGTCCTCGGTTCCCGTCCTAGCGCTCCACCACAGCACGCATACTTCGCCGGTTCACCGCCTCTTCCGCCTCCTGGTGCCGTTCAGCAACATTCACCGCCGCCTGATGTTTGGAACAATCAGGCTCTGCTCGCTGCGTTGGCAACATCAGGCATTCCACCGAGCGGCCCACAGGCAGCTGAGTGGTTCATGGACACTGGTGCGACGTCGCACATGGCCTCAAACGCTGGTATTTTTCCCACCTCTCAACCTCTCTCTAATTCCCCACCCATCACTGTCGGCAATGGCAATCTGCTGCCGGTCACACACCGTGCGTCCACTGCCATTGCGACTAGTCATTCTCCTCTTCTTCTCAAAGACATTCTTGTTTCTCCTTCTCTAGTGAAGAACCTTGTCTCTGTTCGTTCTCTCACCCGTGACAACAACGTGACTGTCGAGTTTGACCCTTTTGGTTTTTCTATCAAGGACATCCCGACCCGAACGGTGCTCCTCCGATGTAACAGTGCTGGCGAGTTGTACCCCCTGGCTTCTACCTCGCCATCGGCGCTCGTTGCCACAACCCCTTCTGTTGATCTTTGGCACCTGCGGTTGGGTCATCCAGGGCGTCAGTCACTTAGTCAAACTCTGCATCAACTAGATTTTAATTGTTCTAAGTCTATGTCACACTCTTGTCAGGCTTGTCAGTATGGTAAACATGTTCGTCTCCCTTTTTCATCTTCAGACTCAGTCAGTTATGTGCCCTTTCAGATTATACATGCTGATGTGTGGACATCTCCTGTGCCTAGTTGTTCTGGATTTAAGTATTACCTTGTCTTAATTGATGATCTTACACATTATGTTTGGACTTTTCCTTTAAGATGCAAATCTGATGTGTATGCTTGTCTGTTGTCCTTCCATGCCTATGTTAATACCCAATTCCAGCTCCCTCTGATTTCTTTCCAAACTGACAATGGTAAGGAATTTGACAATTCTGCTTTCCGTGCTTATCTCACTCAACATGGCATTGCTATCAGACTTTCTTGTCCATACACTTCTTCTCAAAATGGTAAAGCTGAGCGGATCATTCGAACGCTAAATGACTGTGTTCGCAGCTTGCTTATCCATGCTGGCATGCCATCTTCTTTCTGGGTTGAGGCCCTATCGACTGCCACTTACCTCATCAATCGCCGGCCCTGTCAGGCTACTGGTCGGCTCACCCCTTTCCAGCTATTGCTTGGTGCTGCCCCTGAGTATGATCATCTCCGTGTGTTCGGTTGCCTGTGTTTTCCAAACTTAGCTGCAACCACGCCTAACAAGCTCAGTGCTCGCTCTTCCGCGTGTGTTCTACTCGGGTACCCCTCAGATCATCGTGGCTACCGTTGCTTTGATCTATCCACCAGAAAAGTTATTACATCACGGCATGTCACATTTGATGAAAGCCATTTTCCATTTCGCACAGCAGAGTCTGCTTCTGAATCTGTCATCCCAGCTACTATTGCTTGTCCGACATCAGAGACAGTGATCATTCAGCAGCCTCACCTGACGCCACCAGTACATCAATCAGCTAGTTCTGGTTCGTCCTCGTCTCCTTCACCCTCAGTACCCTCTTCCAACCCACCAGCGTCGGGTTCTCCACTGCCAGTTCAGGGCAACGGCAGTTCAGTCAGTCCGTCATCAGCACCGTCCGGTGCATCAACGCAGACAACAGCTGTGCCACAAATCCATCCTATGATTACCCGCGCACGTGCAGGTGTTTTCAAACCCAACCCACGCTTTGCCTTGACCACAGCGTCGGACCCATCTGCACCCTCTGATGCTACTAGCGCCATCTCGCCTTTACCTTCCTCGGTGCGTGTCGCTCTTCGTGATCCTCATTGGCGTGCAGCCATGGAGCGTGAATACAGCGCGCTACAGGCCAATCGGACCTGGCGGCTGGTTGATCGCCCGGCTGGAGCACACGTCATCTCCGGCAAGTGGGTGTTCACCCATAAGCTTAAACCTGATGGAACTCTTGATCGTTACAAGGCACGCTGGGTTGTCCGAGGCTTCACACAGCGTGCCGGCGTCGACTTCGGCGAAACTTTTACGCCGGTAGTCAAGCCTGCCACTATACGAACTGTGCTCACCATTGCTGCTTCTAATCGCTGGCCTACGCGTTAGCTCGATGTGTCAAATGCATTCCTTCATGGCAATTTGCGCGAACATGTTCTCTGTCAGCAACCAACCGGTTTTGCTGATCCTGCGTGTCCCAATGCTGTCTGCCTACTCGATAAATCCCTCTATGGCCTTCGCCAAGCACCGCGTGCTTGGTTCGATCGGTTCGCCACATTCGCCATCAGTCTCGGCTTCCACCCGACACGATCTGATTCATCACTCTTTGTCCTGCGCCACGGTGCCGACGTCGCCTATCTCTTGCTGTATGTAGATGACATGGTGCTCACCGGATCAAGTTCGGCTCTCCTACAACGTATCATCGACCGTCTTCGGGCTGAGTTCGCGATCAAAGATCTCGGCGAGCTTCGCTTCTTCCTCGGCATCGACGTCAAGCGTACAGCATCAGGCTTCTATCTGTCGCAGCAGCGGTACGCTGAAGCTGTTCTCGATCGTGCTGGCATGCTGAATTGCAAGCCAGCACCAACACCAATTGACGCAAAGGGGAAGCTATCGGCGGATGGTGCTCCGATCAACGACGCCACCTCCTACCGGAGCTTGGCCGGGGCGCTGCAGTATCTCACCATGACGCGCCCAGACTTGGCGTTCGCGGTGCAGCAGGCATGCTTGCATATGCACGATCCGCGCGTTCCACACCAAGCTTTATTGAAAAGGATTCTACGCTACGTTCGCGGTACCAGCTCGATGGGGCTACACCTCTGCGGTAGCGCGATGGAGTTCATTGTCACGGAACTGGGAATGGATGCCAGTCCAGATGAGGTGTGCGGTGGGCTGCGGAACGCGCACGATGGCAAGCACGTCTTTGGAAACGGAATTGTAAATCCAGCTCAAGATGCACTGGTCACGTTGGCGCCAGTCCGGATCACGGCGTTGCGCCGGAGTGGGTGGGGAGGAGAGGTGGGATTCAAGACCAAATTTCCCGATGAATGCATCAAAGAAACAACGCCATTCATCATAGTTCGGCTCGACAAGATCAAGAACAACAGGAACATGGGATTTGATGTTTACTGTTTGGAGGACAGCAGTGGATGGAGGAGCGACGGGAGGAGCGTTGTCCTCGACGGAGGATGCATCAGAGGAATCGGCGTCGAGACTGGACAGGTGAACGCCGAAGAGGGGGTTGTCTTCCAGGTCCGCCATGGCCGCAGATCGATCGACGGCGGCGGAGCAGTGGAGATCGGGAGTAGCGGTTGTGGAGGATGAAAAACAGCAGGAGAAGGATTAACCTGCGCTGACTGATACCATGAAGAGAGATTGAGCCAACAGGAATTCGTGTTGCCCTCTGGTGTGTACATATACAGGTTACAATAGCCGGTGCTAGGAGCGCACGGGCGGAGAACGTGGGCGACGCCGTGGCCACCACACGGTCAAGCTAGTACAAACTACCTCGGTCAATGCCGTTACAATGCATGCCTTCAACACAAGGAGCCGCTAATCCCTTGGAAAACGTCGCCGCACTCCTTGACCATGACGTCCATGATGAACTCGCTGTCCGCGACCATCCCGTTGTCACAGAGCTTGGCGAAGCTCGCATCGTGTCTGGCCAGGTCCCACACGTGCCGTCCGTGCGTCAACTTGAACGGGGACGGGTCCGGCAGCTCGTGCTGGAACCACTCGCCGAGGTCGAGGAAGGAAGACACGAAGACGGTGCCGAGCACCATGTTGAGAAAGGGGCTCACGTTCGGCGCCGAGCCAACCAGGAGACGAGACGCCGGCATCAGCTCATAGACAAGCTCACCGCCGTCGTCATCCGTCGTCGTCGAGTGCTGGTGGACGACGCCGAAGACGCCGGTCAGAGTGAGCACGCGCATGAGGCGGCGCAGGCATGGTATCTTGGACGGGTGGAGTTTAACCTTGGTGACTATTTGTGGGAGGGTGGCTGAGCCGCCATGCTGGTGGATGGCGTCGGGGATGCCGAGGTCTAGGGCCGCCTTGAGCGCCATGGACTTGACGTAGCCGAAGGTGTGGTGCCAGAGCTGGAGCTGAGCATCCAGAATGGTGTGCTGGTCAGTGTTTGCGTGTTGCGACTTGCCGGGCGCCATGGTGCAGAGCTAGTGTTGATCTGCTCCAATTGTTATAGCCTCATGGTTGCAAAACGCCTCCATATATATATATATATAAAAGAGAGTTATAGACTCCTCGTCGTTTATAGTGATTGAGCGCTCTGATGACCTTTGAGATGCCGACACAATGATTTGCCTACTTGTTGGTTTCTACTCCAGTCGTCAAATGGAAATGCTCCGGCGTGCACGAATTTCACGCGAGAAGGGACGATGAGCACCCAATTCCAGATCAGCGATCGTACGCTCCTTTGTTCGCCTAGCGAACGATTGCCATCACAAGGTGGGTTCGATCGACGCGAAATCTTATCTTATCATCTCGCCGTGACCTGTCATGTTAATGGAGAACTAATAATCGCGAAACAGAGACCTTTGCGCACTATATTAGGGACACACGTTGAACATGTGGGCGCACCATGTAAGATGGAAAATGCATTAGGGACACGTCCAATAGAGTGAAAGCGACAGCTGGCCGAATGAGCACACAGCAAGGAAACAGGAGAGAAATTTTGGATTACACGTATTGAATGTTTGGCTGGGGTTCTGCCATATTAATTCGTACTGGACTTTGGCTGATATATACTCCCTTTCTGAACATGGTACTTGGCGCCAAAGGGTCAAAAAGTAAGGAATATTTTACAATATGTCTTTAGGTGCATGGTGAAATGAATAAGGGTAAGGAATATTTTACCATATCATATCATTATTTTTCTTATAATAGGAGCCCTGGAATTGAATCTCATTCCAATAATCATATTCTAGGAATTAGATTTTTTTTCAAGCGCGCTACACTCGTATTTCAATAAGAGGAGACAAAAGTTTGTACAATTTATCAGACAAACACCCGCCAATTGCCAGCATTCGCCGAGCAGAAAGGGCGAGCCAAAAAAGTCACAACTGCTTAGTGGCGTCGTACTAGGGTTGATTACAAAGCGATACAATTAGCGTCTGACGCTAGCAATTAGATTCACTAGTATTGATTCTTCATCACCGTTGGGTCGGCAAACCCCATCATCGTCTTATATTGGTGATAATCAACAATAGAGGTTATGATGGACGGTTTGCAACTAGCGGTGATAAGTTTATTTCACCGACGGTTTGAGTAGCTACATTAGGGTGCCAAATTGACATCACTGCTGGCCACAGGCCACAGTATCCAACCGCTGGTGAAAATCAATTTAAGAAAAAAAAGAGTCATCAACGCCGGAGATGCCGCACTATCTAGCACCATGGGCCCACTGCCTAGCGAGGGCTGGCTCCGCACTGAGATGCCACCACAGCAAAGTCGGGGGTGACAAACATAGCTGCACCGAGATCTGGTGCAGCCGCACAGAGGGCTGTCACCATGACCATCAAGATCCGTTGCGGCGAGATCCAGAGGCCGTGGGGTGCCCGTGCAAGGTGCCGCCGCACCCGCCCGCTTGCGTCGGGCATCCTGCGCTCCGTCCACTCCCACCCCCCACGTCAAGGCTCCGCGCTGCGCCGATTGGTTGTCGCCGCCCAGAGGGAGAGAGAGAGAGAGAGAGCAAGGTGCTTTTGCTGAAAGGGAGAAAGAAAGGAAGGGAAGAAGGGAGAGGTAGGCTGAGAACCATGGGAGGATGGGCGAACGGTTCCACGTGAGCGAGTCATAGAAAGAATGTGGCCAGAGAGGGAATCACATGCGCAAGCTCACTGCTCCAGTTTTTCACCGTCAGGTCTTTTCTTGAACCGGTGGTGAAAATGATTTTCATTTGCGGTTCAGGACAAGAAAAGACAGTGATATATTATCACCAAAAGTTCTAATAAAACCCCCAGTGAGAATGCCATTGAAAAAACCCCATATCTGTAGTAGTCATTCTAGAAGAAATGATTACCTACTATTTGATTTAATCCAATTTCTAGTTTGGCGGAAATGGAATTTTTTTCTTAAGACGGATCAACATATAGTGAAGGTTGAAAATGTTGGGGATGCATGACAAGCTGCTGGGGTTGAGGTAGATAGCCTGAGGCAGACATGTGATTGGGATGTCGGTGGCGTTGAGGATACATGCTGCCGGAGCAGAGGCAGTTACCAAGCTGAGGAACGAAGATGGGTGAGCGGAGGTCACGGAGTCGACGATGACATGGGATCTTCACTCGCTCACCGGAGTAAGTGCATAGCAGAGGAACGAGAACAATACCGATGTCTTGTCCGGAACTGGCAGGAAGTGGAGGAGTGGGGCAATGGAGGAGTGGGCACTTGGAAACCTTGTTTGATATGGAGCCTAGGGGTGTCCCAGCGCCCTCTAGCTGCAACTCTCGCTATTTGATTCACTTCGCCCAGTTTTCGGCACGGCCCGTGGCGTGCAAATTCCCCTATCTCTCTTGGCTCCCAGGAAACGAGATGGAGATCTGTTTCCTAGCGGCCCGGCTCGCTCGAGCACATGAGCGGCTCGCTAGCTTGAGCGCTGGAGCACGTGCTCGGGTCACCTCCGTAGCCGCGCACACCTCCGCACGCCGTTCGCACTCGCTGCCGCCGCTGCAGGCACGCGTGCGGCCGCCGCCACTGCAACTCCAATCGCCATGGCCGTGTGCCAGCGGAGCGGTAGAACCCGATGGCGTCCCCGGCGTGGAGCCCCTTCTCCTTCACGAACCGGCTCCACACCTTCCCGGCGGCGTCCTCGAAGTTGAGCAGCACGCCCTTGCACTCGCACGCCGTCTTGTCGAAGAGGTGCTCGCGCGCCGCGGCCGCCGCCGTGGTCGCGTCCGTGGCTACTCGGTCGTTCCTAGTGAGCATGGGCGCCGTGGTCGACCGCTGCAGCAACGGAGGACGACGGCGAGGACCCTACTGCCTCACTGTGTCCACCAGTGGTGCCGAGCCTCTGAGCGCACGAGGTAGAAGACGACGCCAGTGACGGCCCCCAGGCTCCCAGGTGACGGCGTCGATGCTCCCATGCTCTACGTCGGCGCTCCCAGGCTCTACGACCGAGTGGCACGTAGGTGACGGCGGTGGTGCTCCCAGGCTTAGTGTCGGGCCTCCGTCAGCGGTTCCCCCTCCCGTTCTCAAATCCCGCTGTTGCTGACTCCGAGCTACGTCGCGGTGGTGCTAGTCCTGCTGTTCCTCACCGCCGCCAAGTGGCCCAACTGGCGCCTACCAGCTGCTTGTTGAAATGCCAACAAGAGAAGAGGGGAGGTAACATCACCATATTCTAGAAGCAAGGTCACCGTATCCATCTGGTATATCCTATCAAACACAATCCTAATTTAGCCTGGCTCAAAAGGAACATGAGAATCAAACAGAGGAAGTTGTACCAAGAAAACTAGGATAGAGGTGGCCACAGCCTGGCCAGGAGCCAGAAATCAAACAAGCCCCTAGTCATCACGGTGTAGAGGAGAGGCGAGAGAATAGAGCATGTCTGCCAAGGCAGTGCTCGGGGATGGAGGAGGGGTCAAGGCAAGTCGGGGGGACGAAATAGCTAGCTTTCTAGTAAAAACAATGTATCTGAAAGGTCAAAATGTCTTATAATTGAGAACACGAAGAGTACATGTGATACATTTAACAACGAAATAACAAGCACATGGCAAAACACTTCTTCACACCTAGTTTCCACACAGTTAAACTCAACAATTTTGCCGTACAAAGCCTCTGGCTTTCCTTGTCATTATATAGTGCTGATACAAAAGGAGTTACTAATAGAATTTACATCACGAGTAATGATAGTGGTAACACTACACATTCCATCTCCCAGCACTAGGCTCTACCATTATCCCAAATAATGATAGTGGTGATTCTGTACCTTCCATCTTCTTAGCACTAGCTATCATTTAACGTGCATATTAGCACACACGCAGATTATCCACACATGCAGTACATAGATTTCTATGGGTAGACCTTAATAATCGATCGAACACCTATAACAGGTATGATCTTGTAAGAGCTAAATCCAGCTTCCAAAATAATCTTCTTCCACTCTAGCTCATCTCGCTCGGCACCATCTCGGCCGCCGTCGCTGCTCCTTTTGCCTGCAGCGGCGGCGGCCCGCGGTCGCGCTGGTCAAAAAGGCAGGTCGCCGCTGCGTCCTCCCCCTTTCTCCTCTCCTCCCCTCCCCTAGCCCTCCCCAAACTTCCCCTCGACTAGCGGCATCCTTTCCGGCGACGGGCTCCGAATCCGCCTTCCCTGGCCATGGATCCGTGTTGTGGTGGTCTGGTCGCCATGTAGGATGGACGGCTGCAGGTCAGGCGGCCACCGTCAGTGCCCTTCCCGGCGGCAAGCTCTGGATCCGCCGCCTTGGCTCCGGATCCGGTCGATCCGCTCCGGTCGGCCTGACCCCGGCTTCGCTGGCGCATCCTCGCGAGCCTCCCGCGCGTCGGGCTTCCTCCCGCCAGCGCTGCGCCCGCCGGTGCAGCAGGGCGCTGGGGCTCGTGCAGTTGCGTCTTGGCCGGATCTGTCGGCCTGGGTGCCTGCGCTGCCTGATCCGCCCGTCCACGCTGCCTGGAGGTCGGTCTTCCGCGGTGGGCACCGCCTGCGGGCTTGGTAGGCTCGTGCATGCTGCTTGGTTGGTTGTGCACGCTTGGCTGTGCTTGCTGCATGCTGGCTCGTTCTTCTCGCTGCATGCCGGAGGCGCTCCCTTTGGTGGCCGGCGTGGGTTTGGACACCGCTGCCGCCGCTACCGTCTTCGTACGGGTGGCGGTTTGCCTCCAGCGCTTGGGGTCGGGCGGACCCGTCCGGCTGCATCGGCCCCCTGTGCTCAGCAGCTGGTTCGCCGGTGGCCAGTGACCGGCGGGCTCTTGGGCCGGCGGTTAGTTAATTTCTGCAGCTGACCCTGCTAGCTCCGCTTGGTGTCACCCTGCTGGATGGCTTGGGCGGTGGGTTGGAGGCATGGAGTTCTGAGCGAAAGCTTAGCTCGGTTTTGGTTGAGCGGGCGGCGGTGACGCCTCGAGCGCCACTTTCCTCCTTGGAGGCGTCGCTATTGAACCCCATGCTTCCCGCTGACGATGCTAGGTTCTAGGTGAAAGCCTGGCCTTACATGCTATATAAGGCTAGCGACGATGGTGTCCACTGGGCGTCACCTCCTTCCTGAAGGCGTCGCGGAAGAATCTCTGGCTCGTCGCTTGTCCCCCGGGTTCGCTGTGTCTTCGTTGAAGTTCGTGGTCCTGCCGTGTTGCCTGTCATTGGTGAAGTTCCTAACTATGCCTGCCTGCGCCTTTATGTCACTCTGCATTGGTTTGTCCTGCGGCATTTGACCTCGCCGACGTCGTTGCTAGCGGGCGCTTTGCCGCTATCACTCTCTTTTCTGGCAGATGCTTTGCTGCCGTTGTCGCTGGCCACCTTTTTGGCAGATGCTTTGCTGCTAAGAGTGTCTCGGCCGCCCCTTGCGGATGCTTTGTCGTAGGGGGCGTCTTCTCTACCGACGAATGCTTGGCCGTCAGTGGTTCGTTGGCGGATGCTTTGCCGTCACCGGCTCTCTCTTTGGCCCCCTCTCTGGCAGATGCTTTGCTACCAAGAGTGTGTTGGCCCCTTGCTTGGCGGATGCTTTGCTGCCGTGGTCGCTCAGTTCATTGGTGGATGCTTTGCCATTGTTGCTACTGGTTGCTCGTTCTCAGGGTGGATGCTTTGCCACCACGGCTTGGTCTTTTGCGTAGGAAATCATTGCGTTGATGCTTTTTACTGCAGGCACAGTTGTAGGTCTTGGCTATTGAGGGCAGTCGCTCTCTCTTATGTATCTTTTATTGTTCTTATGTTTATTCCAGGTTACTCGCTACTATCTTAGTGGTGTGTAATCTGTGCTATGAGGGTTCTCTCATAACTGACTTGTAATTTACTCTTCTTAATGAAAAACGGGCTATATCCCGATCTCAAAAAAAAACATCATAAAGAGATCAAACAAGATTTGCGTTTCCACATGCCTCTCGTTGGAGGAACCTGCTCCAACCACCATATCCAACATTATCACCTTCCCTCCTCCTTGAGATGCTGTGGCCTTCTTGCAATTCTTCAATATCTTTACGCATTAGGCATCACCCCAATCATGCAGAATCCACTAGAACCAAATAAATGGAAGTGACTAATATATCATCACGATATTCAAACTCAACGAGAGCACGATTTGACGATTATATGGGCGCACCTTGAGGAAGACACCGTTTGCCGACGGAATGCTCTCAAACATGTCACCTGCAATGTACTTCACATTGGTGTCAGTGGGAGCATTGGCGACAACGTGTGGGAGATCCAGCACGCTGCACTCCACATGCAGGAACGCCTTTGCGATGGTCTGGGTAGCGCCGCCGAGCCCGCCGGAGACGTCGACGAGGGAGCTAATCCCTTGGAACACGTCGCTGCACTCCTTGACGACGATGTCCATGATGAAACTGCTGTCCGTGACCATCCCGCCGTCGAAGAGCTTGCCGATGCTTGTGTCGTGGTCGGCGAGACAGTGGCGAAGCCACGTTCAGCCACTGGGGTCGCCCGACACCGATGGTTTCCAGCGAACGTATTATACGTACTAAATTTTCACTGTTGAAGACCCCAGTAAAAAATATATATATGACCCTGGCAGCCTCCACTGGTCCAGCGTCCGTAGCTCCGGCGTCTAGCCCATAGTCCATCATCAAGTCAATAAGCCCATCGTTTAGCACGTTCAGGCTAATAAGCCCACCCTGATGGCCCATTTTGCACTGCACATGCCCATCGTCCAGAGTCCACCGCAGCAAACTAGAAGTCCGAAGTCCAAACGTCTCACTTCCACGCCTTGAACTCTCTTCTCCGACGCTACAGCTCCCATCACTAGGGCGGCGGCAATCGACAGATTGCAACTTGCTGGCACCGGCGCGCGTGCGGCACCCTGTGGCAGCCGGTGACGCTCACCAGGCACTGCGAGTCTGCGATGTGCTTTCAGTCTCAGCTCTCTGAACTCTGAATTTGGAGATAGGGCATTCTCGATGTCAGGTATTTATTTTAATGATATGTATGGCTGCTTGCACATGAGCACATCAATATCTATCTACTTTAGTGTTTAATTATGTGACTACCGACCGCCTCTGCTCCGAGCTTTGCAATCCTTCACCGGTGAGCCCTCTCCGTGCCCAAGTTTCCACCTTTTCCTCACTGTAGTCATCCTTGCCTGAGATTGGACCTCGTGTCGTGCTCTGAGTCTCGCAGGGGAGACTCGCATCCTCACTCCTCGACGTCGCTACGGGCGCAGCCACCGCAGGCAAGGAACCAGACCTGCGGACGCCGTCCCGAGGCCTCCACCGCGAGTCCACGCCAGGCCGCGCACCAGGGCGTCGCCGAACCGGATCCCGTAGCCGTCTTCGCCACCGTCTCGCTTCTGCCTGCTGCGCGCCGCCGGTGAGCTCCGAAATACCCAAGCTCCTTCCTGTCGTTGAGTTCTCGGTCGTGGCCTTGCCTGTTCCGGCCTTCGACTCCGGTTCTGTTTGCCACCTACGTACATGAGCACGGTTCTGTTTGCCACCGCCATTCACACACGCAAGTCACACGCTCGCTCATGGCCGTGGTCGCACACGCCTGCCCTGGCACCGTACAAGCACTCGTGCAGTGCGCCACCACATGTGCACCCGTCGCGAGCATAGCATGCGCGCAGCCGCCGTCGGGCGACCTCCGCCGTGACCACGACCTTGCCCTGTCCACGCACAAGCTCAAGCCTCCGTCTTTTGGCCCAATTGGCGTCCCTCCTGTATTCTCCGCCCTCGATCTCGGTCCATGAAGCCGTAATTGGGGCATGACTGCGCCGTTCATGGACGCCGCACCGCCGTGCCCGCCTTCAAGCTGGCAATGTTATTTGCTGCTCCCACATGACGGCGCTCCGCCGCCTGCACAGACACGGACTACCTGCCCGAGCCCACGAAGCCGCAGCGCGAGCACATCTTGGCACCGCCACACTTGGACGCCGGGCACTAGCACACGCGGACCCCCACCCTCGCTTGCCGATCCCTGTGCGAGGACGCCCCGGCACCAGAATCTGAACCACCATGCCTCTGGTCCCGCCGACGCACCCGCGGCCATGGTCACCACCAGACCTGCGCACAAGGCCATCGGCGAAGCTGGACTTCCGTCGAACACCTGGTGTGTGCCCTCCTTCACCGAGAGTTTGGGGCTAGCCCAGAGCCGGCGTCCTTTCCTTGCCGTGGCCCAGCTCAGTCCTCTCTCACCGTCTTCTCCTTTGGGCCGGCTGGCAGGGCCTAGCCCAGTTCGGTCTTCCAGCCCACGTGCGAGCCCCTCCGATTCCAAGCTAATGGACCACCTTCAGCACAGGCCGGCCCATCGAACCCTTATTCCTTTATCTTTTTCCTGGATTTCAGATTACCTATCCACATTCAAAAATCCTGAATAAATTCATCCCAGCCCCAAAAATTATGAAACCAGTTTCATAATTTTTCTAAAATCCTAATCTACATCTTGGTGCAGTTCTTGAGTCTAATTGAGATAGGTTTTGCCACGGTTTTATATGGTTCTTATTGGTGGTCGTTTTCGGCTTTTCCTTTGCGTAGCGACTTGAGCTCGGTTGGTTTCGACGACTCACTCGGAATCGATGGATCCCGATGATGGACGACCCCGACTGTTGGAGACACGTACCACTACCTCCTCGACATCGCAGGTGTCATGGCAGCACCATACTTTTAGAGAACCTATTTAGGCATTGCAAGTAGAATTGCTAGTGCTTTATATTTATCTATTTTGCTAGTATATGTGATGCATGCTTGCCTGAGCCTTGTTTGCCTTGCTTGTAACCTCTTCACCCTGTTACCCAGCTTCGTGCTCGCACTTATATATTGCCTACCTGCTTGCTTGCATTTACTACCATCATTATTACATATATTTCCTTGCTATGTGATGTGATGGTGGGTTGGTGACGTGGTTGGTGGATCGGGGTTGCCGTGGGGCTTTCCCATGAGATAGATGGTAGGTTGGCGCGACAGGAGCGTTAAATCCCGAGTGGGTGGTGGTGATGAGGAGTTCTGGAGATTTTCCTTGCCTTGACCTGTTTCTTGGAGATACTGGCCAGAGTGAGAGGTTTTTACCCTGGAGGGGTGCACTTTGGTGCACGGAGTGCTTCGGTTCTGGTTTTGCTGGATATGATGGATATGTTGGAACAGGCGACGGGGAGGTGGTTACCTGAGAGAGGTGGACCACGTGGTGTATTGGTGGAAGGTGCTTGCTCTTGCCAATTATTGACCGTCGTGGGTTGATGCCTGGAACACGGGACTATGTTAGCGTGCACACCACAGGCCCTATTATGGGCGGGGCCCGTTCTGTTGAGTTAGTGCGGACTGAACCAGTTCTGTGGGAGTAGAGGTGCACAGGGGTACCCCCTGGGAGCACGATGAGAAGGATGCCGACGGGTTTTCCGACTACCCTAATCATGATCCCAAGTGTATACGTTGTGTCGTATGTGACTCCACTTGGGGGCAGACTGGTGAGGAATGCGCTAGTTCTTGAACGGTGATCGCTTAGACCACGACCATGGTCGATGATGGTGATCCTGATGGATTAAAGGTGTACAACCTCTGCAGAGTTAAAACTATACGTATAGCCGCGATCTCGGTCATGATCACCCCTGTGAACTGTTTCATACCCGCTAGTCTTCCCTTGTGCTTTGCTTTTCTCCCCCGAAGCTAAGGCCCGGCTTGAGGCCGTTGAGATGAGGGGCGTGCGGAGGCCGCCTCATCGCCTAGACTGAGAGTATGAGGATGTTGTGAGGGAAGATGAGAGTTGAGATGTGAGATGTGTTGCTGAGTTGAGGAGAGTTCGAGTTGAGATTGTGGGTTGGGTTATGAGAAGTTTACCTTATATTACTATACTTTTGTTGCTCCTGCAAGCGCTAAGGATGCAAACCTCAGCCAAACTAATAGGATCGCCAGATCCCTTGATTTCTATTTTCCACTAAAGCTCATCGGTGCTGACCATGGCCTGCACACATCTGGCGGTGTGCAAATTCTTTGCCTGCAGAGATGTTGAGGTGGGTAGTTGGTTTGCGGACCACTCTCAAGGATGCCCGTGGATTGGAGTTTCGCCAAGCTTCGCTGCTACGAGTAGAGCCTCGGTGTTTTGATTGATCCTAGCCTAGAGATATTGTAATTAGGTTAGTTTTACTCCTATTTTGTACTCAGTTGTTGTATGATTTTGTAATCAGCTGAAAAGTGGACGCCCGTGATAGCTGAGGTATCCTAGGACTATCACAGAGGGGCAAGAGAGCTGGTATTTCAAGTTTTGAAATCCTGGTTCGTTTCACTTAGCACCTAGATTAATCCCTAAGATGAGTTATTAAACAGGTTCCTTGGGTTAAAAAGAATTTTTAAGCTCACAATGAAATGATAAACGAATCGTATGTGACTTCACCTTTGTGGCTGAGAAAAATCAAAATAAGTACTAAAAGTTAGTTTACTTAATGCGTAAACGTGCTAGTAAAAATCCTAGCAGGAAAGGTAGAATGAATAGTTTTAATTGGGTGGCACGGAAAACAAATTCTATAAGCACAAATAAGATATAATGTGAGCAAGTGATGAATAGGAAAGTGTGACTTTAATTTTTAAAATAATTATGGTTGATTAGTGTTCTTGGGAGCTCGGAAATCAAAGCCGAGATTAAGATAAGTCATTTCGTTGAGTCGGCAAGCATATGAGCTTATAAGAGTTTTGCTATAGTGGTTCACTTTTAAAAAGTTGCACGAATCTTAAAGCGCTTAGGTAATTAATTTAATTAATTTTGTGTTTGGATCTGGACTGGCCCGTACCCATGTCCAACCCAAGGCCAGCCTTCCCACTCTCTGTTCTTGTTCTCTGTATCTATCGATCTCCCATCATTTCTTGTCGAGAGGGCAGACGGAGGCGGGACCAGCCACCGAGGTGCTGTGGAAATACCACGGTGGACGGCGATAGCGATTGGCCTCGGTCGCTGCGGAAGACGGACCCGGCGGCGTGGCAGTCGGCGCAGAGCGGGGCGCGGGCGTGGCGGAAGCAGACCCTGTTGGTGCCGTGCACAAGGCGGTCACATGGCAGGCCTCTGGCAGTGTCGGCGCGACAGTAGACCGCCGTCGCCGCGTTCCACAGTAATCGGAGTAACGAAGAAATGCACATTGATGGGAGATCGAGAAATTGAAAGAGTGAATCTGGGTCTAGTAGACAAGGGCTGGGCTTCCTTTGGGCACTGCCTCAGTCCAAATCCAAAGACGAAATAATAAAAAATTAATTACTCTAGTGCTTTAAGATCTGTGCAACTATTCTAAAGAGGACTACCGAAGCAAAACTCTATATTTAAAAGTACCATTTTTTTTGACAAATTATATTAAGCAAAATAAATAAATAGTGCGTAATATTTTGTTCCTATGGTTGTATATACATGACTACTTTTGCTTTGGTTAATTTAATGAATATATATATATATATATATATATATATATATATATATATATATATATATATATATATATATATATATAGAGGAAAATTCCTTTCTACACCGATGTGTATCTACTCGCACCTTGTAACATAGGCACGCGAGCTAGCGTCCAGGCAGCCCCCCGCGTGGAGCAGCAGACCTAGCTAACGGGCCCATGACGGCGTTCCACCGAGCGACACTATTAATTAACGGGTTAAAAAATTGGACCCGTTAATCCAACCATCATGGTAGCCTGAGCCCCTCCCGATTCCTCGTGGCAGCCGCCGCCGTCGCCACCTCCCCAAGCGGCGGCATCCCCCGACCCCCGGCTCCTCACTGGACCGGCGGCTGGGCAATGCCCCGAGTCCTCATCCTCCCTTCACCGGTGGTGGTGGCGGCTCTCCCTTGCCCTGGCGGATCTAGCGGCGTCGTCTTGTACCGGTGCTCCTGGCACCGCCGGCTCGGCCCCTGGCGGCGGCGGTCCTGTCGGCAGCGTCCCTTCCCCTCCCCCGGTGGATCAGATTGCGACTCGCCTTTCCCATGCCCCTCCGGTGGTGGCAGCGGCAGCAGGGCCCCTCCCCTGCATCCGGCAGCGTCATGGCTAGGTGCTCCCCTGCGACGACGCGCGAGTCCTAGCTCGCGCGGACGGAGCCCCAGCGGTTGCGTGTTCGAGCCCGCGCAGACGACGCCGGCGTGCTTGTATGGTGGCCTCGGCATCTGATCGTTGTGGGGTAGCGCCTGAGCGTTGATGGCGGCCCCTTCAAGGAACTGCATCCCCTTCCCGTTCGGTTAGTCATCAGTGAACACGAAACGGGTATGACTCTGTGCCATCAATAGATACAGATCATGCTTCTTGCGCTTCTCATTGGGACTATGTGTACATCTTTCATTTTGTTGCGTACATGCATACCTTCTCAGATCGCCATTCCGTCCTTCCGGCGAGAGGCTGCAGCTTGCTTGCCGCCGGGAGGCCCCCTCCGCCGGACATTGGTGCTGGTTCTCCTTTGACTCAGGTGCCCTGCCCCCGGTGAGCTCCTCTGTCCTGCCCCTGTGTTTTGACCGTCTGATCTGCCAACCTGTGCTGATGTGCGGTGCCGGAGATTGATTATTTGTGTTGATTATTGTGGGCGGGAGTATATGGAGAATGAGATTGGGATGAGGAATTTGCTGATTTGGGATGGGGAAGAGGCAGAAATCAGATTGAGGTTGTGTTATCGTTGATTTGTAGGGGAGAAGTGCTTACTGCCTATCAGTTGCTCTAAGCTACTAGCCTACCAGTCATGTGAATAAGGCTACATTTTTAATCTGTGGATGCACATATACTTATTTTTGGTATGCACACAACGTGTATGCCTGGATAACCAACATGATCATGTACTACTTTTTTTTTTGCAAACCATGTATGTACTCGTTCTTAATGCTATACATATAATTCCCATTTTTATCCTTCCGAAAGTATGTGCTCATACTACACTGCTTTGCGTATGTACTCATACTCTGCTCAATATATATACTTTAATGGATGAGTATGTACTCATACTTACTTTTTAATTATAATATGCGTCTGATCAAACAAGTATGTACTCATACTTCTATAAACATACTTTCTGATTATGTGTATGTACTCATACTTCTATAAACATGCTTTCTGATTATGTGCATGTATTCCTTTGATAATGTGTACGTACTCAACTCCTTCGGTATATTGCCTGAGAATATGCGTAGGATCTCATATAATTACAAAGTATCTATAGATACTTTGTATATCTGTATATGAACATACTCAGTAAAATCATTTACACGCATGTATGAATGCATACTTATCAGTGTATGGCATATTCCTAATTAAGCATATGTGTAGCCTGTACTAGTTATGGCATATTCCTAATTAGATCATAGTACCATGTGATACTTTCTACTGTATATTATAGTATCACTTCATACTTTTCAGATTGTAGTATCTCCTGATACTTTTAAACATATAGTACATTTTTAAGACAATAGTGGTATCTCATGATTTTTTCACATGATAATTTTTTCAGCTTGTAGTATCTGCCGGTACTTTTTGGGAGCTAACCTGCTGCGTCTATTGGCACCTACAAGGATTCTTGACATTGCCGCTTTGGCAATCGCAAAGTTGCACACTCTGTTCCTTCACTCTCCTAACAACCAGGTAGAAAAACACACTCCGGCATGCCTTTTTATCATATAATAAATCTTAACTTATGTGTCTTCGTATTTTTATTAGAATCAATAATCAAGAATTAAGAGTATGCTTAGATACTGTTTTTCAAATATGAGTATGTTTAGATACCTTTCCAAATCAGTGTATGTTTGCATACTTTTGTTCATCATAGTATCATTTGATATTTTTCATATTACAGTATAACTTTACAACATTTTTTCTGATAGGTTTGGAATCATGATTTTCATGAAGGGCTCATATATACTAGGGATGAGTATAGCATGGTGAAGTAGCAAGTTCAGAGTTTTATAGGTGAAGCTATCTTGTAGTGACCGGATAACTTTTGTCAGCCTGTAGATGCAGCAGAATTGCATATCAGTTTGCATCTACATTATAGATAGAGTTACCGATCAACTTGAGAATGCTTGCTTCTGTAAATGGCCCAGTCTCATGAAATTAGAAGTGAGTATATATGTGCACAGCAAAGGGAGCATATACTTTTACTCCCTTGTAAAAAGATGTGATGTACAAATACTCCTCACAATTGTATACACCATATAATCTTTTTGTAAAGTAGTATGTATACATACTCTCTTTTCAGAAGTATGTACTAATACTAGCTCGTCAAAAGTATGCACGCATACTAGCATACCATTTTTTCTCCTCAAACCTCATTTAATTAGTGATGTACACACTTATTTTAATGTGTATGTACTGATACTCGTGTCAAAACTCTAATAAAATTCCATGTGTATATGGACCTACTCGCAAATACATGGATGCAAATATACGTATCCATACTTTATTCACCGAAAGCATATACCAGCAGCTTCCGTACATACGCTCGCGAGCAGCTTACGACAGATACAATTGGATTATATTCAAAACCCGTTAGTGGAGCTAACGGGCCGCACGCCTGACGTTTCCAATTAGGTACGTCAGCACCCCCGACGTCTCCCGTTCCCGTTATCTACGTCTGCGGGACTCACTATCCCTCCGTCCTTACGTCGGAGTAGTTACTCGTATGTGTAGAAAAAACACATCCTATAGATATATATATATATACACACACACGCACACAAGCACGTCAGCGCTCGGGTGCCCTGGCACTGCAATGTTTGGGCAGTTTATCTTCACGGCCTTTCACCGTTTCACCGTGGCTTGGCCCTCCTTGGCCACCTGGTTACCGCGTTGGCCGGCCCCGCGTGTAGCCATGCCTGGCTGCCGCTGGTCACCAGCCTTGCTGCCGTTGTTGTGCCATGTTGCTGCCGTTCGCCTTGCCGTCCCGTGCGTGCTCCGCCAGAGCTTGGCGCTGCTGCCTGGTCCAGTCCCGTGGGCTCACTGCCACTGCGGCTGCCACGCGCACATGGCGCGCCCGCTGTGCCTGTGCAAGGCCAAGGTCGCTGCCGTCACCTACCCGTGCGCCTGACCTCGCTAGCAGCCAACCACGATCTGCCGAGCCAGGGAGTGGATCCTGTCTGTCCAGCCAAGGAGTGGAGCCTGCCGCTGTGGCACTTCTTGCCGCGCTCTGCCTTCCTGTGTGCTCATTCAGGGCCAGCTGCGCCGACAAGACTTGTCGTGCGCTATCACCACCGACATGGATGACAGGCCAACAGACCCGCACCGCCCCGCGAGTTAAATTGGCGTGCACGGGCCAACGTATCCCGATTCAATGCTTTCGTAGCTAGGTCTGGAAGTGAGCTAGTAGCCCGAGCTATATAGAGGCACAACCGAGCTCTATTACCGACCAATTTCATGTTTTGTTCTCACTGTCGGCCGTCTCCGCCGCCGAACTCGTGTGTTGGGGGTAAGGTCTAAATCATCGTGGCAGTTCAATTCCTGGTGCCCCGGAGCTCACCTCGGCCTCCTCTATCCGGTGCTCACCTCGTTTTGGGCAGGGTGCTCGCCGGTGACGGGCTGACACGACTGTGCCACCTCGGAGCGTCGCCGTCTTGACTGTGCGCCCGTGGCCGAACCACCTCAGCAGCTTTCCGCCTCAATCACCGCCTTAGCGTGCACACCGGTGAGTCGTTGGTGCTTCTCCTTTGATTCAACTCGTCCGAGAGGCCGTAGCGTCATCGGTACGGACACACCGCCTGAGTAGTTGGTCTACTGCCACGTGTAGCATGGTAGGGACCACCGATTAGCTCCCAATCGCCCCCTTGGGGTTCGCCCTCGCTCCGAGATGCCCGTCGGCTTGTTCTTCAGGCCGGGGTTTCGCTTGACAGGCCGGCGGGGCCGTGCAGTGCCGGCCGGAGCCGCGCTGGCGTGCGCAGGGGCGACGGGGTCCGGTTCATTGTGAAGATGAGTTTGTTGGGGGTGCTCGTTGCCAAGCTCTTCTCTAGGGCAATAGTGAGTGGTGGCGCAGCGTAATATCCGGTTAGACTAGGGGCTGTTTTGCTAAAGCACGAGCACGCCGCGGGCTCCCTGCCGTGGGCCGCTTGCTGGGCCGACCTACTCTGCACACTGCCGCGCTCTTGCGGACTGCGGTGGGCCGCTGGACCGATTGGGTTGCCGCCGGCCTTCTCTTTTTTCTAAAGCATTTCTTAATTTCATTTCTAAGATAAACTTGTAAAATCAATACAAAATTTTGTACTAGTACAAAAAATTGTGAAACCAAATTTGTTAGGTTACCAAAATCATGCTCTATCTGTTAATGTATTTCATCCACATAGTTGCATAATATTTTCAGGAGTTCCCTAATTAATTTGAAATGCTTAATGTTAATACGATATAAACTTGTGGGAATTTCTGTGATAAATTGACGATAGTGTGGATCTTAAAAATTTCACAGTAAATACCTAATATTGTTAGCTGCTCACTGCAATTGTTGTAGCTCCCGAACAATTAGTTTGCTTAATTAGTTAATGAGCCCCAGTTATAGTATAAATATTAAATCGATGAAATAAATAAAGCAACACTTTGGGTTCTTATGAAAAAAAATACTTGCTGGGTAAATCATGTCTTATTCAACCACATGGGTACGTAGTCTAGTACGTTAGAGTTAGCTCATGAGCTTGTGAAGTGTATCGTGTTCTCCTAGTTACAATTATCGTTGTCTATTTACGTCTCTGCATTGCATCCACGAATGTCATAATAGGAGCGATGATGGATCGTGGAGTCATCCGGAGGTAGCAGAAAAGATGGTGCCTTGATGATCGTATCACCTTGGTGGAATGCTAACTTTGGTTAAATCATACCTAGGCAAGCCCCGGTGCATAACCCCTATTATTCTGCACTTTATTTTATGCTTGTGCATTAAGTTTTAAGGAGTTGAATGAAATCCACTTGCATATATATATATATATATATATATATATATATATATATATATATATATATATATATATATATATATCCTTATCCTATGAGTCTTACTAGAATGTCAGGATCGCGTAGCTCGCTATGATATAGGATTCCGGTAGAAGCCGAGTGATTACCTATTACTCGCGAGAGATAGGAATTATATTATTGTTACTATTATCATGCTACTATCACATGAATATATATGGATAATAATTGGAGACCAGGCGGGACTAGGCTTGGATGGACTGGACTTGGTTGTGCAATAGAGCGGGGCTCTGGTGCGCTTGTTTCGCATGTGTCGATTAAGGACCGTTCGTTGCATTGGATTTCATAGTCAGGTCACAAACCAATTTGTCTCGAGCATATACTTGCTTATGGGAGCGGAAAGACTTGTTTCTTTCTTGTCATAGATTCTGGCTCTTTTCGGACCGACTTTTTAGGTGGTTATATATATTGGGTTGAGGAGGTCTAAGCACCACACAGAGGCCGGCCCTGCAGTGTTGGGGGCTTAGAGTCTAAGTTTGGACGGGGACTTGGACCTCTTGACAGGATTGGAACGGGTTAGTCTTGCTTGTGCCCAGGGTACAAGCGAGGCGTGCGTTTTCGGGGCACCCAGCTGGGCACATTGATTCGCGAATCGCCGTCAACTTGACGGTGCGACATGACTATAATCTGGCATCGTAGCAAGAACTATTGAAGATGGTAAAATGGTTCTGGTTGCTTACCACCTGCTTGAGAGTAGCCTTGGTGCTTAGATAGAATGGTCGGTTAATGGACTAATGATGACAGCTAACAAAAGAAATATAAGGATGCATTTAGTAATGCTTCTTGCAAATGCAATAAACCCACCAGCCAGAATGCCTTGCATAATCCTTGGAGTCTTTTCTTTCCTCCTGACGGGTAAGTCTTGCAGAGTACAATTGAGTACTTAGGGTTTGTTCGACCCTGTTGTAGGTGACAGGTGCTGATGAGCTGACACTTATATGTGAAAACCTTCTGGTGGGCTCAACGAGGATTTTCTTTATGATGCGGAGTAGAGTTTATTCAACAAAAATCTCACCAAAAGTTTTACAAAGAAAATACTGGTAACTTGTTACTATTTCATGTTTATAAAAGTTCATCAAGTAAATGTTTAACTTATCATTAAATGGTTTCATTTCCGTTGAACTATGATAACATTCTATATTCCGCTGATATAATTAAATGATGTAATACTTTGATGTTGTACTAAAAGTGATGTAAGAATTGACAAGAATGTTGTAAGCTTTACTCTCTTATTTATGTTCCTGATATAAAAATATGAATTTTCAAATTCTCCCTTGTGGTGTGCTCGACGGAATTGCATAGTTAGCGCTCTCTCTTGGGTACTTAGTGTCTAGTGGAAGATAAGTACCCTTGCGAGGGCATTAGAGTAGGCAGTTCTGCCACAGACACCACCCAAAACTTAATGGAGGTTGTTTAAGGTCCAAATAGCTAGAGGTGGGGTGAATAGCCTATTTAAAAATCTACAAGCTTCACTAAATAACAATTGTTAGTTTAAAAGATGGCGACGTTAATTCTAGCACTAGCTCAACTATACTAAGCAAGCCATCTATACAATTCTAGTGAACAAGACTATGATCTCTAATTCACACCAACAAAGCCAAGTCACTAAGCTACTTACTCCTATGTGATACAAACTACTCTAAGCACACTAGACAAGATATAGTGCAAGAATGAAAAAGAGAAGTGAATTGATTCTTATACAAATGGTGTAGAGATGAGATGTATCCAAAGAATCAATCACACATAATCACAAAAAGAATCATCGGCAAGAGATGACACAAGATTTTTTACCGAGGTTCACTTACTTCCCGGCAAGCTACTCCTCATTGTGGCGATGCACCCACTTGATGGATCACGAGCTAATTGACTATCAAGAGTCAAACCCTCAGCAGGTGCCGCACATCCACTCATAAGACGGGGATTCTCCAAGCCACGAGCTCCACCAGAGTAGCTAATTCGCGAACTCCCACGGGGAAGGCTCAAGAACCCCTCACAATCGCTTGGTGATGCTCAAAATAATCTCCAATCACGAGCTCAACACCACCGCTGCTCCTAGCCGTCTAGGGTGTCGGGAAACACCCAAGAGTAACAAGAAATCCGCAGCAAACCTCGAAGATCAAGTGTCACTAGATGCAACTCTCAATACAATTCACTTGAATCTCACTCAATCTCACTAGGATTAGCGATCAAGCAAGGAGATGAGTGGAGGGGAAGTTCTCTAGCTCAAAAGATGTCTCAATATCTCAGAAGTGCAAGAGTTATTCTCCCAAACCCGGCCACCATCTATTTATAGCGAAGGGGTAAGCAACTAGCCGTTATGCCCTGGTCGGGGGCAATAGACGCGTCCATCGCCTAGGCAACAGACGCCGTCGACCGCGTCCGTCGCACAGGAAGCTGCCACGTGTCCTGCATCTTTGAACTTTCAACGGTCGACTCACATGCAACAGACGCGTCCGACGCCCCATTGGCCTCCGCGTCCGATGAGCAACAGACACAGTCCAGTAAACACCCAAAACCGTCATCCGCTCAACAGACGTGTCCGACGGAAGGGCAATAGACGCGCCTCAGCGTTTAATGCTACCCAGCGCCTTCACTACCTCTGCGCTCTGCTGATGCCACCACCAACGGACGCTGATGCCACGCGTCCCTCGCCCGAGCAACAGACGCATCAGTGCACCTCGCTAGCACAGCGCCACTAGGGTTTAGCACTAGATGCTGGGTCCAGCGTCTGACGCCTGCGAAGCCAGCGTCTGTCGCCTGGTTTTTAGCAGAGAACTCTCCCGTGACTTCACCACTTCATCCAACCTTCGACGTAAAGGAAATTAGTCATTTCAATTCCTCGAAAATGCCTGAAACCCGCCTCGCAAGCTCGACGGGAGGGAGAGAGGACCCTAAACCCCTCTCTACCGCTCAAACACCTTCGCCTTCGCAAATGTGCCAACACCACCATGTACATATGTGTTAGCATTTTCACAATCATTTTTCAAGGCGTTATGTTAGCCCTCTACTAGATTTAAATGCATATGCTTAGAACATTGACCTAGTAGCACTTGATTCATGAGCTAACCATGATTGTCCCTCTTGATAGTCGTCTATCAATCCTAAACCCGGTCAATCACTTCTCTACTCATCTTAGACCGGTAAAAGCAAACCCTATGATTATACCTTTGCCTTGAACACTTTGTTCCGTGTAACACCCCGGGTGTTATGGTGCTAATTAATCTGCCATGTCATCATAATGCATTGCAAAGCATCCATGTTTGGTTAACCTTGTTATGCATCAACTAAAACAAGTTTACTTATCTAGATTGGATGTGCTTCTCAGTGGTGTGCTCCGAACCCAAAAACCCTAATTTCGAATGCCACCGCAAATACTTAGTCCATGTCCTGCGTAATTTGAGGTGTGCGACTGTGTTGCACACTAGTGCCAAGTGTAGGGTATGAGCTCAAGTACAACACCAAAAATGAATCTCCAAGTTTGAGTTTGAGTTGGAGTCCCAAAACTTGTCACGAGTTTTCTGATTCGAATTCAAATTCAAATTTGGGGAAAAATGTAAAAAAATTTCAAAAGCTAAATTGGTCAACCAAGAGTGGCATTTGGTCAACCATGTCATGTTGGTCCAAATGATGCCCTTGGGTGAGGTTTTGATCACTAAGTAATCACAAATCAAAGTAGCAACAAATTCCAATTGAAAATTCCTCCGAAAACCCTAAATTTCAAAACCCTGTTTTACCCCTTTTGAAATAATTCAAAATCTAAGCAAAATTTAGGAAAAAGTTCAAAACCAAGTTTGCAGAACTTTTCAAGGGCTACAACTTTGGTGTTTTGAGTTTTCAAAGTTTTAGTGTAAAATGTGGAGCAATTTTGAAAATAAACAAATTTTAGATTTAATTCATTTTTGTCCCCAAACTAAGATTTCAAAATGGAGATAAAATTTGAAAATGTTTTGAACAGAAAAGTTGTAGGTCTTGTCAAGATGTACAACTTTGGTGTTTGGAGATTTTGAAGTTTCAATATGAAATCAAAAGTAATTTCTAAATTACCAAATCCCAAAAATGTGTCCCCTTTTGAATTTAAACTCAAATTTCAAAATCCATTGAGAATTTGAAAAAGTGTTCAATACAAAATTTGTAGAGCTTGAAATTCTGAAGATTTCATAGATTGGAAGTTTTTCAAGTTGTTACATGAATTTGAGAGTAATTTGAGAAAATAGTTTGAAAATTCAAAAAATTGGGGGGGTGCTACACTACCGCGCCAATGGCGGCCGGCCACCGCGCGGTATGGGCGCCGGCGAGCCGCCGTGGCCGCCCAAACCCTTCGCGCGCGGTCGGGAACGCCAGCGCGATGGCGTGAGCAGTCCAGCTCTGTAGCAGCGACCAGCTTCTATAAATACATCGAGTTCACAATGACGATTTCCGTTTTCACCATTTTCGCCACCGCCGCCACCGCAGCTCCGCTGCTCGCCGCTGCCGCCGTCGAGCCAACTCCGGCCACGCAAACCGCACCACTAGCTCCGCCTAATCCTCGCGCATCTCGTGAACCACCCGAGCGACCCTAACTCCGCCTGGATCGCCGCAGCCACCGTCTCCCGTGCCCAACTCCGGTCGGAGCACCGCCACTGTCGCTTCCCGTGGCCAGGCCACTCCGGCTCCTCTCCGTCCTCCCCGAGACTGCCATCGTCACCGCTGTGAGCTCCTGATCGTTTTCCTCACGCTAATTTAACCGCTACCGCGTTGTACCGTCGAGTCGTCGGGCACCGTGGTCGTTGAGCCGCCACCGTCGTCGGTGAGCTGTCACCGGAGCTCGAGCCATGGTGCTTTCTAGCAAAATAGAATCGTGGGGAGATGTAGATGATGATGGTAGGGTCAGTTTGTCGACCGAAGCTCCGGTCAACGGCCGGCCACCACGGGAGAGCGAGCGAGCACGCGGGAGTGAGCGAGGGGCGGGAGGTTGGCGATGACATGCGGGGCCAGGCTGTCAGCGAGCGCGAGGGAGAGAGCGAGCGGGCTGGGCCGCGGCGCGTTGCTGGGCCGCGAGCGCGAGCGCGGGCGCGCGCGAGCGGGCCGCTCGGCTGGGCCGGACCGGAGGGAAGGAAGGAAGGATCGGCCCGGTTCGGTTTTGTTTTTGGTTTTCTTTTTCAAATAAATGAATAGTGCAACTATTTGTTTATTTCATTAAAAATTGTGTAGAGTTCCAAAATTCATGAAAATTTTTGTGTGAGTCTCTCAATATGTAAACTATCTAGGAAAAATGTTAAACCCTAATTTTGAGTACTTTGTGCAGTAGAATTAATTGGTTCCAATAAAGATTAAATGCAACTTTCAGGAATTTTAATAATTAAATTATTAATCCAAAAATTATGAAATTTATTGTGGCACTGTTTTAAATC
This sequence comes from Saccharum spontaneum, assembly GCA_022457205.1. NCBI lineage: Eukaryota > Viridiplantae > Streptophyta > Magnoliopsida > Poales > Poaceae > Saccharum > Saccharum spontaneum. Next base: position 55,412,024 of record CM039613.1, read on the forward strand.
ATTCTTAATCCATAAAAAAAGTTTGAACTTGTTTAGATAAAGTTTGATCAACTTATAATTATGCCCTAATTATTTAAATAGTAAATAAATGTTAATTTGAGAACTTTAAGTGTTGTGTGCCCTTTTGATTGAGTGATGTCCTTAGGTCACTACTCTTTGGTGATCTTCGGCACCTTAATTCCATGTTTGAGCTCGTTAGTAACTTGCTTAGGGTTAAAAGCTGGTATCGCTGGAATTGTCGCCGCTAGTTAGTAGGTTTTCTGTTTGCGACTGTACCGTGAAGGGGAGTTGTACTCAAGTCGTAACTCATGGTATGTTATCATCAAGCATCATGTTTATCATCGAGCATCATGTTAAAGCATGTTATGTACTCGTGTAGTTTCCGCTTTCGAAGAAGTCGAAGTCACCGAGCAAGCTTCCGGAGAAGAGCGATCGTCGGTGGGTTCCGGACGAGACGTTGGAGTCCTCGAGTCTGAGTCGGTCGTCATGTCAGAGCAAGGCAAGCCCCGGTGCATTTAAACCCTACCTTGAGTTTTACAAATGTTTTATTATTTATATTATGGTTTATTGCATTAAGTAATTAGGAGTTGAGTGATAACGTAATTGCTGCATTATCATCCTTGATTATTGCGATATCAACCTTGATACCTGTTTTACTGAAAATGCGTAGTATGCTTTGCTATGCTTAGAAGTTAAGCTTTTAAATGAAATGTTTACTCTGCCATGACGGCATACTTAATGAATAGTGAAAGACGAGAATGAACTTGAAAGATCAGGCAGGTGGTTTGGCCACTGCTAACATACATTGAGAAAGGAGTCTCAATGTAGTGTCTCCGTCTTGTCATTTAAGGACCGTCTGTTGTATGGCCCGCTTGTGTTTCGAGACTTTGCAACTAGCCTCATGCCTTGGTAAGCCCAAAATGTTGGTGATTCCATTACGAGAACGTCTAACCTCGCACTGGAAGTGGAGAGATGGTGGGAGTAGCGTGGACCCTCGGGGCTAGAATCGGGCCAGGTTCGAGGAGTACTGTACTCTCGGGTGGCGATGGACACGTTCTGGTTTTGGAAGATCTGAATGAGGGTTGGCATATGTCAGATTCGGTTCTACATATACCGTGAGGTTAGAGATCCCCAGCTGGGTATAATTGGTTCGAATCGTCGTTTGCTCCTCGGTTATGGAGACTCGATCACCTGTCCTGCATCGTAGATAAGAACTGGAATGGAAAGAAAGAATGAGAAGTGTTTTGATGATAATTACTTTGATCTAGATTAGGATCACCTAGATTTGGTTAATGAACCATCAATGGTAAAAGTAAAATGTTGAAGATAAGGACTTACCTTAGTAAGCTTTTCTGCAAAAGAAAATTTGATTCTAGATTACCCGTACCTTGATTCCCTAAAGCTAGCATGCCCTCGGAGTCTTTGTCTTAGTCGGGTAGGTCTTGTTGAGTACTCTCATACTCAGGGTTTGTTGAACCCCTTGTTGCAGGTGCGGTTCATGAACAAGTCTGCTTCGAGCCTTGTTGCATGACCGTCGTGGTTGAAGAAAGTGACGACGAGTAGACTGTGTGACCTTTGGGCAAGGCATCTCGTTTGTGTGATGTAATAAAGTTACTACCGATACTTCTCTACTACTGGTTTGTAATAATGTTACATAAAGTTTGAGGTTTGAAAACTGGTTTGTAACCCTAAGTTATTGTAAGACTTCCACTACTTTACTCTGTTGAATATTTTGAATAAGCTGTTGTAATATTGCAATACTCCTGTGATTGGATCCTGTTCAGAGGAAAGCAGGCCTTTCAAGTTATGGTGAACATAAGTACGGCTGTCAGAGGTCATTATGGCAATGACGGGTACTTGTGGGCCATCATAATTAGGAGGTTCTCTGGCATTCCGTGTCCACCTCCACATGCTTGATCACCATGATCATGATTTCATGTGCATCTTCATCATGATCATCATTTCATGTCTATGCACCATCTCTTTGTGATCTTGTGGCCACCACTCCTTGCCACAAACGCCTTCATCACATGTGTTGCTTATGCCTAACTCAAAACACTTAACATATGGCATTAGCAACTTGGTGTCATTAATTACCAAAACCAAACTTGGGCTTTTAGACGGGCAACAAATTCAACCGCCTCCAAAAAACTGGGCTATTAACGGAGGCAAGCACTTTTATTTACCAAGGCGATCACATTTGCCCGCCTCGTAAAATCAATTTACAGAGGCGGGCGTTTTAAGACAACCGCCTCCAAAAATCCCTTTTTTTACGGAGGAGGTCATCTTAAGCCAACAGCCTTCGTAAATTCATTTTCGGAGGTGAGTAGACTATAAGGCCTGCCTTCGAAAAAGATGAGGCCCAAGAGAGCCCAGGCGAGGCCCGACAACCGTCACGCATATAAATACAAGGAGTTAGGGTTTTTCCATTCACTCCTCAGTCTCACACACACACTCCTCTTCCTCCCTCTCCTCGCACCAAGCGGCGGCATGTCGTGCCCCTCCTCCCTCACACCGATCGAGCTGCGGCGCCCCTGTCCCTCTCCTCGCACCCTTCCTCCTCCCTCCCACCGGCTCCTTCTCCCTCCAAGACTGGTGAGCGACGGCGCCCCTCTCCCTCTCCTCGCACCCCTCCTCCTCCCTCCCACCGGCTCCTTCTCCCTCTAAGACCGGCACGAGGAGTGGTGCGGCGCCACGGCGGGGGTGTGACCCCTCCTACCACGGCAGCGGCAAGCTCTGGTTTATGGCGTCTCCTCCATGCTGGATCCAGTGTGTGGCAGCTCCTCCAGGCCAGATCCAGCGGGTGGCGGCTCCTTCATGCTGGATCCGTCGGGTCGCGGCTCCTCCAGGCTAGATCTGGCGGGTGGCGGCGTAGGAAGGCGGATCCCAGGCACCACGGCAGCTCCTCTAGGCAGATCCAGCGGATTCGCGCCCCAATCCCAACAACGGTGGTGTGCGGTCGGCTCCTTCCGGCAGATCCGGTCTGTGGCCGCGCAAAGAGGCAGGTCCCGGCCACCACGGCGGCTACTCCTGGCGGATCCGGTGGATTCGTGCCCCTTCCCGACCATGGCGGCAGGCGGCTCCACCAGGCAGATCCGATTCGCGGGCTGGAAATGGGCTCGCCGGCGAGCTTGGGAACGGGCTCGCCAGCGGGCTCGTGGATTTTTTTGTTTTTTTAATTAATTAACCCTGGCAGGCGTTGTAACGCACCCGCCTCCATAGATAGATTAACGGAGGTGGGCAAAACGACCGCCTCCATAGTTCCCACACTAATGGTGACCTATCGTTGGAGGCGGTTGGGTTTGCCCGCCTCCAAAAATAAAAAATGCCCATCACCATAAAAGATTCTGTAGTAGTGAGGGCGACCCATGCATGCGAGCAGGGAAGCATCCCTAGTATAGAACCACTCCCTGTTACATCCCCTATTGGATAACAGCAGGGGTAGTGCACGGCACTCCGATGACATCTTGTGTGCAAAAGCTAGATCCCAACATCGCCATCTAGGGGAACCCTCCTCTGCTGATCCTACTAGGGCTTTGCACGGAAATAGTTCCTGCATAGCTCGAAGTGATGCTCAATTCCCAAATATCCCTCACACATCATGATGAATGTTGTGATCTGTAAGATGTTTTTGGGGTTTTGGTGCTGAAACTCAATTTTATATAGTAGAGCAGGAGCCCCCACAACAACCAGTGTGCTGGAAGCCCATGACCATGCTTGTGGTCTCGTGGAAGGCCATGAGGGAAACCACCAAACTGTCATCAAGCGAAAGGACCCACTCTCTGTATGGGGCCTTCTAGCTAGCGACTGATTGTGCTAGGAGGATCCCTCTGCGCCCTAGGACCTCCAGGCGCCTAGGCGCGATTGGGAACTGAAGGATCGAGAAAGGTGACTAGAGGAGGTGAATGGGAGCCAATCCAAAATTTCTTTTGTAGCGGCTGCTGTCCCAAAATCATCCTATGAAGCACCAAAACTCCCAATAGTGATGCCCTCAAGCCAACTAGTGACATGATGTTTACAGTGATGACTGACGAACACAGTGGGACACACACTGTGATGGAAAGCCAAACAAAATACCGAAACCCAAATTGGAGCTCTCCACTTCAATTACGATGAAGCAAGATTCCGATTCAAAATCCCCTAAACCAACAGGTGACTTGAGGACTGAGAAACACTGCATTTATTACATATGAACAGGCCTCTCGCCACAATGGAAAAGGCCCTTAAATGTATATCTCCATGGAAAGTTGATTTGTGCATGCATGGATTTGCAGTCAAGCGCAATACTATGTCGAATACTCTGCAAAAATTCTGCTAAATGCTTATAGCCCTAATTAGTGATATCTATGTTTGTCTTGATAGAGATCTCATGTGCCTAATATATACACATGTGAGTATATGTTGGTATAAAAACACTGGTAGAAAATCGATCTATAGTCCTAGTTTCCCAACCGGGACTAGGAATCCGGGATTAAAAACATGGTCCTTTAGTCCCGGTTCAAATCCTACCTCTGTGACTCATGGGACTCAGAACCTAAGACCTCATACATTACCTCACGTGTAGCTTTCTGCACAACCTACATAGCACATGTGACTTTGGATGGAATGCACTCCTTTTGAACTAACCCATCGACCGAAACTAAAGGTCCTCCGACGCCATGAAACTTGGGCCCAACTCTATTCGGGATTAATGTGATGAACCGAACGTCTGTTCTCAACCAGTGAAACAATTGCACATGTGAAAGCATTATATTATATTATACTACATATTCGAACAACGTAGCCAGCACGTGGCAAAACACTACAATAACCATGCTTTTCAAGTATCACGCACACCGTACTAGTTACATTTTTTAAATAACAGAAGAATTCTGGCTTAGACTTATTCATAGAAAAAAAGACATCAGTTGGTAAAATTATTATTACAAGCATACACAAGGTAGTCACCACTCACATGGTTTAACATCAATGACTAATGCATCACCACTCACAAAGTTGTCCACGTGATGCAAATAACTGTGTGGCTGCTGATTCTAGCAGCTGAAATACTGGACGCTTTCAAGTTTCAACAAACTTTCGCTTTTTTTTTTGCGAGAACCAGTTATAGACGCGACGCTTACGTACATGAACGCATACTCACCCCTATAAACGCACGCATGCACACCCTAACCCTATGAACACAAATCTTGAGATTGACAAGTCACCACAGGCGTCTCGTCATCGACCGGCACATCACCTACCACTGAAAGAATAGCGCCATTAAATTCTGAAATAAATTCAGAAAAATATGAGCACCCATGTCAAGTCGAGGATTTAAACCTGGGTGAACAGGTTCCACCTCAAGAGCCTAGTCAGCTGACTATGCTCACTTCGCATTTCAACAACCTTTCTTTGCTGTCAACCTGTGCGCTGCCCAAACCTGCAACAGGGCCGCCCACAACAGCACTTGTTACATGCATGAACTTCTATGGGTAGACCTCTATGATCGATCGAACACCCAGGACAGGTATGATCTTGTAAGAGCTAAATCCGGCTTCAAAAATGATCTTCTTCCACTCTTTCTCATCTCGTTCGGCTCCATTGATAGTCATGATAAAGAGATCAAACAAGACTTGCGTCTCTACATGCTTCTGGTCGGATGACCCCACTCCAACCACGATATCCATTATTATTACCTTCCCTCCTTCAGATGGTATAGCCCTCTTGCAGTTCTTCAATATCTTGACACATTCAGCGTCACCCCAGTCATGCAGAACCCACTGAAATAAACCAAATAAATGTAAGTAGCGAATCACAAAATCATGAACCTTTTTGTTTTAAAAATCTGATCCTTTACCTTGAGGAAGACAACGTTTGCCGATGGAACGCTCTCAAACATGTCGCCGGCGACGTACTTCACGTCGGAATTAGTCGGAGCAGCGGCGACAACGTTTGGGAGGTCAAGCACGCTGCACTCGATGTGCGGGAACGCCTTTGCGATGGCCTGGGTCGCGCCACCGAGCCCGCCGGCGACGTCGACCAAGGAGCCGCTAATCCCTTGGAAAACGTCGCCGCACTCCTTGACCATGACGTCCATGATGAACTCACTGTCCGCGACCATCCCGTTGTCACAGAGCTTGGCGAAGCTCGCGTCGTGTCTGGCCAGGTCCCACACGTGCCGTCCGTGCGCCAACTTGAATGGGGACGGGTCCGGCAGCTCGTGCTGGAACCACTCGCCGAGGTCGAGGAAGGAAGACACGAAGACGGTGCCGAGCACCATGTTGAGAAAGGGGCTCACGTTCGGCGCCGAGCCAACCAGGAGACAAGACGCCGGCATCAGCTCATAGACAAGCTCACCGCCGTCGTCATCCGTCGTCGTCGAGTGCTGGTGGACGACGCCGAAGACGCCGGTCAGAGTGAGCACGCACATGAGGCGGCGCAGGCATGGTATCTTGGACGGGTGGAGTTTAACCTTGGTGACTATTTGTGGGAGGGTGGCTGAGCCGCCATGCTGGTGGATGGCGTCAGGGATGCCGAGGTCTAGGGCTGCCTTGAGCGCCATGGACTTGACGTAGCCGAAGGTGTGGTGCCAGAGCTGGAGCTGAGCATCCAGAATGGTGTGCTGGTCAGTGTTTGCGTGTTGCGACTTGCCGGGCGCCATGGTGCAGAGCTAGTGTTGATCTGCTCCAATTGTTATAGCCTCATGGTTGCAAAACGCCTCCATATATATATAAAAGAGAGTTATAGACTCCTCGTCGTTTATAGTGATTGAGCGCTCTGATGACCTTTGAGATGCCGACACAATGATTTGCCTACTTGTTGGTTTCTACTCCAGTCGTCAAATGGAAATGCTCCGGCGTGCACGAATTTCACGCGAGAAGGGACGATGAGCACCCAATTCCAGATCAGCGATCGTACGCTCCTTTGTTCGCCTAGCAAACGATTGCCATCACAAGGTGGGTTCGATCGACGCGAAATCTTATCTTATCATCTCGCCGTGACCTGTCATGTTAATGGAGAACTAATAATCGCGAAACAGAGACCTTTGCGCACTATATTAGGGACACACGTTGAACATGTGGGCGCACCATGTAAGATGGAAAATGCATTAGGGACACGTCCAATAGAGTGAAAGCGACAGCTGGCCGAATGAGCACACAGCAAGGAAACAGGAGAGAAATTTTGGATTACACGTATTGAATGTTTGGCTGGGGTTCTGCCATATTAATTCGTACTGGACTTTGGCTGATATATACTCCCTTTCTGAACATGGTACTTGGCGCCAAAGGGTTAAAAAGTAAGGAATATTTTACCATATGTCTTTAGGTGGATGGTGAAATGAATCAAGGGTAAGGAATATTTTACCATATCATATCATTATTTTTCTTATAATAGGAGCCCTGGAATTGAATCTCATTCCAATAATCATATTCTAGGAATTAGATTTTTTTTCAAGAACGCGCTACACTCGTATTTCAATAAGAGGAGACAAAAGTTTGTACAATTTATCAGACAAACACCCGCCAATTGCCAGCATTCGCCGAGCAGAAAGGGCGAGCCAAAAAAAGTCACAACTGCTTAGTGGCGTCGTACTAGGGTTGATTACAAAGCGATACAATTAGCGTCTGACGCTAGCAATTAGATTCACTAGTATTGATTCTTCATCACCGTTGGGTCGGCAAACCCCATCATCGTCTTATATTGGTGATAATCAACAATAGAGGTTATGATGGACGGTTTGCAACTAGCGGTGATAAGTTTATTTCACCGACGGTTTGAGTAGCTACATTAGGGTGCCAAATTGACATCACTGCTGGCCACAGGCCACAGTATCCAACCGCTGGTGAAAATCAATTTAAGAAAAAAAAAAGAGTCATCAACGCCGGAGATGCCGCACTATCTAGCACCATGGGCCCACTGCCAAGCGAGGGCTGGCTCTGCACTGAGATGCCACCACAGCAAAGTCGGGGGTGACAAACATAGCTGCACCGAGATCTGGTGCAGCCGCACAGAGGGCTGTCACCACGACCATCAAGATCCGTTGCGGCGAGATCCAGAGGCCGTGGGGTGCCCGTGCAAGGTGCCGCCGCACCCGCCCGCTTGCGTCGGGCATCCTGCGCTCCGTCCACTCCCACCCCCCACGTCAAGGCTCCGCCTGCGCCGAATGGTTGTCGCCGCCCAGAGGGAGAGAGAGAGAGAGAGAGCAAGGTGCTTTTGCTGAAAGGGAGAAAGAAAGGAAGGGAAGAAGGGAGAGGTAGGCTGAGAACCATGGGAGAATGGGCGAACGGTTCCACGTGAGCGAGTCATAGAAAGAATGTGGCCAGAGAGGGAATCACATGCGCAAGCTCACTGCTCCAGTTTTTCACCGTCAGGTCTTTTCTTGAACCGGTGGTGAAAATGATTTTCATTTGCGGTTCAGGACAAGAAAAGACAGTGATATATTATCACCAAAAGTTCTAATAAAACCCCCAGTGAGAATGCCATTGAAAAAACCCCATATCTGTAGTAGTCATTCTAGAAGAAATGATTACCTACTATTTGATTTAATCCAATTTCTAGTTTGGCGGAAATGGAATTTTTTTCTTAAGACGGATCAACATATAGTGAAGGTTGAAAATGTTGGGGATGCATGACAAGCTGCTGGGGTTGAGGTAGATAGCCAGAGGCAGACATGTGATTGGGATGTCGGTGGCGTTGAGGATGCATGCTGCCGGAGCAGAGGCAGTTACCAAGCTGAGGAACGAAGATGGGTGAGCGGAGGTCACGGAGTCGACGATGACATGGGATCTTCACTCGCTCACCTGAGTAAGTGCATAGCAGAGGAACGAGAACAATACCGATGTCTTGTCCAGAACTGGCAGGAAGTGGAGGAGTGGGGCAATGGAGGAGTGGGCACTTGGAAACCTTGTTTGATATGGAGCCTAGGGGTGTCCCAGCGCCCTCTAGCTGCAACTCTCGCTATTTGATTCACTTCGCCTAGTTTTCGGCACGGCCCGTGGCGTGCAAATTCCCCTATCTCTCTTGGCTCCCAGGAAACGAGATGGAGATCTGTTTTCTAGCGGCCCGGCTCGCTCGAGCACATGAGCGGCTCGCTAGCTTGAGCGCTGGAGCGCGTGCTCGGGTCACCTCCGTAGCCGCGCACACCTCCGCACGCCGTTCGCACTCGCTGCCGCCGCAGCAGGCACACGTGCGGCCGCCGCCACTGCAACTCCAATCGCCATGGCCGTGTGCCAGCGGAGCGGTAGAACCCGATGGCGTCCCCGGCGTGGAGCCCCTTCTCCTTCACGAACCGGCTCCACACCTTCCCGGCGGCGTCCTCGAAGTTGAGCAGCACGCCCTTGCACTCGCACGCCATCTTGTCGAAGAGGTGCTCGCGCGCCACGGCCGCCGCCGTGGTCGCATCCGTGGCTACTCGGTCATTCCTAGTGAGCATGGGCGCCGTGGTCGACCGCTGCAGCAACGGAGGACGACGGCGAGGACCCTACTGCCTCACTGCGTCCACCAGTGGTGCCGAGCCTCTGAGCGCACGAGGTAGAAGACGACGCCAGCGACGGCCCCCAGGCTCCCAGGTGACGGCGTCGATGCTCCCATGCTCTACGTCGGTGCTCCCAGGCTCTACGACCGAGTGGCACGTAGGTGACGGCGGTGGTGCTCCCAGGCTTAGTGTCGGGCCTCCGTCAACGGTTCCCCCTCCCATTCTCAAATCCCGCTGTTGCTGACTCCGAGCTACGTCGCGGTGGTGCTAGTCCTGCTGTTCCTCACCGCCGCCGAGTGGCCCAACTGGCGCCTACCAGCTGCTTGTTGAAATGCCAACAAGAGAAGAGGGGAGGTAACATCACCATATTCTAGAAGCAAGGTCACCGTATCCATCTGGTATATCCTATCAAACACAATCCTAATTTAGCCTGGCTCAAAAGGAACATGAGAATCAAACAGAGGAAGTTGTACCAAGAAAACTAGGATAGAGGTGGCCACAGCCAGGCCAGGAGCCAGAAATCAAACAAGCCCCTAGTCATCACGGTGTAGAGGAGAGGCGAGAGAATAGAGCATGTCTGCCAAGGCAGTGCTCGGGGATGGAGGAGGGGTCAAGGCAAGTCGGGGGGACGAAATAGCTAGCTTTCTAGTAAAAACAATGTATCTGAAAGGTCAAAATATCTTATAATTGAGAACACGAAGAGTACATGTGATACATTTAACAACGAAATAACAAGCACATGGCAAAACACTTCTTCACACCTAGTTTCCACACAGTTAAACTCAACAATTTTGCCGTACAAAGCCTCTGGCTTTCCTTGTCATTATATAGTGCTGATACAAAAGGAGTTACTAATAGAATTTACATCACGAGTAATGATAGTGGTAACACTACACATTCCATCTCCCAGCACTAGGCTCTACCATTATCCCAAATAATGATAATGGTGATTCTGTACCTTCCATCTTCTTAGCACTAGCTATCATTTAACGTGCATATTAGCACACACGCAGATTATCCACACATGCAGTACATAGATTTCTATGGGTAGACCTTAATAATCGATCGAACACCTATAACAGGTATGATCTTGTAAGAGCTAAATCCAGCTTCCAAAATAATCTTCTTCCACTCTAGCTCATCTCGCTCGGCACCATCTCGGCCGCCGTCGCTGCTCCTTTTGCCTGCAGCGGCGGCGGCCCGCGGTCACGCTGGTCAAAAAGGCAGGTCGCCGCTGCGTCCTCCCCCTTTCTCCTCTCCTCCCCTCCCCTAGCCCTCCCCAAACTTCCCCTCGACTAGCGGCATCCTTTCCGGCGACGGGCTCCGAATCCGCCTTCCCTGGCCATGGATCCATGTTGTGGTGGTCTGGTCGCCATGTAGGATGGACGGCTGCAGGTCAGGCGGCCACCGTCAGTGCCCTTCCCGGCGGCAAACTCTGGATCCGCCGCCTTGGCTCCAGATCCGGTCGATCTGCTCCGGTCGGCCTGACCCCGGCTTCGCTGGCGCATCCTCGCGAGCCTCCCGCACGTCGGGCTTCCTCCCGCCAGCGCTGCGCCCGCCGGTGCAGCAGGGCGCTGGGGCTCGTGCAGTTGCGTCTTGGCTGGATCTGTCGGCCTGGGTGCCTGCGCTGCCTGATCTGCCCGTCCACGCTGCCTGGAGGTCGGTCTTCCGCGGTGGGCACCGCCTGCGGGCTTGGTAGGCTCGTGCATGCTGCTTGGTTGGTTGTGCACGCTTGGCTGTGCTTGCTGCATGCTGGCTCGTTCTTCTCGCTGCATGCCGGAGGCGCTCCCCTTGGTGGCCGGCGTGGGTTTGGACACCGCTGCCGCCGCTACCGTATTCGTACGGGTGGCGGTTTGCCTCTAGTGCTTGGGGTCGGGTGGACCCGTCTGGCTGCGTCGACCCCCTGTGCTCAGCAGCTGGTTCGCCGGTGGCCAGTGACCGGCGGGCTCTTGGGCCGGCGGTTAGTTCATTTTTGCAGCTGACCCTGCTAGCTCCGCTTGGTGTCACCCTGCTGGATGGCTTGGGCGGTGGGTTGGAGGCATGGAGTTCTGAGCGAAAGCTTAGCTCGGTTTCCTCCTTGGAGGCGTCGCTATTGAACCCCATGCTTCCCGCTGACGATGCTAGGTTCTAGGTGAAAGCCTGGCCTTACATGCTATATAAGGCTAGCGACGATGGTGTCCACTGGGCGTCACCTTCTTCCTGAAGGCGTCACGGAAGAATCTCTGGCTCGTCGCTTGTCCCCCGGGTTCGCTGTGTCTTCGTTGAAGTTCGTGGTCCTGCCGTGTTGCCTGTCATTGGTGAAGTTCCTAACTATGCCTACCTGCGCCTTTATGTCACTCTGCATTGGTTTGTCCTGCGGCATTTGACCTCGCCAACGTCGTTGCTAGCGGGCGCTTTGCCGCTATCGCTCTCTTTTCTGGCAGATGCTTTGCTGCCGTTGTCGCTGGCCACCTTTTTGGCAGATGCTTTGCTGAATTGCTGCTAAGAGTGTCTCGGCCGCCCCCTTGCGGATGCTTTGTCGTATTAGAAAATTGTGAAGACAATACTACCAAAGCGTATTAGAGATGAATTTATAAATGATTGTATCATGTGCTTCGTAGAACAAGAATTTCTAGCCACAATTCAAACTGATGATGTGATCCGCTTTCATAAGATGGAGGACCGTAACCGCAGAGGGAACCTATAGGTGGTAACTACTACTGTGAAAGCTTTCTTTTTTGCTATAATTTGTCGGTTGCTATAATACTATTTTATATTTTTTTTTATATTATGATATTGTATTATTGCAACCATCAAGTTAGTACTATGGGTTTGTCCCGACCCCAGCAACAAATAATCCTGGCTTCGCCCCCATATATGGCGTTCATGCGCAAACTTGAAGGGGGACGGGTCCGGCAGCTCGTGCTAGAACCACTCGCCGAGGTCGAAGAAGGAAGACACAAAGGCAGTACCAAGCATCAAGGTCAGGAACGGAGCCACATTCAGCCCCGAGCCGACCAGAAGGCGAGACACCGGTGTGAGCCCGTAAACAGGCTCAACGCCGCCGTCGTGGACGCTGGTGAGAGTGAGCACACGCATGAGGCGTCGCAGGCATGGTGTCTTGGACGGGTGGAGCGTGACCTTGGTGACTATCTGTGGGAGGGTGGCTGAACCGCCATGCTGGTGGATGGCGTCAGGGATGCGGAGGTCTAGGGCGGCCTTGAGTGCCATGGACTTGACATAGCCCATTGTGTGGTGCCAGAGCAGGAGCTGAGCATCCAGCACGGTCTGCTGATCAGTGCTTGTGTGTTGCTTCTTGCTAAGCGCCATGGGTTCTTATGACAAAAATACTTGTTGGGTAAATCATGTCTTATTCAATCACATGGGTACGTAGTCTAGTACGTTAGAGTTAGCTCATGAGCTTGTGAAGCGTATCATGTTCTCCTGGTTACAATTATCGTTGTCTATTTACATCTCTGCATTGCATCCACCAATGTCATAATAGGAGCGATGATGGATCGTGGAGTCATCTGGAGGTAGCAGAAAAGATGGTGCCTTGATGATCGTGTCACCTTGGTGGAATGCTAACTTTGGTTAAATCATACCTAGGCAAGCCTCGGTGCATAACCCCTATTATTCTGCACTTTAGTTTATGCTTGTGCATTAAGTTTTAAGGAGTTGAATGAAATCCACTTGCATATATATCCTTATCCTATGAATCTTAGTAGAATGTCAGGATCGCGTAGCTTGCTATGCTATAGGATTCCGGTAGAAGCCGAGTGATTACCTGTTACTCGCGAGAGATAGGAATTATATTATTGTTACTATTATCATGCTACTATCAAACTGAAAATATATGGATAATAATTGGAGACCGAGCGGGACTGGGCTTGGATGGACTGGACTTGGTTGTGCAACAGAGTGGGGCTCTGGTGCGCTTGTTTTGCCTGTGTCGATTAAGGATCGTTCGTTGCATTGGATTCCATAGTCAGGTCACAGCCCTATTTATCCTGCGCATATACTTGCTTATGAGAGTGGAAAGACTTGTTTCTCTCTTGTCATGGGTTCTGGCTCTTTTCGGACCGGTTTTTTAAGTGATTATATATATTGGGTTGAGGAGGTCTAAGCACCACACTAAGGCCAGGCCTGCAGTGTTGGGGGCTTAGAGTCCAAGCTTGGACAGGGACTTGTACCCTTGACAGGAGTGGAACGGGTTGGTCTTGCTTGTGCTTGGGGTACAAGCGAGGCGTGTGTTTTTGAGGCACTTAGCTGGACACATTGATTCATGAATCGCCGTCAACTTGACGGTACAACATGACTATAATCTGGCATCTAGCAAGAACTATGGAAGATGGTAAAATGGTTCTGGTTGCATACCACCTGCTTGAGAATAGCCTTGGTGCTTACATAGAATGGTCGGTTAATGGACTAATGATGACTGCTAACAAAAAGAAATATAAGGATGTATTTAGTAATGCTTCTTACAAATGCAATAAACCCACCAGCCAGAAAGCCTTGCATAATCCTTGGAGTCTTTTCTTTCCTCCTGATGGGTAAGTCTTGCGGAGTATAATTGAGTACTCAGGGTTTGTTCTACCCTGTTGCAGGTGACAGGTTGTTGACACTTCTTAGCATCACTCGTGTTAGGTTGTCATCCCCAACATGACACCAAGAGTGTGGTTGTATTGTACTCATGCCATTTAACTATATAAAGATATTAAAGTATATATCTGCAAGCGTACAGATAAATACACCCATTGCAGCATTTCACACAAGTTTATCCTAGGTATCGTTATTTATATTTAACCAAAGGAGAACAAATAGAGGGGCACATATTAATTAAAGGCTACTCTACACATGTGATATGAATATTCGAAATCACTATCCTTTACTCTCAAACAGAAATCAATCAAATAAAAAGAGATAAAATATATGATAATCAGACCATTCAGATGATATTCCTTAGAGCAGTACTACTATGGCAAGTCATTGATCAGAATATAAAGTAAGAGAATAACTCCTAAGTAATCCGTTAACTATTAGTCATAATCTACATTGATTAGTGCAATTATATCAGGCAATCATTGGCTAGGTTATCTCATATCCATAAACAAGGAACATCTCTATTACGAAGCTGAGAAACAGAGTAACAACTAAGAAATGAGACCGCGTTCTACTAAGTTCTACACTCGGGAGTGGACTACAAAGAATTCAACAGGAATGTCACACCCGCGATCTACCACATGGCCCGGAGTATAGAGTGCATTTGCAGGTAAACAGTGTATAAGTACCACACTTGCACAATGTTGACCACCCAACCATGACTCAATAAGGTGAGTACTTTACAAATATGTGTATAAACATAATGATAAACTATCTATGCCAAATATATAATCAAAACAGACTAATCTCATAATAATCAAGGATATAATATAGATTAAGAACAAGATCATATCTAATGTATCAAGAATAATGATTAAGAACAATGAACTAGAACTAGACAATGATGAACTAGAACAATGATGAACTAGAACATAAACAATTAGAACATGAAGAACTAGAATATGAACTAGATCAAGAACAAGAAGAACTGATAAACTAGATGAATATCTAAATAACAATGTTGATACAAGAGAGAAGAACTAGATTTACCCAGCTCCTCTTGACTAGATCTGGAGCCCAAGGCTGCTTGACTCCTCTACTTCTAATTCTAATTCTAATCTAGCTATGCCTAGATCTGATGGAGCTCTAAGGAGATGAGAGTTGCTGGTTGGTCTTCTGCTTTCTGGTTGATGATTGATTGAATGAATTCCCCTCTGGAGGGGGGTCTGGGGCCTTGTTTATATATCCCAGAGCATGGAACCATGGCCCTTATATCAAATCAACCTTCACGTAAGGTTAGGATGCATCCTTGGAGACGGTTGAAGTAGCTTGCAAAGGAAGGAGACGAGGGGCAGCGGCCAGGGGCCGGTCGGCCTAGGGTTGAGGCCGGTCGGCCCTACCTGGCAGCGCCTCGTGGTGGCCCTCCTCATGGAGTCCTCTGGTGTCCTCTAGAAGCCTCTTGCGTATTCGTGATGTGGAGATTAGACCGATTGACGTGGGTTCCTTCTCGTGGAAGATATCAATTCCTGAATTATTCTGATAACCCCCTGTAAAATATAGATTCACCAAAACTCGTCGAATTTCGTTAGTTGACACCCTAAACCTATGTTGGTGATCATTTATTAGCCCTTTATATATTTATTTTAACCCTTTATTATGGTAGATAACCATCATCAACACAGGTGCTGATGAGCTGACACTTATATGTGGAAACCTCCTAGTGGACTCAGCGAGGATTTCCTTTACGATACAGAGTAGAGTTTATTCAACAAAAATCTCACCAAAAGTTTTACAAAGAAAATACTTGTAACTTGTTACTATTTCATGCTTATAAAAGTTTATCAAGTAAATGTTTAACTTACCATTAAATGGTTTCATTTTCGTTGAACTCTGATAACATTCTATATTCTGTTGATATAATTAAATGATGTAATATTCTGATGTTGTACTAAAAGTGAAATGTTGTAAGCTTTACTCTCTCATTTATGGTTCTGATGTAAAAATATGGATTTTTGAGTTCTCCCTTGTGGTGTGCTCAACGAAATCTCATAGTTAGTGCTCTCTCTTGGGTACTTAGTGTCTAGTGGAAGACAAGTACCCTTGGGAGGGCATTAGAGTATGCGGTTCTACCATAGACACCACCCAAAACTTAATGGAGGCGGTGTAAGGTCCAAATGGCTAGAGGAGGGTGAATAGCCTATTTAAAAATCTACAAGCTTCACTAAACAACAATTGTTAGTATAAAAGATGGCGACGCTAATTCTAGCGCTAGCTCAACTATACTAAGCAAGCCATCTATACAATTCTAGTGAATAAGACTATGATCTCTAATTCACACCAACAAAGCTAAGTCACTAAGCTACTTACTCCTATGTGATACAAACTACTCTAAGCACACTAGACAAGATATAGTGTAAGAATGAAAAAGGAGAGTGAATTGATTCTTATACCGATGATGTAGAGATGAGATATATCCAAAGAATCAATCACACATAATCACAAAGAGAATCCTCGGCAAGAGATGACACAAGATTTTTTTACCGAGGTTCACACTTGCTTCCCGGCAAGCTACTCCTCGTTGTGGCGATGCACCCACTTGATGGATCATGAGCTAATTGACTATCAAGAGTCAAACCCTCAGTAGGTGCTGCACATCCACTCACAAGATGGGAATCCTCCAAGCCACGAGCTCCACTAGAGTAGCCAATTCACGAACTCCCGTGGGGAAGGCTCAAGAACCCCCTGACAATCGCTTGGTGATGCTCGAAACAATCTCCAATTACATCTCTACACCACCGCTGCTCCTAGCCGTCTAGGGTGTCAGGAAATACCCAAGAGTAACAAGAAATCCGCAGCAAAACTCGAAGATCAAGTGCCGCTAGATGCAACTCTCAATGCAATGCACTTGAATCTCACTAGGATTAGCAATCAAGTAAGGAGATGAGTGGAGGGGAAGTTCTCTAGCTCAAAAGATGTCTCAATATCTCAAAAGTGCAAGAGTTATTCCTCCAAACCCGGCCACCATCTATTTATAGCTAAGGGGTAAGCAACTAGTCGTTATGCCCTGGTCGGGGGCAACAGACGCGTCCATCGCCTAGGCAACAGACGTCGTCGACCACGTCCATCGCACAGGAAGCTGCCACGTGTCCTGCATCTTCGAACTTCCAACGGTCGGCTCGCATGCAACAGACGCGTCCGACGCCCCGTTGGCCTCCGCGTCCGACGAGCAACAGACGCAGTCCAGTAAGCACCCAAAACCGTCATCCGCTCAACAGATGCGTCCAACGGAAGGGCAACAGACGCGCCTCAGCGTCTGATGCTGCCCAGCGCCTTCGCTGCCTCTATGCTCTGCTGATGCCACCGCCAGCAGACGCTGACACCACATGTCCCTCGCCCGAGCAACAGACGCACCAGTGCACCTCGCTAGCATAGTGCCGCTAGGGTTTAGCACTAGACGCTGGGTCCAGCGTCCGACGCCTGCGAAGCCAGCGTCTGTCGCCTAGTTTTCAGTGGAGAACTCTCCTGTTACTTCACCACTTCATCCAACCTTCGGTGTAAAGGAAATTAGTCATTTCAATTCCTCAAAAACGCCTGAATCCTGCCTCGCAAGCTCGGTGGGAGGGAGAGAGGACCCCAAACCCCTCTCTACAGCTCAAACACCATCGCCTTCGCAAATGTGCCAACACCACCAAGTGTACATCACCATGTGTGTTAGTATTTTTACAATCATTTTTTAAGGCATTATGCTACCCCTCTACTAGATTTAAATGCATATGCTTAGAACATTGACCTAGTATCACTTGATTCACGAGCTAACCGTGATTGTCCCTCTTGATAGTCGGCTATCAATCCTAAACCCGGTCAATCACTTCTCTACTCATCTTAGATCGGCAAAAGCAAACACTATGATTATACCTTTGCCTTGAACACTTTGTTCCATGTCCACCTCCACATGCTTGATCACCATGATCATCATTTCATGTGCATCTCCATCATGATCATCATTTCATGTCCATGCACCATCTCTTTGTGATCTTGTGGCCACCACTCTTTGCCACAAACGCCTTCATCACATGTGTTGCTTATGCCTAACTCAAAACACTTAACATATGGCATTAGCAACTTTGGTGTCATTAATTACTAAAACCAAACTTGGGCTTTCAGGTGGGCAACAAATTCAACCGCCTCCAAAAAAACTGGGCTATTAACGGAGGTGGGCACTTTTATTTACCAAGGCGGTCACATTTGCCCACCTCGTAAAATCAATTTATGGAGGCATGCGTTTTAAGACAATCGCCTCCAAAAATCCCTTATTTATGGAGGCGGCCATCTAAGCCAACCGCCTCCGTAAATTCATTTCCGGAGGCGGGCAGACTATAAGGTTTAGCCTCAGAAAAAGATGAGGCCCAAGAGAGCCAAGGCAAGGCCCGACAACCGTCACGCATATAAATACAAGGAGTTATGTTTTTTTTCCATTCACTCCTCAGTATCACACACACTCCTCTTCCTCCCTCTCCTCGCACCGAGCGGCGGAGTGTCGCACCCGTCCTCCCTCACACCGATCGAGCGGCGGCGCCCCTCTCCCTCTCCTCACACCCTTCATCCTCCCTCCCACCAGCTCCTTCTCTCTCCAAGACCGGTGAGCAGCGGCGCCCCTCTCCCTCTCCTCGCACCCCTCCTCCTCCCTCCCACCGGCTCCTTCTCCCTCCAAGACCGGCGAGCGGCGGTGCCCTCTCCCTCTCCTCGAACCCCTCCTCCTCCCTCCCACCGGCTCCTTCTCCCTCCAAGACCGGCGAGCGGTGGCGCCCCTCTCCCTCTCCTCGCACCCCCTCTTCCCTCCCACCGGCTCCTTCTCCCTCCAAGACCGGCGCGAGGAGTGGTGCGCTCCTACCGTGGCAGCGGCGAGCTCCGGTTTATGGCATCTCCTCCATGCTGGATCCGGTGTGTGGTGGCTCCTCCAGGCCAGATCCAGCGGGTGGCGGCTCCTTCATGCTGGATCCGTCGGGTGGCGGCTCCTCCAGGCTGGATCTGGCGGGTGGCAGCGTAGGAAGGCGGATCCCGGGCACCACGGCGGCTCCTCCAGGCAGATCCAGCAGATTCGCGAACCAATCCCAACAACGATGGCGTGCGGTCGGCTCCTTCTGGCAGATCCGGTCTGTGGCCACGCAAGGAGGCAGGTCTCGGCCACCACGGCGGCTGCTCCTGGTGAATCCAGTGGATTCGTGCCCCTTCTCCACCATGGCAGCAGGTGGCTCCTCTAGGCGGATCCGATTCGTGGGCTGGAAACGGGCTCGTCGGCGGGCTCGGGAACGGGCTCGCCAGTGAGCTCATGAATTTTTTTTGTTTTTTTAATTGATTAACCTTGACAGGCATTGTAAGGCACCCGCCTCCATAGATAGATTAACGGAGGCATGCAAAACAACAGCCTCCATAGTTCCCGCATTAATGTTGACCTATCGTTGGAGGCGGTTGGGTTTGCCCGCCTCCAAAAATAAAAAATTCCCATCACCATAAAAGATTCTATAGTAGTGAGGGCGACCCATGCATGCGAGCAGGGAAGCATCCCTAGTATAGAACCACTCCCTGTTCCATCCCCTATTGGACAACAGCAGGGGGAGTGCACGACACTCCGATGACATCTTGTGTGCAAAAGCTAGATCCCAACATCGCCATCTAGGGGGACCCTCCTCTGCTGATCCTACTAGGGCTTTGCACAGAAGTAGTTCCTGCATAGCTCGAAGTGATGCTCAATTCCCAAATATCCCTCACACATCATGATGAATAATGTTGTGATCTGTAAGATGTTTTTGGGGTTTTGGTGCTGAAACTCAATTTTATATAGTAGAGTAGGAGCCCCCACAACAACAAGTGTGCTAGAAGCCCATGACCATGCTTGTGGTCTCCTAGAAGGCCATGAGGGAAACCACCAAACTGTCATCAAGCGAAAGCCGAAAGGACCCACTCTCTGTATGGGGCCTTCTAGCTAGCGACTGATTGTGCTAGGAGGATCCCTCTGCACCCTAGGACCTCCAGGCACCTAGGCGCGATTGGGAACTGAAGGACCGAGAAAGGTGACTATAGGGGGTGAATGGGAGCCAACCGAAAATCATCCTATGAAGCACCAAAACTCCCAACAGTGATGCCCTCAAGCCAACTAGTGACATGATGTTAACGGTGATGACTGACGAACACAGTGGGACACACACTGTGATGGAAAGCCAAGCAAAATAACGAAACCCAAATTGGAGCTCTCCACTTCAATTACGATGAAGCAAGATTCCGATTCAAAATCCCCTAAACCAACAGGTGACTTGAGGACTGAGAAACACTGCATTTATTACATATGAACAAGCCTCTCGCCACAATGGAAAAGGCCCTTAAATGTACATCTCCATGGAAAGTTGATTTGTGCATGCATGGATTTGCAGTCAAGCGCAATGCTATGTCTAATACTCTGCAAAAATTCTGCTAAATGCTTATAGCCCTAATTAGTGATATCTATGTTTGTCTTGATAGAGGTCTCATGTGCCTAATATATACACATGTGAGTATATGTTGGTATAAAAACACTGGTAGAAAATCAATCTATAGTCCTAGTTTCCCAACCGGGACTAGGAATCCGGGATTAAAAACATGGTCCTTTAGTCCCGGTTCAAGTCCTACCTCTGTGACTCGTGGGCTCGAACCTAAGACCTCATGCATTACCTCACGTGTAGCTTTCTGCACAACCTACATAGCACATGTGATTTTGGATGGAATGCACTCCTTTTGAACTAACCCATCGACCGGAACTAAAGGTCCTCTGATGCCATGAAACTTGGGCCCAACTCTATTCGGGATTAATGTGATGAACCGAACGTCTGTTCTCAACCAGTGAAACAATTGCACGTGTGAAAGCATTATATTATATTATACTACATATTCGAACAACGTAGCCAGCACGTGGAAAAACACTAGAATAACCATGCTTTTCAAGTATCACGCACACCGTACTAGTTACATTTTTTAAATAACAAAAGAATTCTGGCTCTAGACTTATTCATAGAAAAAAGACATCAGTTGGTAAAATTATTATTACATGCATACACAAGGTAGTCACCACTCACATGGTTTAACATCAATGACTAATGCATCACCACTCACAAAGTTGTCCACGTGATGCAAATAACTGTGTGGCTGCTGATTCTCGCAGCCGAAATGCTGGGCGCTTTCAAGTTTCAACGACCTTTCTTTTTTTTTTTTGCGAGAACCAGTTATAGACGCGACGCTTACGTACATGAACGCATACTCACCCCTATAAACGCACGCATGCACACCCTAACCCTGTGAACACAAAACTTGAGATTGACAAGTCACCACAGGCGTCTCGCCATCGACCGGAACATCACCTACCACTGAAAGAATAGCGCCGTCAAATTCTGAAATAAATTCAGAAAAACATAAACACTCATGTCAAGTCGAGGGTTTAAACCTGGGTGAACAGGTTCCACCTCAAGAATCTAGTCAGCTGACTATGCTCACTTCGCATTTCAACAACCTTTCTTTGCTGTCAACCTGTGCGCTGCCCAAACCTGCAACAGGGCCGCCCACAACAGCACTTGTTACATGCATGAACTTCTATGGGTAGACCTCTATGATCGACCGAACACCCAGGACAGGTATGATCTTGTAAGAGCTAAATCCGGCTTCAAAAATGATCTTCTTCCACTCTTTCTCATCTCGTTCGGCTCCATTGATAGTCATGATAAAGAGATCAAACAAGACTTGCGTCTCGACATGCTTCTGGTCGGATGACCCCACTCCAACCACGATATCCATTATTATTACCTTCCCTCCTTCGGATGGTATAGCCCTCTTGCAGTTCTTCAATATCTTGACACATTCAGCGTCACCCCAGTCATGCAGAACCCACTGAAATAAACCAAATAAATGTAAGTAGCGAATCACAAAATCATGAACCATTTTGTTTTAAAAATCTGATCCCGTACCTTGAGGAAGACAACGTTTGCCGATGGAACGCTCTCCAACATGTCGCCGGCGACGTACTTCACGTTGGTGTTAGTCGGAGCAGCGGCGACAACGTTTGGGAGGTCGAGCACGCTGCACTCGATGTGCGGGAACGCCTTTGCGATGGCCTGGGTCACGCCACCGAGCCCGCCGGCGACGTCGACCAAGGAGCCGCTAATCCCCTGGAAAACGTCGCCGCACTCCTTGACCATGACGTCCATGATGAACTCTTTGTCCGCGACCATCCCGTTGTCACAGAGCTTGGCGAAGCTCGCGTCGTGTCTGGCCAGGTCCCACACGTGCCGTCCGTGCGTCAACTTGAACGGGGACGGGTCCGGCAGCTCGTGCTGGAACCACTCGCCGAGGTCGTTTATAGTGGTTGAGCGCTCTGATGATCTTTGAGATGCCGACACAATGATTTGCCTACTTGTTGGTTTCTACTCCAGTGGTCAAATGGAAATGCTCCGGCGTGCACGAGTTTCACGCGAGAAGGGAAGATGAGCACCCAATTCCAGATCAGCGAACGTACGCTCCTTTGTTCGCCTAGCGAACGATTGCCATCACAAGGTGGGTTCGATCGACGCGAAATCTTATCTTATCATCTCGCCGTGACCTGTCATGTTAATGGAGAACTAATAATCGCGAAACAGAGACCTTTGCGCACTATATTAGGGACACACGTTGAACATGTGGGCGCACCATGTAAGATGGAAAATGCATTAGGGACACGTCCAATAGAATGAAAGCGACAGCTGGCCGAATGAGCACACAGCAAGGAAACAGGAGAGAAATTTTGGATTACACGTATTGATTCGTACTGGACTTTGGCTGGGGACTGGGGTTCTGCCATATTAATTTGTACTGGACTTTGGCTGATATATACTCCCTTTCTGAACATGGTACTTGGCGCCAAAGGGTCAAAAAGTAAGGAATATTTTACCATATGTCTTTAGGTGCATGGTGAAATAAATCAAGGGTAAGGAATATTTTACCATATCATATCATTATTTTTCTTATAATAGGAGTCCTGGAATTGAATCTCATTCCAATAATCATATTCTAGGAATTAGATTTTTTTTTTCAAGAACACGCTACACTCGTATTTCATTAAGAGGAGACAGAAGTTTGTACAATTTATCAGACAAACACCGGCCAATTGCCAGCATTCGCCGAGCAGAAAGGGCGAGCCAAAAAAAGTCACAACTGCTTAGTGGCGTCGTACTAGGGTTGATTACAAAGCGATACAATTAGCGTCCGACGCTAGCAATTAGATTCACTAGTATTGATTCTTCATCACCGTTGGGTCGGCAGACCCATCATCGTCTTATATTGGTGATAATCAGCAATAGAGGTTATGATGGACGGTTTGCTACTAGCGGTGATAAGTTTATTTCACCGCCGATTTGAGTAGCCACATTACGGTGCCAAATTGACATCACTGCTGGCCACAGGCCACAGTATCCACCCGCTGGTGAAAATCAATTTAAGAAAAAAAAACAGTCATCAACGCCGAGATGCGCACTATCTAGCACCATGGGCCCACTGCCAAGCGAGGGCTGGCTCCGCACTGAGATGCCACCACGGCAAAGTCGGGGGCGACAAACATAGCTGCACCAAGATCTGGTGCAGCCGCACAAAGGGCTGTCACTGCCACCATCAAGATCCGTTGCGTCATGATCCAGAGGCCGTGGGGTGCCTGTGCAAGGTGCCGCCACACCCGCCTGCTTGCGTCGGGCATCTGAAAGGTTTATGTTTGGTGTTGGTAATTAGTGACAATGCCTAAGTACTAATCCTATGCCTAAGTTGTATGTAGCATATGAGGATTAGTACATTCCAAGGTTGGTGGCAAGATGGACATGGTGATCATGATGGCCACACTTGGATTTGGACGCAACCCTACGTGATCAAGGCAAAGGTATATGCTTAAGGGTTGTGTTTTAGTAACCAAGACACCTAGTGGGTGTGGTTACATTATAGGATAGGTAGCCGTACTATAAAGAGGGGAATGACGCGGCTATTTAACTCCTAAGTGCCTCTAGGTGTGGATTTCATAATCATATGCATTTGGATAGAACTAATAATGCCTCGAAAAATGATTGTGAAAATGCTAACACACTCGCACATAACGAGATCACTTGGTGGTGTTAGCACATTTGCGATGGCGGTGGAGTTTGAGCGGTAGCGAGGGTTTGGGGTCCTCTCTCCCTCCCGCCGAGCTTGCGAGGCAGGATTCAACTAAAATTTTGAGCACACAAGTAGGGGGAGCAAGCTCTTAAACATGAATGTTGCATTTCCTTGTGCACTTCATATGTATGATGCATAGTTATGCATTTCTTTTTCTCCGATACATTGCGTCCGGTCAGTTACGGGACCAGCGCGTCCGGTCGAGCCCAGCGCGTCCGGTCGTTGCGACCAGCGCGTCCGGTCGTGCTTCGCGAATATAGCCGTTGTGTGATCGGCGCGTCCGGTCAGTTTGACCAGCTCGTCCGGTCAGCGCGACTTCGGCTGTTTCAAGTGAGTAACGGCTATATTCGAAGGGGTACGTCTATAAATACTCGTTGGCCGGCTCAAGGCTCTCTCCCTTGGACTTTTGACATACTTGTGAGCACTTTGAGCTAAGCAACTCCCCTCCCACTCATCTCTCTTGCTTCTTTGCATATTCGAAGTGAGATTGAGTGATCCAAGTGCATTTGCATTGTGAGATAGCATCTAGTTGGCACTTGGTTGTTGATTTGCTGCGGGATTCTTGTTTCTCTTGGTGGTTGCCGCCACCTAGACGGCTTGGAGCAGCTTGGAGGCGTTGGCAAGAGTTGGTGATTGTTCTTGGCCACCTCCGGTGATTGTGAGGGGTTTGTGCCTACCTCGGCGAAGCGCCAAAGGCAACATTAGTAAATTGCTCGTGTCATTGCAACCTTTTGCCATTTGGTAGGTTCTTGTGGCGCCTTTTGAGAGGCTCGGTGTGAGACTGATTAGCCACCGAACCACGTGGTGAAGAGGGACACAACGGGGACTAGCGTGCCGGCAAGCACGTGAACCTCGGGATAAATCTTCGTGTCATCACTTTCATATTGTGATTCATTGATCTCGGTGTTCGGTTGTATTGGTATTTATTGTTGATCATATTGGTTGGCTCAATACTTCGCCCCTCGGTGAAACTCTCCTAACTCAACTCCGCATTACTTTCTTAGTTATCTTTGCTAGCTAGTTAGCTTTGCTAGAGTAGCTCTTTTGTGTAGCTTGCTAGTTGTAGTTGTAGTTACCTTCTCGGTTTGACTTGTGCGGTTGAGTGCCATTATACTAGAATTGTGAATTGGATAGGTGGCTTGCAAACACCCCGTAGGCTAAGCAAAATTCGCATCTCGCTATTTGTTGTATTGATAAACTTGTTTAGCTTGTCTTTGTAGAAATTTTTAAAAGACTATTCACCCCCTCTAGCCATCAAGACCTTTCAAGTGGTATCGGAGCCGTGGTCACCGTTTACAAGGCTTAACAACCTCGGTGCAAGATGGCTCAAGTTATGTTCAATCATGTTAATGGCAAGCCTCCATTCTTTGATGGCGTCTCTTCCTTTGATTATTGAAAAAGGAAGATGAAGCAATATCTAGGCAATATACATGAGAAGGTTTGGGATGTAACCAAAGAAGGATACATCATTCTTGATGAAGAAAATCTCACTCCAAATGACCACATCAACAAACAATGCAACACGGCGGCACTTGACACAATCTACCGTGCCATTGATGACAAAGTATTTGAGCAAATCAAAGATCTTGAAAAGGCAAATGAGCTTTGGATAAGGCTTGAAGAAACATATGAAGGCACTTCAACGGTAAAAAGTGCCAAGCTATATATGCTCAAGGAAAAGTTCTACACTTTCAAGATGAAGGATGATGAATCCATCCCGGAGATGTTCTATAGGCTCCAAGTCATTGTCAATGATCTCAAGGGGCTTGGAGAGAAGGTTGAGGACAAGGACTTCTCACACAAGTTCTTGATGTGCTTACCCAAGAAGTTTGCCACCTTGAGAAGAATGATCTTTAGAGAGGGATTGGACAAGGTCAAACCAACCGATGTGCTTGGAGATATAATGACCGATGCTCAATACAATGATGATGAAGATGAGGTAGAAGAGAAGAAGGAGACCAAGGTCAAGCAAGAGAAGCCCATTGCATTCAAGGCTTCATCTTCTAAGGGCAAGAGCAAGGCGGAGAGTGATGATGATGATCCATTCGATGATGAGACCATGGCCCTCCTAGTGCACAAGATGGGAAGGTTCATGAAGAAGAAAGGATATGGTGCAAGAAAGAGAAGGGACTTCATGAAGGCAAAGGAGGTGCTTTGCTACAATTGCAATAGCCCCGATCATGTAGTGGCAAAGTGTCCCTATGAAGATAAAAGATATCATGATAGGGAGTTGAAGTTGAAGAAGAACAAGAAGGACAAGAAGGAGAAGAAAGAGAAGAAGAGCTTCACTATCAATAAGAAGAAGAAGGGTGGTGGTTATGTGGTCACTTGGGATAGTGACAACTCCGATAGTGATGATGATGAAAGCTCTAGTGACGATGAGAGGACCACTCGGCGAGCCATTGCAAGCATCGCCCTCTCCAACAAGCCATCCATCTTCGACACTACATCAACATGCCTTATGGCCAAGCCCACCAAGGTAAAATATGATGATAGTGATGATGATTCTTGTGCTAGTGATGCTTGTAGGAGTGATGATGAGGAGGATGAGGACTACTCCAAGGATGATCTATTGGACATAATAGATCAAATGAGCAAAGGCTACAAGAAGACCACCAAGAAATACAAAATCTTGGAACAAGAGCTCATTGCCAAGAGCAATGAAAATGATGTCTTGATGGAGGAGCTTGTTGCTCTCAAAAAGAGTAAGGAGTGCAAAGGAATTGAACAAGAGCTCAAAGCTCTTAGGAAATCCTTTGATGAGCTAGAGGCCTCTCGTGAGTGTCTAAAGGAAGACCACGAGGACCTTGAAGTTGCTCACACTAGGCTTAAGGAAGCTCACTCCACTCTACTTGAGCTCATCAAGGAAAAGGACCTCAAGTTGGAGAAGTTCATGAAGGAAGCTAAGGAGGAGCAAGTGATTGTCACTTGTGATATTGGACTAACATGTGATATTATTGATGATTCTTTATTTGTTGGTCCTACTAATGCTTCATGTAGCTCATCATCATCCACCACAATCAACTCTACCTCTACTACTAGTGATTCATCACTTGTGATTGAGAATGAGACTCTCAAGAAAGAGGTGGATGATCTCACCCGCGCATTAGGCAATGCCTATGGTGGGGATGCCCGCTTGCTAAGATGCTTGGGTAGCCAAAGGTTCTCTCTTAACAAAGAGGGCTTGGGTTATACTCCCAAGAAGGGCAAGGCGGCCTTTGCTACTCTAAAGCCTTGCTTTGTGAAGAGCAATGGTCGTTATTGCAATAGATGCAAGCAAGTTGGGCATCTAGAGATTAATTGTATTAAAATAAACAACAACAACAACAACAAGTTTCATGCTAAAATGGTTTACATTCCTTTTGATTCTTGTTATGTGCTTACCAAGGGTGAGAAAGGTGTGCATGCTAGGTTTGTTGGTACACCAATTGTAGGTCCAAAGAAGAAGGCCATTTGGGTACCAAAGAGCTTAGTTACTAACCTCCAAGGACCCAAACAAGTATGGGTACCTAAGAAACATTAATTTTTTTTGTAGGTAAATTATAAGGCCGGAGGAAGGCATTGGGTGCTTGATAGTGGGTGCTCTCAACATATGACCGGTGATTCAAGAATGTTCAACTCTCTCAAATCAAATGATAGTGGCATTGATAGTATCACATTTGGTGACAATAGCAAGGGTGATGTGAAGGCTCTTGGAAGGATTGCAATCTCAAATGATCATAGCATTTCCAATGTGCTCCTTGTTGAAAAGTTGAACTTCAATCTTCTCTCGGTTGCTCAATTGTGTGATCTTGGTTTCAAGTGCATATTTGGTGTTGATGATGTGGAGATAGTTAGTGTTGATGGCTCCAACTTGATCTTCAAGGGCTTTAGATATGAGAATCTATACTTGGTTGATTTCAATGCTAGTGACACTCAACTCTCAACATAAGCTCACCAAATCAAGTATGGGTTGGTTATGGCATAGAAGACTTGGTCATGTTGGCATGAAGCAATTGAACAAGTTAGTGAAGCATGACTTAGTTAGATGCTTAAAGGATGTCACATTTGAGAAAGATAAGCTATGTAGTGCATGTCAAGCCGGAAAGCAAGTAGGCAACACTCATCCATTGAAAAGCATTATGAGTACTTCCAAGGCATTTGAGTTGTTGCACATGGATTTATTTGGGCCAACTACATATACAAGCATTGGTGGCAACAAGTATGGCTTTGTGATTGTGGATGATTTCACTAGATATACATGGGTATTCTTTCTTGGGGACAAGAGTGATGTATTTAACATATTCAAGAAGTTCATCAAGAGAGTACAAAATGAATTTGAGACCACAATCAAGAAAGTGAGAAGTGACAATGGAAGTGAGTTTAGAAATACAAGAATTGATGAGCTATGTGATGAGCTTGGAATCAAACATCAATTCTCGGCCAAGTATACACCTCAATCAAAATGGCTTAGTTGAGAGGAAGAATAGAACCTTAATTGATATGGTAAGATCAATGTTGAATGAGTATAATGTGAGTCATTCATTTTGGGCCGAAGCAATCAACACGGCTTGCTTCTATAGCAACCGCCTCTATTGCCACAAGTTCCTAGAGAAGACACCATATGAGATCTTAAATGGAAGAAAGCCCAACATTGCATACTTTCGGGTATTTGGTTGCAAATGCTACATCTTGAAGAAGGGCACTAGATTGAGCAAGTTTGAGAAGAAATGTGATGAAGGATTCCTACTTGGTTACTCCACTACTAGCAAAGCTTATAGAGTTTGGAATTTGGCTAGTGGTTTACTTGAGGAAGTTCATGATGTTGAGTTTGATGAAACAAATGGCTCTCAAGATGAGGAAAATAACTTGGATGATGTGAGAGGAACTCAATTGACTAATGCTATGAAAGAAATGGATATTGGTGATAATAGGCCAAAGCAAGTGATTGATGTGGATGACAACAAAGATCAAGTGCTCCAAAGTCCAATTACACAAGCTAGTGGTTCTCTAATGCAAAATCAAGCTAGTACATCATCTCAAGTGCAACAAGATCAACAAGTGGCTAGTTCATCATCTCCGACTCATGATCAACATCAACATCCAAGCAATCAAGTCCAAGTGCTTCAACCAACTAACATTGCAAGAGACCATCCATTGGATTCCATCATTGGTGACATACAAAGGGGAGTTCAAACTAGATCAAGATTGGCATCATTTTGTGCTCACTCTTCTTTTGTGTCAATGGAAGAACCTAAGGATATTGATAAAGCATTGAGAGATCCGGATTGGGTAAATGCAATGCATGAAGAGCTCAACAACTTCAAGAGAAATGAAGTATGGGAACTAGTTGAGAGGCCTAAGGATCATAATGTCATTGGAACAAGATGGGTTTTTCGCAACAAGCAAGATCAAGATGGGATAGTAGTAAGAAACAAAGCAAGACTAGTGGCTCAAGGTTACACACAAATAGAGGGTCTTGACTTTGGTGAAACATATGCCCCGGTTGCAAGATTGGAAGCAATTAGGATCTTACTTGCCTATGCTTGTGCTCACAATATCAAGCTATATCAAATGGATGTGAAAAGTGCATTTCTCAATGGGTACATTCAAGAGGAGGTGTATGTGGAGCAACCTCCCAGTTTTGAAGATGACAAGAAACCCAACCATGTATACAAGCTAAGGAAAGCTTTGTATGGATTGAAGCAAGCACCTAGAGCATGGTATGAAAGATTGAGGGACTTCTTGCTATCCAAAGGATTTGTCATGGGCAAAGTTGATACAACACTATTCACTAAGAAGATTGGGAAAGACTTGTTTGTATTACAAATATATGTTGATGATATCATCTTCGGTTCAACCAATCAAGATTATTGTGATGAGTTTGGAAAAATGATGGCAAAGGAATTTGAAATGTCAATGATTGGTGAACTTAGTTTCTTTCTTGGACTTCAAATCAAACAAATGAAGGAAGGAACATTTGTGAGCCAAACCAAGTACATCAAAGATATGCTCAAGAAGTTTGGCATGGAAGATTTAAAGGGCATTACAACTCCAATGGGCACTAGTGGAAGCTTGGATAGTGACAAGAGTGGCAACATGGTGGATCAAAAGCTATATAGATCAATGATTGGTAGCCTACTCTATGTGACGGCATCAAGGCCCGACGTAATGTTTAGTGTATGTATGTGTGCAAGATTTCAAGCCTCACCAAGAGAAAGTCATCTAAAGGCAACAAAGAGAATATTGAGGTACTTAAAGCATACACAAGATGTTGGATTGTGGTATCCCAAAGGTGCAAGCTTTGAGCTAGTTGGATATTCGGATTCCGACTATGCCGGTGACAAAGTGGAGAGAAAGAGCACTTCCGGGACTTGTCAATTGTTGGGAAGATCACTTGTCTCATGGTCATCCAAGAAGCAAAATTGTATTACACTATCTACCACCGAAGCCGAATACATCACCGCGGGTAGTTGTTGTGCACAAATCTTGTGGATGAAGGCAACATTGAAGGATTTTGGAATCAATTTCAAGAATGTGCCATTGCTATGTGACAATGAAAGTGCCATGAAGCTAACCAACAATCCTGTTCAACATCAAAGAACAAAGCATATTGATGTTCGTCATCATTTTATTAGAGATCATCAACAAAAGGGTGACATTGCTATTGAGAGTGTGGGCACCGAAGATCAATTAGCCGATCTATTCACCAAGCCACTTGATGAGAAGAGATTTCACAAGCTAAAGAATGAGTTGAACATACTTGACTTCTCCAACATGAGTTGATGCACCTCCATGATATGACATGCCTCTCTTTCGAGCCCCAAGGTACTTTTGGTTGACATGTCATACATTCTATGCTAAGGACTTGTTTAGTGCATCTAGTCATGATTTCTTATGTTTTAGGCTCATTTATGAAAATCAAATGACTTTGAAGTTTATATGGTGCCACTATTGTTTCCATGACTTGTATGATCTAGTGGTAGCATATAACTTGTTTAAGTAGCTTGTGATCCTAAGTGTTTAATCTAGATCACTTGTCTAAATATTTGCTTCAACATGGTGCATGATAACCCTTCTAGTGAGGTGTGAAGAAGCTTGCCCTTGGATCAAACCGAAGCATTTTATTTATGCAAGCAATCTAGGTTGAATCACAAACTTGATCCTCACCCCATAATTCAACACGATAATCTTTCTAAAATTGGTCCCTTATGGTCATTGGTGCCAAAGGAGGAGAAAAATGTTGTTCACAAAGATAGATTCGAAAGGGGGAGAAAACCTAAAGGGGAGAATCGTTAAAAGAAGGGGATCAACTAAAATTTTGAGCACACAAGTAGGGGGAGCAAGCTCTTAAACATGAATGTTGCATTTCCTTGTGCACTTCATATGTATGATGCATAGTTATGCATTTCTTTTTCTCCGATACATTGCTTGTGTGGTGACTTGCTAATACAATTTGAATGATGTATTGAAGTACTAGCATGAATAGGAAGTAGTTAGATTTTTCTTGTTTCATGTTTTTCAAAGCGGTACTAGAACCTTGTTTATAATGTTGATCTCATGAGGTTTCTAGTTATGTTTGTGCTTTTCCAAGTGGTATCCAACTACACAAGGTGCTAAGATGGTGTTTATCGTTACTCCGATGGTATCACGCTTCAAAGGTCTATAATCTAAAACACTTAGCACCTATTGGTAGTCAATGCTCCTAATCTTTCCTATCTAACATGTATGCTTCCAAAATCCAAACATATAGCATACATGTAGGGGGAGCCATTGCTATCAATTTGAATTCATGATCACTTGTCCATACTTCTTACACATGGTAATATACTTGGACAATGTGACATGGGTTCAATCAAAATTTTATCATAATATCTTTGTGAAAGGGTTGTCACCAATTACCAACAAGGGGGAGATTGAAAGTCCTATGTTTGGTGTTGGTAATTAGTGACAATGCCTAAGTACTAATCCTATGCCTAAGTTGTATGTAGCATATGAGGATTAGTACATTCCAAGGTTGGTGGCAAGATGGACATGGTGATCATGATGGCCACACTTGGATTTGTACGCAACCCTACGTGATCAAGGCAAAGGTATATGCTTAAGGGTTGTGTTTTAGTAACCAAGACACCTAGTGGGTGTGGTTACATTATAGGATAGATAGCCGTACTATAAAGAGGGGAATGACGCGGCTATTTAACTCCTAAGTGCCTCTAGGTGTGCATTTCATAATCATATGCATTTGGATAGAACTAATAATGCCTCGAAAAATGATTGTGAAAATGCTAACACACTCGCACATAACGAGATCACTTGGTGGTGTTAGCACATTTGCGATGGCGGTGGAGTTTGAGCGGTAGCGAGGGTTTGGGGTCCTCTCTCCCTCCCGCCGAGCTTGCGAGGCAGGATTCAACTAAAATTTTGAGCACACAAGTAGGGGGAGCAAGCTCTTAAACATGAATGTTGCATTTCCTTGTGCACTTCATATGTATGATGCATAGTTATGCATTTCTTTTTCTCCGATACATTGCGTCCGGTCAGTTACGGGACCAGCGCGTCCGGTCGAGCCCAGCGCGTCCGGTCGTTGCGACCAGCGCGTCCGGTCGTGCTTCGCGAATATAGCCGTTGTGTGATCGACGCGTATGGTCAGTTTGACCAGCGCGTTCGGTCAGCGCGACTTCGGCTGTTTCAAGTGAGTAACGGCTATATTCGAAGGGGTACGTCTATAAATACTCGTTGGCCGGCTCAAGGCTCTCTCCCTTGGACTTTTGACATACTTGTGAGCACTTTGAGCTAAGCAACTCCCCTCCCACTCATCTCTCTTGCTTCTTTGCATATTCGAAGTGAGATTGAGTGATCCAAGTGCATTTGCATTGTGAGATAGCATCTAGTTGGCACTTGGTTGTTGATTTGCTGCGGGATTCTTGTTTCTCTTGGTGGTTGCCGCCACCTAGACGGCTTGGAGCAGCTTGGAGGCGTTGGCAAGAGTTGGTGATTGTTCTTGGCCACCTCCGGTGATTGTGAGGGGTTTGTGCCTACCTCGGCGAAGCGCCAAAGGCAACATTAGTAAATTGCTCGTGTCATTGCAACCTTTTGCCATTTGGTAGGTTCTTGTGGCGCCTTTTGAGAGGCTCGGTGTGAGACTGATTAGCCACCGAACCACGTGGTGAAGAGGGACACAACGGGGACTAGCGTGCCGGCAAGCACGTGAACCTCGGGATAAATCTTCGTGTCATCACTTTCATATTGTGATTCATTGATCCCGGTGTTCGGTTGTATTGGTATTTATTGTTGATCATATTGGTTGGCTCAATACTTCGCCCCTCGGTGAAACTCTCCTAACTCAACTCCGCATTACTTTCTTAGTTATCTTTGCTAGCTAGTTAGCTTTGCTAGAGTAGCTCTTTTGTGTAGCTTGCTAGTTGTAGTTGTAGTTACCTTCTCGGTTGACTTGTGCGGTTGAGTGCCATTATACTAGAATTGTGAATTGGATAGGTGGCTTGCAAACACCCCGTAGGCTAAGCAAAACTCGCATCTCGCTATTTGTTGTATTGATAAACTTGTTTAGCTTGTCTTTGTAGAAATTTTTAAAAGGCTATTCACCCCCTCTAGCCATCAAGACCTTTCAGCATCCTGTGCTCCGTCCACTCCCACCCCCCACGTCAAGGAGCCGCCTGCGCCCAATGGTTGTCGCCGCCCGGAGGGAGAGAGAGCAAGGTGCTTTTGCTGAAAGGGAGAAAGAAAGGAAGGGAAGAAGGGAGAGGTAGGCTGAGAACCATGGGAGGATGGGCGAACGGTTCCACGTGAGCGAGTCATAGAAAGAATGCGGCCAGAGAGGGAATCGCATGAGCAAGCTCACTGCTCCAGTTTTTCACCGTCAGGTCTTTTCTTGAACCGGTGGTGGAAATGATTTTCATTTGCGGTTCAGGACAAGAAAAGGTAGTGATATATTATCACCAAAAGTTCTAATAAAACCCCCGTGAGAATGCCGTTGAAAAAACCCCACATATGTAGTAGTCATTCTAGAAGAATATTTGATTTAATCCAATTTCTAGTTTGGCGGATGGAATTTTTTTCTTAAGACGGATCAATGTATAGTGAAGGTTAAAAACGTTGGGGATGCATGACAAGCTGCTGGGGTTGTGGTAGATAGCCTGAGGCAGACATGTGATTGCGATGTCCGTGGCGTTGAGGATGCATGCTGCCGGAGCAGAGGCAGTTACCAAGCTGAGGAACGAAGATGGGTGAGCGGAGGTCACGGAGTCAACGATGACATGGGATCTTCACTCGCTCACCTGAGTAAGTGCATAGCAGAGGAACGAGAACAATACCGATGTCTTGTCCGGAACTGGCAGGAAGTGGAGGAGTGGGCACTTGGAAACCCTTGTTTGATATGGAGCCCAGGGGTGTCCCAGCGCCCTCTAGCTGCAACTCTCGCTGTTTGATTCACTTCGCCTAGTTTTCGGCCCGGCCCGCGGCGTGCAAATTCCCCTCTCTCTCTTGGCTCCCAGGAAACGAGATGGAGGTCCATTTCCTAGCAGCCCGGCTCGCTCCAGCGGGTGAGCGGCTCGCTAGCTTGAGTGCTGGAGCGCGTGCTCGGGTCACCTCCGTAGCCGCGCACACCTCCGCGCGCCGTTCGCGCTCGCCGCCGCCGCTGCAGGCACGCATGCGGCTGCCGCCACTGCAACTCCAATCGCCATGGCCATGTGCCAGCGGAGAGGTAGAACCCAATGGCGTCCCCGGCGTGGAGCCCCTTCTCCTTCACGGACCAGCTCCACACCTTCCCAGCGGCGTCCTCGAAGTTGAGGAGTATGCCCTTGCACTCGCACGCCGTCTTGTCAAAGAGGTGCTCGCGCGCCGCGGCCGCCGCCGTGGCCGCGTCCGTGGCTACTCGCCCATTCCTAGTGAGCATGGGCGCCGTGGCCGACCGCTGCAGCAGCGGAGGACGACGGTGAGGACCCTACTGCCTCACTGCGTCCACCAGTGGTGCCGAGCCTCCGAGCGCACGAGGTAGAAGACGACGCCAGCGACGGCCCCCAGGCTCCCAGGTGACGGCGTCGATGCTCCCATGCTCTGCGTCGGCGCTCCCAGGCTCTACGGCCGAGTGGCACGTAGGTGACGGGGGTGGTGCTCGCAGACTTAGTGTCGGGCCTCCGTCAACGGTTCCTCCTCCCGTTCTCAGATCCCGCCGTTGCTGACTCCGAGCTATGTCACGGTGGTGCTAGTCCTACGTGTTCCTCACCGCCGCCCAATGGCCCAACCGGCGCCTACCAACTGCTCGTTGAAATGCCAACAAGAGAAGAGGAGAGGTAACATCACCATATTCTAGAAGCAAGGTTACCGTATCCATCTGGTATATCCTATCAAACACAATCCTAATTTAGCCTGGCTCAAAAGGAACATGAGAATCAAACAGGGGAAGTTGTACCAAGAAAACTAGGATAGAGGTGGCCACAACCAGGCCAACTGGCCGGGCCGGCCAGGAGCCAGAAATCAAACAAGCCCCTAGTCACCAAGGTGTAGAGGAGAGGCGAGAGAATAGAGCATATGCCTGCCAAGGCAGTGCTCGGGGATGGAGGAGGGGTCAGGGCGAGTTGGGGGTACGAAATATTGGGCGACAGTTAAAGAACTGCCGGTGGACCGCGCACCGGGACCGGATGGTTTCACTGGGCTGTTCTACAGGGCTAGCTGGACCATCATCAAGCAAGATGTGATCAGCGCATTTAACGCGCTCTGGTCCCTTGACGCAAGAAGCTTCCACTTATTGAATGACGCACTGATGATCTTGCTCCGTAAGAATCAAGCCCCTACTCGGCTAAAAGACTACAGACCCATAAGTTTGATGCACATGATGCACAGCTTCAGTAAGCTGTTCGCGAAGTGCCTCGCCAGACGGCTGGCTCCGAGGCTTGCCGAGATTGTCGCGCCAAATCAAAGTGCGTTCTTCAAGCGGAGGTCCATCCATGATAATTTCAGAGCCGTCCAGCTAGCCTGTCGTTGGATGCATCAGAAAGGCGCCACTGCGGTCCTGCTGAAGATTGACATAGCCAAAGCATTTGACTCGGTTGATTGGCCATTTTTGCTGGAGGTTCTGCAACATATCAGATTCCTGAGGAGGTGGACTAATTGGATTTCCATCCTATTGTCCACGGCAATGTCAGGATATGGCCATGGGCTTATGGGCCGGTAAGCAGGCTCCTCACCAAAGGCCCAAGAAAGACACTACGACTACAAAAGCAATAGCTGGTGGACGGAAATGGGGGAATCAATTATCAACAAAAATACCTTTCCTCTTAATACTGTTCATCTTCCCCAACTCTAAATTCCTTCCTCTCTGTACCCTGCTTCTCTTCCCGATTCCTCCTATTTGCTGATTCCAGACCTCCCTCCCTCTAAGATCTTATCCTGCTACCTCTGAATCGAGTTATCAGTGAATCAATCGGGTGTGGTTGCTAATAATTGGTATCAGAGACACCGATCCTCGGTTCGGTATCCATCACCATGAGTCCTCTCGACGCCAAGCTCATCCTCGACGAGATCGCCAAGCTGAATCGGTGCTTCGACGAGTCCTACGCTCGGATGGAGCGGTGCTTCTCACGGTCCCTGGCCGCGCTGGAGCCGCGGGGTGACGCCGTCGAGCTTCGCGTTGGCAGCCCCGAGCAGTTCGGTGCGACGCAGCCCATCATGGCTGACAACTGGGGTGGCCTCTTCGGAGAGATCCCAACGCCCGACGCCATCTCCACCGACTCCGACGCACCTCCCTTCACGCCCGCGCCTGAGACTATGAGTTTCACAGCACCGATGGTGACGCTGCCTCCACCGTCGAGCCCAACCCCGACCCCAAGGCGGGCCACGCCACGCTCGTCGCTGTGAGAGTCCTCACCTCGACGATATCGTCGATCTCGACCGCCTCAGCATCCTTCCCGACGTGCTGCTCGGCAACATCGTCTCCCTCCTCCCCCTCAAGGACGCTGCACGCACGGCAGTGCTTTCTGTTAGGATGATCTCCACTAACAGACCCAACGGTCTGTTGGGCCTTTGATCCGCGCCCTGATCGGGGGCGCCCAGCCCATCTATGGCTGGCGGGCCCCCGTCACCCTGCGCTATATATAGAGGTGGGGGCCGGCGGCTCTACTCACGAGGTTGGCCGGAGCCGTACTCCCACCTGACATACCCTAACACCCGATCTAGAGAGGGGCGCAGGAGGTGACGGGAAGCACTGCCGCCACGCCCTCTTCTCCGACACCGACGACCTCTCCACGGACGACATGGCTGCCTCCGGTTCATCTACATCCACGCCTCCCGCTGGTTTGCACATTCCCACTCTATCATATTACATATCTAGATATGTACTGGAAATCTAAATGCCCACCGATCTACCCACTGTGGCCCTAGATCCAACATTTGGTACCGGAGCCACGGTTTTTCTAGTGTGTAGATCCGGTTTTGGGTAAAAGAAAGAAAGAATCACCCGATTTCAAATCGGGAAAAGGATTAATACCCTAACCCTAGAATCGGGACCCACTGTAACCCTAACCCTAATTTTACTGGGGTAAAAGAAAAGAAGACGGCCGTGATGGGAAGGGCTTTTACCTAGATTACCTTCCCACCGGTTGAACACTGCCGTTGTGCGGATGGAGAAGTTCCGCCGCCATGTGCGATGGCCACCGTCCAGACCTCGCCACGGCCACGGACTTCGGGCCACAGGGCACCACCACGCGGCTCCTCGACGGCGGTGTGCTCCGCCTCGGGCGAGCACACACGCCGGCGAGAGGGCGCGGGATGGCGCCACCTCTTTTCTTCTCCGGTCGAACCGTTCCCTCTCGGCTGGTAGTGAATGGAAGAGAGAAAGAAACGGGAGGAACGGAAAAAGAAAGGCGGGCGGAGGGCGGCCGCCGGCGTGCGCTCGCCCACCGCCGTTTTGCCGCCGCGGTGGCGTGCGGTGAGAGGAAAGTGCAGCCAAGAGCTGTGGTAGAGAGAGAAGAAAGGGAATCGAATGAGATCTAGGGTTTTGGTCAAGGCCGGCGGAGGCGTTTTTGTTGCCCCGATCGGCGCGCACAGCCGTCCATCAAAACCGACGGACGAGATTGACTGGTCCGAAATCGGCCCAGGCGGGCAGAGGCGCCAGGCCGCTTTCCCGGCCCAGGCCCAGGTTGCGGCCTGGGCGCGGGGAGCCAGCCGGCGTGCGCGTTCGGGCCGAGGAAACTAGCCGGCTTTTGCTGGGCCGCGGTGTCGACTTGGGCCGTATTGGGCCAAAAGGCAAAGATCGGCAAACACAAAAAAAAAAGGAGGCTAGCAGGCCTGCTGCCAGTCGCTGGGCCGCAATACGGGCGTTAATTGGGCTGCGCTGGGCCGGCCTACTGCCAGTCGCTGGGCCGCACCGCGTTTTCGGTCACAGAGGCTTGGGCCGACCGTTTGAGCGCGTGGGCCGCGGGCTACAGCTAGGCCTTCAAGGCCGAATTGACAGAGATGCATATGAACAATGTTTTACCTTTTCCAGGAGCATTTTTCTGATGTTTTGTTAATAATTGACGTTGTATCTTGCTCAACTTTTGACCAACGTACAAATTTGAGCAAAAAGTAATTAAGTAAAGTTAAAGATGCTTCTGGAGATTGTTATTTCAAAGTATATTTTTGAGTTTTTCCGCTGCGTATTTAAAGTTATCACCTCATTATTAAATTCGAACCAACGGGAGAATTTAATTTTGAAAATGGATAAATTCACAGTTCATTATAATATTGTTATTATTCTGGCCAACGTCGATTAATGGCAATATTATAGTGTTAATTATGATTTTTCTTGCATTAATTCTATTTTCTGCCCAACGGTGATGTAGAATTATTGCAATTAACAGTTGTATGTTTTAATTTTTAACCAACGTTGGAATTAAGGCATACAATTGTTGTTATGTTCTCACTCTAAATGGATTGTGATTTCAGGTGGGTACTCCTTGATGGGTTGCATTAAAGATATCCCTACCCTCAAAGGAGATAACTACATTGAATGGAGAAGAAAGCTTGACCTAGCCTTCATCTTGGGTGAAGTTGACTGGGTAGTGACCGCACCGTGCCCTGTTGAGCCTCAGGCACCGGTGAGAGAAGCTGATGAGACTGATGCTGCATGGCAGACAAGAGAGCGGGATTTTGCTCCCGTAAAGATGTCCTATGACCTTGAAAAGGCAAAGTGGGCCACAGCAAACAAGAAATGTTTAGCTGTGATAAAGAATACAATTGAGCCTGCACTGGTGGGCTCAATTCCAGATTGTGACACGGTCACAGAGTGCCTTGAGCGCATAAAGAGTCAGTTCACTGGCTCTTCAAAGACTTATGCCACCCAGCTGATAAAGCAGCTGATTACAGAAAAATATACAGGTGGTGGCATAAGAGAGCACATATTAAGAATGAACAATCAGGCTTCTAAGCTGAAACCAATGGATCTAGCTCTCAAAGAAGAGTTCTTTATTCATCTGGTTTTTGCTTCTCTGCCAAAAGAGTATGACACCTTTGTTGTCAATTACAACATGCAACCAGAGAAATGGAATTTAGAAAAGCTCATGGCTATGTGTGCTCAGGAGGAGGACAGGATAAAAGTTTCAAATGGAGGTTCCATTAACTATTTGAAAGATAACAAGAAAAAGAACTTTAACTCTAACTCCTCAAAGGCTCAGGGAAAGACCCCCATGCAATACCAGTCTCATCAGAAGGTTACTGTGGACAAAGATCAGTGTCTTCACTGTAAGAAGACGGGACATTACAAGAAAGACTGTCCCGATTTCCTAAAGATGATCATGGCAAAGAAAGGTGAGAACATTATTACGTTCATAAATGAATCCCTGTATGTACAGTATTCGAAATCTACTTGGTGGATTGACTCAGGTGCAACTGTTCATGTTGCTAATTCATTACAGGGATTCCGTTCGACAAGGACTATGCAAAGAAGAGAAAGATGCATTAAAGTCGCAAATGGAGTCCAAGCAGATGTTGAAGCCGTTGGTGATCTTTCACTAGAACTTGCTGATGGTTCTGCGCTTCTACTTAGAGATGTTCTTTATGTTCCCACTTTACAAAGAAACTTGATTTCTGTTTCATGTTTGGACAATGATGGTTATGATTGCCATTTTGGAAATGGCAAATGTAAGATAATGTTTAATAATGCATGTATTGGTCTTGCATTCCTGCAAGGCGAGCTTTACTTGTTATCACTTCGTGAAAGTGTGAATTCCGTATGTGATGTGAATGAAAACGTATCCTCGTCTGAGAATACAAATAGAAAACGAAAGAGAACTCAAGATGCGTCGTCGAAATTATGGCACTGTCGTTTAGGCCATATTTCGAGGGGGAGAATAGAGAGACTAGTTAAGAATGATATTCTTCCTCCATTAGAGTTCTCAGATTTTGAACAGTGTAGAGAATGTATTAAAGGAAAATACACAAAGCAAATTAAAAAGGATGCTAAACGAAGCACAGGAATTCTACAGATAATTCATACAGACATCTGTGGTCCTTTTCCTGTGAAAAGTGTGGATGGTTTTGACTCGTTCATAACATTCACAGATGATTACTCCCGTTATGGTTACATTTATCCAATTAAAGAAAGAAATGAAGCGTTGGATAAATTTAAAATATTTAAAGCTGAAGTTGAAAATCAGCATAATTTAAAGATTAAAGTGGTCCGGTCCGATCGTGGTGGGGAGTACTACGGTCGACATACCCCCTATGGCCAAGTTCCTGGACCTTTTGCAAGGTTTTTACAGGAGAATGGTATAGTAGCCCAGTATTCTACACCGGGCGAACCTCAGTAGAATGGAGTAGCTGAAAGGCGCAACCGTACCTTAATGGATATGGTGCGTAGTATGATGAGTTACTCTGACTTGCCATTGAGTCTATGGATGGAGGCGTTAAAAACCGCCATTCATATTCTAAATAGAGTACCAAGTAAAGCGGTGCCCAAAACACCATACGAATTGTGGACAGGAAGAGAACCCTCACTAAAACACTTGCGTGTGTGGGGGAGTCCTGCTGAGGCAAAAGTGTTTAACCCAAATATTGGGAAGCTAGATCCCAAAACAGTTAGCTGCCATTTTATTGGCTATCCTGAAAAGTCAAAAGGTTTTCGTTTCTACTGTTCAGACAGATACACAAAATTTGTAGAAACAAGACACGCTATTATCTTAGAGGATGAAATGATGAGGGGGAGCATGGTAGCTCGAGAAATTGTTCTTGAGGAGAAGCGGGTATGTGTGCCCAATCCGATGACTCAGGAACCATTTTTTGAACTACCTGTTCTTGTTGCACCAACAGTGCCAGATACTGTAGTGCTAACACCTGTTGTCAGTTCTCCTGTGGTGATAGTAAACAATGATGAGGAACCTGTCTTTCAGGAACCTATACAGACTGATGCCACAGATGAGGGGGAGCAGCAACAGCCCCAAACAGAAGATGTGCCAAATATGGAGGCCCCGAGAAGGTCCCAAAGAGTTAGAAGATCAGCTATACCTGATGATTATGAGGTTTATAACACTGAAGAATTTCAAATGGAGGGTGATCCCACTTCATTTGAAGAAGCCATGAGAAGCGATAATTCATCCAAGTGGCTTGAGGCCATGGAAGATGAAATAAAGTCAATGAGTACCAACAAAGTTTGGAACCTAGAACCTATTCCTAAAGGAGCCAAGACAGTAGGCTGTAAATGGGTCTACAAGACGAAACGTGACTCCCAAGGAAATATTGAAAGGTTTAAAGCGCGACTTGTGGCAAAAGGTTTCACGCAAAGAGAAGGGATTGATTACAATGAGACGTTTTCTCCAGTCTCATGTAAGGATTCCTTTAGAATTATAATGGCATTAGTGGCACACTATAATTTGGAATTACATCAGATGGATGTGAAAACGGCATTCCTGAATGGGGATCTGGAGGAAAATGTTTACATGGCACAACCGAAAGGTTTTGTCGTGGAAGGAAAAGAACGAATGGGATGCCGCTTAAAGAAATCAATTTATGGGTTAAAGCAAGCTTCGAGACAATGGTACTTGAAGTTTGATAAAACCATAAAAGATTTTGGGTTTAAAGAAAACGTTGAGGATAATTGTGTTTATGCAAAGTTTAAAAATGGAAGATATATCTTCCTAATCCTGTATGTAGATGATATCTTACTCGCTAGTAGTGATGTCAGTCTACTACTGGAGACAAAGAAGTTTTTATCTTCAAAATTTGATATGAAAGATCTTGGTGAAGCGTCATTTGTTTTGGGCATAGAGATTCACCGAGATAGAAGTAAAGGGGTATTAGGACTATCACAAAAGGCATACATAGAAAAGGTTTTAAAGAAATTCAGTATGCATAAATGTAGTGCCTCACCTGCACCCATGGTCAAGGGCGACAGATATGGGGATTTTCAATGCCCTAAGAACCAATACGAGCTCGATCAAATGAAAGTGGTTCCATATGCTTCTGCTGTCGGAAGCCTACAGTATGCTCAAGTATGCACGCGCCCTGACTTAGCTTTTGTTACCGGGTTGCTTGGCAGATTTCAAAGTAATCCAGGAATTGAACACTGGAAATTGGTAAAGAAAGTTTTGCGATATTTGCAAGGTACGAAAGGCCTCATGTTGACGTACAGAAAGTCAGATTCTCTCCAGATAGTGGGGTATTCGGATTCTGATTACGCGGGAGATGATAGAAAATCCACGTCAGGATATGTGTTCACTCTCGCGGGAGGAGCTGTTTCATGGAAAAGCTCAAAACAAACCGTCACTACATCGTCCACAATGTATGCCGAGTTTGTAGCATGTTATGAGGCAACGGGGCAGGTGAACTGGCTGAAGAAGTTCATACCCGGTCTGAAGGTGGTCGACAGCATACATAAGCCACTAAAGTTATACTGCGATAATGATCCAGCAGTACAGTACGCTCACAACAATAGGTCAAGTGGTGCTGCCAAACACATTGACATAAAGTATTATGTTGTGAAAGATAAAGTCCGGGATCACATTATAAGTCTCGAGCATATAAGTACCGAGAAGATGCTCGCGGATCCGCTTACGAAAGGCTTACCACCCAACGTGTTCAGAGAACATGTAGCCGGCATGGGTTTAAGGGAAAGCCTATGATTCCTGGACAACTAAAAGGGCCCAAAGTTAAAGAATCTGTTTCAAAACAGAGGTGTGTATTGTAGCTGTCAAATCTATCAGCAATAGACTGTGACGATAAAACATGCTCTATGCACTAATCTGTGATGGGACAAATAAAAGTAAAAGTATTAAAGTCAAAGATCAAAGTAAAAGTATAAGTTGAGATCAAGGGGGAGAATGTTAGGATGATCTCCACTAACAGACCCAACGGTCTGTTGGGCCTTTGATCCGCGCCCTGATCGGGGGCGCCCAGCCCATCTATGGCTGGCGGGCCCCCGTCACCCTGCGCTATATATAGAGGTGGGGGCCGGCGGCTCTACTCACGAGGTTGGCCGGAGCCGTACTCCCACCTGACATACCCTAACACCCGATCTAGAGAGGGGCGCAGGAGGTGACGGGAAGCACTGCCGCCACGCCCTCTTCTCCGACACCGACGACCTCTCCACGGACGACATGGCTGCCTCCGGTTCATCTACATCCACGCCTCCCGCTGGTTTGCACATTCCCACTCTATCATATTACATATCTAGATATGTACTGGAAATCTAAATGCCCACCGATCTACCCACTGTGGTCCTAGATCCAACACTTTCCCGTCGCTGGAGGCCTCTCTGCGCCGCCCCGTCCGCATCGCTGGTCTGCTTCGACCCCGTCCTCCCGATGCGATTCCCCGTGTTCCTCAAGGGCGAGATTGACATCGACGGTGTTTGCAAGGACGCCGCTAGGGGCGAGCACTTCTGCCTCACGACCCAGGAGGGGAATCCCACCGTCAAGGGCGAGAAGGTGCAGATCGAGGCAAATCCATTCTTCCTTGTGCAGATCGAGCAGGACGCCATCGGGTCCGCCCCCGCCCCTTCCGTTCGGTGCAGTGGTCGAGGCCCGCGTCAACGACGACGGCTGCCACAGCTCCTGGTTCGCGGCCGCCGGCCTCAACTTCGAGCCCACGCGCTGATGCCGCAGACCGGCGCAGTACACCATCGAGTACGCGCACCTCCTCGCCGACGTCTAGGGCATGCTCACGGAACCCTTCACGACGCTCTTCCCCAACATCCCCGCAGACTCCGCCAGCGCCTCGGCCGCGCTCCGCGCTCTCCTACCGACGCTGCATGCCGTAACCGTCACCGCGCAGTTCGTCTCCGACACCAAGCTCTTCCCC
Source organism: Saccharum spontaneum (assembly GCA_022457205.1). Taxonomy (NCBI): domain Eukaryota; kingdom Viridiplantae; phylum Streptophyta; class Magnoliopsida; order Poales; family Poaceae; genus Saccharum; species Saccharum spontaneum. Next base: position 55,456,515 of record CM039613.1, read on the forward strand.
ACCACAGATGGCGACCGCCGAGCCCGACCTCGTCTACCACACGACTTCTCAGACCCGGCGCGCATTGGCTCCGCATTCGCCGGCGCCGCTGCTACCTGCTATGCGGACGCCATCCGACGCGAATTCCAGTGACCTCCTCTACAACGTTGGCAGCGACTTCGGCTTCGTCAACTGCGGCGACTCTCGTGACGTACTCTGCCACGGGCCCGTCGGGATGCTGCCCGTGCCCACGCCCGTCGTCGACGAGCTAACCAACACCGCCTCCGGCGTTGCTGCAGCAGCACCACTCGGTGGTGACGCGGTAGCCAGCGACCTCACCATCGCCGTGCATACCAAGTGTTCGACGCCTGGTCCAAACCACGTCGAGCATGCTCTGGTTTCACTTTGTATTGAGGGATTGGGATTTGACGGCATTCTGAAGAGTTGCAGCTGGGATGCGGTGCTGCATAGGCAACCATGGCCGCCACCAAAGCAGTTTGGGATGCAGGGCAATGGAGTTCAACTTAGGCCAACACCCTGGCCATCTTTCATCGCTACAAGAGTCATGCTGGTTTTGAACAGAGACAGAATCTGCTTCAAGGTCCATTGGTCACTACCTGCATGTGTTCGTGGGGCTGTAAGTAACATGAATCTTCTCTTCCATGATGGTGCTAGGATACTGCTTGCCCTTGTTACAGAAAGTAGGTGGTTCCAACTGTTTGGGAAGGCATTACATCATTTCTCATGTGCAGCTGATTTTTTTGGGGTGTTTGAGTTGAATTTCAGTAACACATTATCAGGGGGGGCTCTTGCTGAATACACACCAGTTGTGTTTCAGTCAATTTTGGCAGCTCACATGGCAATCCTTGCCACACAAGAATTTTAAAGGGAAAGTTATTGAGCTTGGGGTCCAGTGTGGGCAGCATTGCCATGAATTACTCAAACCTGCAGGGCAAGTAGACAAGTTCAACAGGGAGTCAGCAATTGGTTCATTTCTGTCATCTCACAGTGCTATTTTGCTTGAGGTCATTGGTGATGGAGTCCACCACAGGAATGCTTCTATGGATACATGCAGTTCAGATTGTCCAGACCATGTTTGGTGCTTTCTAGTAAAGTGTCCATTGCATTTCTTGTCATGGGTTGTAGCTGTTCAGTGGCCTCATCTACCTTCAGTTCGGCAACAGCAAAACAGTGTTGGTTTATGGGCTAGTAAGCTTGAGATGTTTCACATGCATCCATTCTTACTGTATCCTGCTGCATCAAAAGACAAACACAGGGAGATAGATATTCAAGTGAGCGCCATTGGTGAGGATTCTGTTGGCGTCTTGGAGTTACAATCACCATGGCTGCCACCTGGATTTGCAGGAATGTTACATGAACTTCAGCATCATGACAGTAAGCCCATGACAGTGAGACAGGTTGCAGTAACAATATGGCACCTATACCCCAACATTGCAACATTATTCTCTACATCAATTGTAATTTTTGCTATGGATTGGGTTCTACTGCAACCATGGCCACCCCCTGGATCTCATACTGCTGCAACCTTGGCACTGTTTGTTGGTTGGCTACATCTGCACCATGCTCTTTTTGGCACAAGTGGTGGCCGCAAGTACGCTCCAATGATGTTTTGGGCTTCCACTTGGAGATTCACTCTCGGGATTATACTCATATGCAGTTGTATTCAAAGTGTAACCAGAATTGCTTGGGTGAACTTTTGAGAGTCTGCACTGGACATGCCATCCATGAGATGTGTGTTGATCTACCCCCAGAACAAGAGCTCATCCAATTCCCTTGGATCCCGGTGGTTCAAAGCTCAAGCTTCTATATCAGCTTGGGGGCAAGCCGAAACGAAAGAAGGGGGAATGTCAGGATATGGCCATGGGCTTATGGGCCGGTCAGCAGGCTCCTCACCAAAGGCCCAAGGAAGACACTACGACTACAAAAGCAATAGCCGGTGGACGGGAATGGGGGGAATCAATTATCAACAAAATACCTTTCCTCTTAATACTGTTCATCTTCCCCAACTCTAAATTCCTTCCTCTCTGTACCCTGCTTCTCTTCCCGATTCCTCCTATTTGCTGATTCCAGACGTCCCTCCCTCTAAGGTCTTGTATCCTGCTACCTCTGAATCGAGTTATCAGTGAATCAATCGGGTGTGGTTGCTAACTGGCAAGCACCAAGATCCTCATGAATGGCAGACCTGCAGGGCGGAGGATTGTGCATGCGCGCGGGCTTAGGCAGGGGATCCCATCTCCCCTATGCTATTTGTCATTGCTATGGAGGTTCTGAACTCCCTTATCTTGGAGGCCGATTGTCGGAGGGCTCTTACACCCTTGCCGGGGAATGTTATCAGGCACCAGGCCTCGCTATACGCTGACGACCTTGTGGTCTTCGTCGCTCCAGTCGCTGAGGACCTGCACTGCCTCCGGGAAATTCTGTCTTTTTTTCGCCGGTGCGTCGGGCCTCGTCACAAACGTTGACAAGTGCGTCGCCAGCCCTATCCGCTGTTCTGATGAGCTGATGCTGCAGGTGCAACTCGCGTTCCCATGCGTGGTGAGCCCGTTCCCGTGTAGATACCTCGGCATACCCCTATCGCTCTTGCGCCTCAAGCGCGTGGACGAACAGGCGCTTGTTGACAGAGTGGCTGCCAGGATCCCAACCTTGAAGGCCGGCTTGCTCACTCAGGCCGGACGCGCAACATTAACAAAGGTGACCTTGTCTGCGATCCCGATACACATCAGTATCGCGTGCTGCCTATCCGCGTGGGCGGTTGGCCAAATCGACAAACGGAGGCGGGCATTCCTCTAGGCGGGGACTAGCACTGTCTCGGGCGGCAGGCGCAAAGTCGCCTGGACGAAGGTTTGCAGGCCAACATGCTTCGACGGGCTAGGGATCCTGGATCTTCGCTTCTTTGGGTTCGCGCTGCGGCTACGCTGGGAATGGCTGAGCCGAGCGGCGCCGGATAGCTGTTGGGCAACTTTGCCGTCGCGACCTGAGAAGGCGGTCACCGCGATGGCGGCCGTCAGCATGTCAGTGATCCTGGGAGACAGGGGAAGCGCCATGCTTTGGACAGACTGCTGGTCCCAGGCTGGCCCGCTGTGCCGTCTCTCCCCTGACCTATTCGCGGCGATCTCATGTGCTGGCAAAAAGAGGACAGTTAAGGACGGGTTCTTCCAGAACCATTGGGCTCGCGACATCGTCGGTGCGCCTACGACACAGGTTTTATGCCAGTACCTGACCGTCTGGAGGATCATCTGCAACACCGTGCTCATCCCACGATCGATTTGTATGGAAGTGGTCACCTGATGGCAAATACTCGGCCTCCTCTGCATACCAGGCTTTCTTCCACGGCTGCACGTCGCTGCTGGGTGCGGCCGAGCTCTGGAAGACCAAGGCGCCGCCCAAGGTAAAATTTTTGTTTTGGCTCATGCTGCACCGACGCCTTTGGACTGCGGAGCGTCGTAAATGGCATGGACTCCAGGATCACGATGACTGCGCCTTATGTGGCCAAGAGTCAGAAACCGGTGACCATATGTTCCTCGGCTGTGTGGTTGCTCGCGAACTCTGGTTTCTGTTGTTGGCGCCGGTCAGTCTTGCCACGATCGTGCCAGTTCGTGGGGAGGACATCGCCTCCTGGTGGCTTCGGCAACGGATTGGGATCGACTCTACAGCGAGGCCGGCGTTCGACACCCTGATGCTACTGTTCTGCTGGAGTATTTGGAAGGAGAGAAACAATCGCACTTTCGCGAGAACAGCGCTGGGATCGTTGGATTTGTTCAAGGCTGTGGTGGCGGAAGCGGATGATTGGGTGGCTGCTGGCTATCGTACTATCGCCGCGGCATGTCCTCTTTGGTCGCAAAACTTGGGAGTCATGTAATTAACGATCTTTGAATCCAGTAGCTAGGATCCTGCTCTTGGGGAATGATCACTTGGTTCCTCGCCTTTATGATCTTTCCATTGTTTTGCACGTTTTCTCCTCTTAATGAAAAACGGGTGAATAGCCCGATCGCAAAAAAAGAAACTCTGTAGTGCTAATTTCATCACAAACCATTTTTTCATTGCACATGATCTCACCCTCACGGACACATGTCCCATGCTTCTTAACCAAAAAGAACAACTTATTACCAAAAAAAGGAAACACGTTTTCACCAAACAATTATGGGTAGACCTCAATGATGGATCGAACACCAAGAACGGGTATGATTTTGTAATCACTAAATCCAGCTTCAAAAATGATCTTCTTCCACTCTTGCTCGTCTCGCTCGACGCCGTTGATAAACATGATGAAGAGATCAAACAAGACCTGAGTCTCTTTGTGCTTAATGTTTGGCGATTGGCCCCCAACAACCATATCTAGGATTATCACCTTTCCTCCTGCATCCCTGGGAGGTATAGCTTTCTTACAATTCTTTAGTATCTTGGTACAATCAGCATCACCCCAGTCATGCAAAACCCACTGAAACCAGATAAATAAAAGGTGAATGAATAAAGTTGATCAGTAATAACGAATCTGCTGGCCAACAATTAAAAACCATACTAATAACGGACGATGTACCTTAAGGAAGACCGCATCTGCTGGTGGAATGCTCTCAAACATGTCACCGGCAATGTTCTTCACATCGGTGCTAGTGGGAGCATTGGCGGCGACATGCGGGAGATCCAGCACGCTGCACTGGAGATGCGGGAACGCGGTCGAGATAGCCATGGCCGCCCCTCCAAGCCCTCCAGCGACGTCGACAATGGAGCTCAGCCCCCGGAAGACGTCGCCGCACTCCTTGATGACGATGTCCATGATGAAGCTGCTGTCGCAGACCATCCCTTGGTTGAAGAGCTTGCCGAAGGCAGGGTTGTGGTCGTTCAGGTCCCACGCAGTCTGCCCATGCGTCATCTCAAACAGGGATGGATCTGAGTGCTCTTGCTGGAACCACGTGCCGAGGCTAAGGAAAGGGGACACGAAGATCCCATGCAACACCAGGGACATGAAAGGAGTCAGGCCTGACGAGCCGCCAACCAAGAGCTGAGACGCCGGCGTGAGCCCGTAGACGAGCTCGCCGCCAGCGTCGTCGTGGTGGGCGGCGCTGAAGATGCCGGTGGCTGTGAGTACCCGCATGAGGCGACGCAGGCAGGGGATCTTGGACGGGTGGAGCGTGGGCGTGGCCCTGGAAACTATCTGGGGCAGGGTGGCAGTACCACCGTGGCTGTGGATGGCGTCGGCGATGCCGAGGTCCAGAGCAGACTTGAGTGCCATGGACTTCATGTAAGCAAAGGTCGTGTGCCAGAGCTCTAGCTGAGCGTCAAGCAAGGCTTGGTTGTTGGTGCTTGTGGTGAGCGCCATGGTGCTGCTGTGCTACTGCACACCGTGTACTGAATTGATTTGTGTGGAATTGAGGGTTAAAACTCTCTCTCTATATGTAGACGCCAGTGTACAACGAACAGATGAAGTGAACATGCGATGTGCACTTTAGTTTAATCACAGAGTATTAACTCCTTTATTTTAATTTAAATACAAATATAGAAACATCATTTGCATGTGTTAAACGGGTTGGCCGCAGAACGGTTCCTCCAGAAGCGATAGCGATAGTTTCGGTGCTGAGCACTGAGCACCTGTTAACTCGACGTGCGGACTGCGGACAAGGAATCAAGTGGACGCGAGAACCCCTCACTCACGTGAATACGTGGTGACCACCCATGCTGGCTAGTGGCCCATCAGGGTGGTACCCACGTTCCAAAAAAATGCTGCTACGAGATTCCTGCGAGTCAAACGAGTTTAAGTTTGATTAGAACCATAGTGAATACCCCTCACGTGAATACATGGTGACCACCCATGTTGGCTAGTGGCCCATCAGGGTGGTACCCACGTTCAAAAAAAATGCTGCTATGAGATTCATGTGAGTCAAACGAGTTTTGACCAGAACTACTATTAACATTTATGTCTCTCATTTAGTTTACTATAAAATTTGATTCTATAATTGATCTACCAGTACTTACTCCCTCCTTTTCAAATAATCAAACGTTTTGGCTTTTGTAGATACACTTAAGAGAATCACTCCTCTCTGAAAAATTGTTTGCAGAGTTCCTACTGGATTCAGCAGAGAATCAGCTTTGAGAGCTCTGCCAAACGAGATTATGGGCTGTAATTCTCTGTTGATATTGTAAAGTAATTCTCTGAAAAGAACTAAGAGACTGAGAGCTAAAAAAGTAGCTTCTCTTAATTCTACAAAGTGATTCTCTTTTCGGCTCTGAGCAAAATTAAGGGGTGTTTAGTTGCTGGGGTGAAAATTTTTTAGATGTCACATCGGATGTTTCAAGAGATGTCGGAAGGGGTGTTCGGATACTAATCAAAAAAACTAATTAGAATTTATTAAGCCTAATTAATCTATCATTAGCATATGATTACTGTAGTACAACATTGTCAAATCATGGATTAATTAGACTCAAAAAATTCGTCTCGCAAATTTATCGCAATCTATGTAATTAGTTATTTTTTTCATCTATATTTAATACTTCATATATGTGTCCAAACATCCGATGTGATGGGGTGAAAAAATTTTGGAGAGGAACTAAACACCCCCTTAATGCATATTCAGGTGGGGATTCTCTCCCTTGGTGACTTTCAAAAAAAATCTATCACTTTCAGTCATATAATATGATCCTATCCTCCAACGATGCGGATCGATCTGCTCAGATGTCACCGGCCCTATTATCTTGAGAGGATTTTTTTTCCACAGGTAGATCTCACCGTATCATGTACTGGATCTTTGTTACAGAATAAATCACTATCGGGACCCGGAATTTCTCATCCAGTGTTATTAAGCCGACAGACATTTAAGAAAATCCTGACACACAGAGATATGATTGGCCAGCACTGAAAAGCCTGCAAAGTTAACTGGCCACCACTGATAACTTCATTTTGGATTAAAGATCCACGTGAAAATCATGGCAGCATATAAGCCACGTACTCGTGGTACCAACTCACCACGTTTTTCTTCTTCCTTCTTCTTTTGCAAATATGTGCATTGCATGTATCTCATTAAAGAGGGTAATTCATCACGTTCATGGTAGACCTTAGCAGCCAATGCAAGTTCTCGAAACATTGGGATCAACTTTTAAAACCTATGGTACGAAGAGAGTATACCTATACCTATTTTGTACTGTTCCTGTAAAAAATCCAAGGTCTATCAAGTATAATTGGAACAAGGTTCCCTAAAGAAACAGTGATGCTTGTGTTCGTGTGTTCGGACGCATCGGACACTCAACGAACCCACAAGCAAGCTTGGATGCCTTTGTCTTCAGGCTTACTTTATTACTAGGTAGCGTGCCCGTGCGTTGCTACGGGACAACTATACTTTTATACTAAAAACACACAGATTGCACGATAAGATATGATAAATTTCTAGTTTTCATCAAAATATTTCATCTTTGATCTTTGATGTTATGTCTGCTAGGCACCACCAAAACAGAACTGTCGACAAAGCCACAACTCAAGCTTCAAAGGGAAAATTCCATACGAACCAAACGAACAAGATGTTCAATACTGCAATGTGCATATTCTAGGTGGTGCCCAGAAAATTACATATTCTCACGAAACACTATAATCTTTATGATCTTAGCAACATGTTGTTTTGAGCCACATTTTAAATGTATAAGCACCAATTTTACATGAAAGTATCAAAGCAAGCTTGCTTGAAGAAAGGACACTAAACACATAATACAAGCACGGAGTTCAAATTAAAGGAAGTGGTCATGATAGTCAAGTTCATTATAACCTCCCTTCAAATCATTTGATCCATAAGACCCTACATTGTTTGATCCATGCATAGCTACAACTGCGTACTGTTTTCTCATTAAGCTATGCCCTTATAAAAAATAATTTTATTTACAACATGGTTTCCTTCTTCCTCACCATTCTAAATGTAAGTGCTGCAGTTTGCATAGGCATTTTTGGAATGTTAGTAGTTGTACTTGATCAATCTTTAGCAGTAGCTCCACAAATGTTTACCTCCAGGCCTTGCTCCTTGGGTGAAAACTAACAATGAGTACAACAGGTTTTAACTTAAGACTTCAAAACCATCATAGGTTCATACTTCAGAACAATAGACAATAGAGCATTATAGGTTCAAATAATAGAGATAAGTGGAGAACAAAGAAGAGATACATCATCACCTAAGAGAAGCACAAGGTGGCGGCGTGACAACATGGCGAGGTAGGGCACTTGTGGGGTGGTGGCCTGGTAGGCCTGTGCTAGCGACAATAAGAGCAATAGCGAAGGACAACAACTTTAAATGTGATATTGAAGCGACATGTTGCTTTCCTGTTCGCATTCTATTAGTGAGCCTTTAAAACAGTACATAATAGAACTTTGTTTAAAAAGGACAAAATGAATATTTTACTGATGCAAATATTCACGTGGGTGCAGTTTAACAGATGCAAATATTCACGTGGGTGCAGTTTATAAGATAACAGTGCATGCACAACTGTATGCAGAAAAAAAAATATGAAGAAACTTTCGTGCACAATAATGACAAAGATCATAAGACCTTGTATAATAACTAAAATGGCTTCTGAGAACTTAAATCTAAGTTACATAAAAGCGAATTGGGTCAAAACATGAGAAAAGTGCCATAACAATACTCCAGAATTTAGACAAAACATAATATGTTAATTAATATTTCTAACAATGCAAATTGGTTCAGAGCACGAGAAAAATACTGAATGGAAATTACATATATCTCAGACTCATTTGATCCTAAAAAGAGTTATGCATGAGATGAAACAGACCAACCCAAAGGAGCCCTAAGGCTATTGCAATAATAAACATGCAGAAGTTGTACTACCTTATCAAAATTAACCTTGAAGAGCAGTCAGTGGAAAAAACACAAATGAATCTTTTTTTGTTGGGAGGAAGGTTTGAACAATATATCAATATGGTCCTGAAAAGTACGATTCAGTAGAGCTTTTGAAAATATTTTCTCAATTAAATTCATAAAGAAGAAAAAAGGAGCTATGGATGTTCAGTTGAGTAAATTTGTTCATCCATGTACCTTTGAGGCGCAACCACCCGTGCATCAGCTCATGGGATAGGATGGAACCGTCAGTAGCCTGCAATAGTTGTGACACAAATGATGCACTGGCCACAAAATGTGAAAAGAACCACAGTATTTGAATCGGGCAAGTAAACTAAGTTATGTCCTCCAGAGATAAAATTGCCTGACCTGGGGAGGCCATACAAGACAAGTATTGCAGTAACTTCACATCTCCTAGTCAGCTTTTGTGGCTGAGTTCTCATGTCTAGTAATCGGTTTCCACCAATTCTGGGCCTCCTAAGTATCTACAGAAATAATGCACAGTCAAAAGGGCAGAATTTGTCGGTTTCATCAACTGCCATGCTAATTGACATGAGCAGTCTGAACTTAAGAGCTTCTTTTCAGTTCATCACAACGAGATAACCAGATAAGAGTATCTTATTAGGATTATTGTATAGCCACATTGTGGTTAACCATCGTAGTAACCGTCATAGCTTGAGTTGAACTTACGCTGCTCACAGTCTGCTCCTCCGACAGACATAGGCCCCTTGTTTCAGGCATGTGGGGTGGGCCAGATGTGATGAACGTTAGTGTTTCCGAAGGCTGTACATTTTGCAGAAAAAAGCTAGAATAAATACTCACTTTACTCTCTCCTTCCATGGCTTCGTTAAGCGCTTGCCGTTCAACCAAGAGCATGTGGGTATCTGCTGGTCCAGTTTCATGTTCATCCCCTCATAGTAGTCTCTGATAGAATGGTACAGGGGCTGGCATTCACCGGTGTCCATAACTGCAGATCCCAGGCATTCCATACACAAGCTGCGGTCGTCTCCCAGTGACATATACTTTGTGTTCCTTACTTCCTTGGCTGCAGAATTACAACCGAAAAAATTATAATGAAAAATGCCTTTGAATATAATCAGGTAATGGATAGCCTAGTTTGAAAACAAGTAATCAGACTGCGAGCACTTTTCTCTAGTATTTGTAGCTCCATTTTCTCACAGCTGCAGCAACATGGCGTCATGTCATGCTCATGCAAAGGGCAATACTTCTGGCCCCAGAATGGATGGGCTCTGTACTCTATCAAGCCACTCCTGTTCGTTGGGATCTGCAGAAACACAAAAAGAATGAGTTTCTTACACTGACAAACTGTAGAAATACTAATGCATATGCAGTTTATCAGTCTGCATATGCAGTTTATCAAGTAGCGGTCTTTGTTAACCCAAAAATTTAAAAATGAATCTGAGTTCTTCATAACTGCCAAAATCAACCAACTACAAATGGCATGTGGGGCTAAACATATGCATTTGTTGGATTACAATACGTGCAATACAGAACAAAAATGTAATCCTAACAATTAGGGATTAGGATACCTCGAATTTTTTTTAAAAAAAAAAGCATAGGGCTTAAGTTTGAGGTAATTTCTGAAATTGAAAAGGCACAAAATGAAAACACTATTCACAATAACTGAATCTCTGAAATTGAAAACACTGAAAACGAATGAAACTCGACACTCATATATTGAGAGATTCACTTGAGGTCTGAAGGACATTAAATTGGTGACTAATCGTACACTGAGCACAAATTGAAAATACAACCACGCATGCCTCACCTTCTAATGTGGCAAAGAGGAAGCAGAAGGGCTCCTGTTTGTCCCGGGTGGCGGAGTGAGACGTCGGTGACGGCGACCGTCCCTGCGAGCATGCAGATCCCGATGCCGCGGTAGTGCGCGTTCCGCCGCTGGGTATCTTGAGCACGTGCAGCCGCATGGCTGCCGCAGGATCCACATCCCCGTGACCACCGGCGGCGGCTTGGGCTTGTTCTTGTACCCCCAGCGACCGGCCCCGCCTCCGCTTCCCAGCCTCAACAACGCTCGCCGCCGACCCGTTGCCTCCTTCTGCCCCGTCCGTCACGGTGAGGGAAGGCCACGCTGCCGTCGTCGGGGTGGGGGAAGGTCGCGTGGTCGGTGGCGCCGCCGGATCCATGGGGCGGGGAAGGGGACGCCATGGAACGGCGGCGCGTCGAGCTGCGGGTGAGGGCAACGATGAGGGCGCCCGTGGGATGGCGATGATGGCCGAGCAAGTTTGGTGGTGTCACGAAATTGTCGGGCGGACGAATCACGGAGCGAGGTTTCCTTTTGAGCTCTTTCCTTTTGTCGCGAGGGGACTGACGTACGAGCGTCGACTCGCCGGGTCGCACGGGCAGTGATGGGCGCGTCTCAGCATCGGGGCCCACCTGTCGGCGCGAAAAAATTTACCGAGGGGGGTGGCATGTGTGGCATCGCACGACGGCGGAGCAAAGGTGAGGCGAAAAAATTATCGCACCAAAACAGTGTCTTATCTTTAGTCTTTTTAGTTGTGGGAGATTTCTCTCCTACCTTTTCCTCTCATCTCACTTTTCCACTACAGCCAAAACCCTCGTTGTACGGCGCCGCTGATGGCTAAGGCATACACACCGCCATTCGCCGCCGCTAAGTGATTTCTTGGCTTCCCGCGCGACGAGCTGTGGTTGCCTTTCGCAGCTGGTGTGGCTGAGTGAGCTCCGCTCCACGCCGATGTGGTGTGGTCTCTAGCGCAGCATTCTCCATCGCACCTGCCCGGCTGCCTCCATTCTCCCTCTCCACTGCACCCGAGCGCCGCTTGCTGGCTACCGCAGTTTCTCACCACGTAGGCCTTGGCCGCCGGCGATATCGTGTTTCAAATGTTTCAGACGTATGTTTTCAAGTGTTTCATTTGGATGTTACGAATGTTGCAAATGTATGTTTCATGTTACAAGCATATGTTTCAGGTGTTTCAAATATATGTTTCAAGTGTTTTATCTGGATGTTGCAAAAGTAGATAGAGATGTTGCATAACATGCATGTTACAAGCGTATGTTTTCAAGTGTTTCATTTGTACGTTGCATATACTTGCAATGGCTTTTCAAGTGTTTTGCAAGTGTTCCAGACGTATGTTTTAGGTGTTTTCGCTGTTTCGAATATATGTTGCAAGTGTTTTATCTAGATGTTGCAAAAATAAATCTAGTGTTGCACATGTTGCAATGGGACCCACCTGCCACTGGGGCACCGTGTGTGTCATCATGATGCATCTCTGGCACGCATCCATAGGCGGGCGCGTGGATTCCTGCGTGCACGAAATGGAGCAGGCGTGGGCGAGCCCTATGTAAGCACAGAAGCGGAGCCGGCGTGGCACGGGAAACGGAGCAGCGTGGGGTGGTCTGCGCCTGTGCGAACGAATCCCGCGTATGTGCGGACTGGGACTAGGAGCAGCGTCCGGACGTGTCTTGCGGCCGGGCGTTAGCTGCCCCGAATGTGAAACATGTTCTATTCTGGTACTGCATGTTGAGGTAACCAATTTAAACTTATTCCATTGTATATCTTTACATTTTCATCTAGAACTTACATAGTATTTACAAAAATAAAACATGTGATATAATCTAATCGCATGGTGAAGACGAGGAAGTTTCACTACTATCAGCATCCTAAACTTCTAGTTTAGATTCCCCCGCTTTGTACATTTTTGCTACGTTTGGAAATTATCATGATGTTTTCATTCCTCATTTGGCAACGAAGTTCCGAAAACATACAATGAGGGCATGTGCCTCCTAAGGGCTCGTTCGGTTGTCTGGAAATCATTCCATAGAATGATTCTCGACTCGAATGTTTGGTTAATTTGTATAAAATTGATTAGCTGGAATGGTTCCTAGCCTCAATCCAGCATAATCGAACGAGCCCTAAGGGGTACGCTAAGGTGTAGACCTGGATTGAGGGAACACCTAGAACCGTCGCACTACTGGAAATTGAGACTTTGCCGAGTGTCCGAGACTTTGCCGAGTGCTTTTTATCGGGGCACTCGGTAAATATATATTTTGCCGAGTGCCCTGATAAAAAACACTCGGCAAAATATAGCACTCGGCAAAGCAGACTTTGCCGAGTGTCAGGCACTCGGCAAAGTAAGACACTCGGCAAACTGTTACTTTGCCGAGTGTCGCGGCACTCGACAAAGTTTACACTCGGCAAACAGTGTCTGACCCGTGATGGTGGCCACCTACAGCGATATTTTGCCGAGTGCCTGACGGTTGGCACTCGGCAAATTTTTTTTAATTTTTTAAATGTATTTTGCCGAGTGCCCCTGGGCCCGGCACTCGGCAAAGAATATTTTACCGAGTGCCCCACTTTGACACTCGGCAAAATATTTTTATTTTTTTTTATTTTAGGTCCAATTTTTTTGTGTAGCTTTGTGAAAGTATTTAAAATTCTACTTTAAAGTTTGGGGGCAATTTTGACTTTTTTTTATATTTTATTAATTTATTTCGTTTCATCAAATTTTTTTGGATATTTCAAATTTGAACTACAGGTACATGGAATAATGGAATTCGGTCATCCCAAAATTAATATTCATGATATTTAGCGTATGTTGAGGCCGTATCCAAGAGGTCAAATGAAATCTTGAGCACCTCATTGACGTAACATGTCGAAGTACTTGCGGGGAAAGTGATTTTAAATTATATAAAATCCAAACGAAGTCCAAAAATCATAAAACTTGGCGAGGCATCGTGTTATCGCATGTGGAGGGTCTGGTAAAAATTTGAGATGGTTTTGAGGAAGTCCCAACTTTCTCGAAACAATCTTAAATTTTTACCACACCCTCCACATGCGATAAGACGACGTCTCGCTAAGTTTCGTGATTTTCGGACTTCATTTGGATTTTATATAATTTTAAATCACTTTCCCCGCAAGTACTTCGACATGTTACGTCAACGAGGTGCTCAAGATTTCATTTGACCTCCTGGATACGGCCTCAACATACGCTAAATATCATGAATATAAATTTTGGGATGACCGAATTTCATTATTCCATATACCTGTAGTTATAATTTGAAATATGCGGAAAAATTTGAGGAAACGAAATAAATGAGTGAAATATATTAAAGAAAGTTAAAATTACCCCAAACTTTAAAGTAGGGTTCTAAATACTGTCACAAGGCTACACAAAAAAATTTGGGGCAAAAATAAAAAAAAATTGCCGAGTGCCTAAGTTAAGCACTCAGCAAAGTTGATTTTTAAAAAAATAAAAAAACTCTTTGCCGAGTGCCGCCGGGCCAGGCACTCGGCAAAGGCCTTGTGACCTAAATTAAATTTGGGCCGGCCCACCCCACTCCTTCCTCCTTCTCCACTCGCCCGGCCGAGCAGCTTCTCTCCCGCCCGCGCCGCCACCCCGCCGCCCGCGCAAGTTTCCCTCCCACGAGCACGGCCGAGCACCGGCGGTCCGGCTCCCTCCGAAGCCCCCGCCCGCCCGCGGATCCAGCGGCCCGGCGGCGCCCCTGCCCGCGGATCCGGCGGTCCGGCGGCGCCCCTGCCCGCGGATCCGGTGGTCCGGCTGCTCTTTCTCCACTTCCGCACTTCGGGCTCTCTGCCTCGAATCGACACCGTGACAAGGTCGCTCCCGGCGGTGAGCCGGTGAGGTGGTGAGGCCAGTGTGACGGCAAGCTGAGCGCGCTCGGGTTGGGCCGTCGTCTCTTCGGCAACGCCCTCCTGATTCCTCCACTGAAGGCCAGATTGCAGTGGGCGGGGGCCTATGCCTGATTCCGAGCCGACGCGGCGGCGGCCGCTGGGCTGCTGCGGGGACGAAACGACGCTGTTTTTGTGTTGGTTCTTTAAATCCTCATAGAAAAAATATATACACGCACGGCAAAATTGTATTATTCTATCGGTTGATAATTCCTAGACATCCGGGGAGTCATATGGGTGTCTTCATGGAGCCTGTGATAGATGAGTTGATCCATGCTTGGGACAAAGGGGTGTGGACATACGACCGAGCTACGAAGACAAGCTTCAAAATGCACGTCTGGTACCACTACTCCTTGCACGACTTCCTGCGTACGGGTTAATGTGCGCCTGGTGTGTTCAGGGGAAGTTCCCATGCCCAATATGCAAGGAAGTTGTGAGGTTCATATGGTTGAAGAAGGGTGGCAAGTATTCGTCATTCGACAAGCATCGTCAATTCCTTCCTCTTTACCATCCATTCAGAGAAGACGTCAAGAGTTTTACAAAAGGTGTCAAAGTGACGGACCCTAGACCGCGCTTGAGGACTGGGGCTGAGGTTCGTGTGCAGATAGATGCTCTCGTGCCCAACGAAGGTGGTGGTTTTGTGGGATATGGCGAGCAACATACGTGGACTCATAAGTCCGGCTTGACGAGGCTCCCCTATTTCGATGACCTCCTACTGCCCCATAACATTGATGTCATGCACACTGAAAAGAATATCGCCGAGGCACTTTGGGCAACGCTCATGGACACTGACAAGTCTAAGGACAACCCTAAGGCTAGAATGGACCTTGCGACGTTGTGCGATATGCCCAACCTAGAGATGCGGCCTCCTGCAACAGGAAAGCAGTGGAGAAGCCTAAGGCCCCCTATGTGTTGAAAATCGATCAAAGGAGGGAAGCACTTCGATGGATCAAGAGCTTAATGTACCCTGATGGGTATGCAGCGAATCTAAGCAGGGGAGTGAACTTAGAAACTATGCGAGTCAACGGGATGAAGAGTCATGACTACCACATATGGATTGAGAGGATACTTCCGTCGATGGTTCGAGGCTATGTCCCTGAGCGTGTGTGGCTAATGCTGGCAAAGTTGAGCTACTTCTTCTGCCAGCTTTGTGCCAAGGAGCTCTCTTTGACAATCATTACAGATTTGGAAAAAATGGCACCTGAGTTGGTATGTGAGCTTGAGATGATCTTTCCACCCGGTTTCTTCTTGCTGATGCAGCATCTGATTGTGCATCTCCTGACCGAGGCACGGTTGGGGGGGCCTGTGCAGGCCCGTTGGTGCTATCCAATCGAACGATGTCTAAAGACTCTTCGCAAGAAATGTACAAATAAAGCCAGAATTGAGTCTTCCATTGCGGAGGCAAGCATTCGGGAGGAGGTTGCAAACTTCACGACATCCTACTACAAGCCGAACCTTCCTAGCAAGCATAATCCACCCCCTCGTTACAATGCTGGAGAAGTTGAATCGACCCTCAGCCTTTTCAAAAGCCAACTAGGTAGCGCAAGTGGATCGACCCCTAAGAGATTGGATCCAGAAGAGTGGCGCAGAATCACGCTATATGTGTTCACCAACCTTGTCGAGGTTGCGCCATTCATTATGTAAGTTCTCAACGAACTTGTTTCAATACGACATTATTATTCTGTATCGAACCCCATTAATTCTCTTTGGTATAGGGAATTTGTTCGTCAAGAGTGGCATCAATCAAGGGATCCTACCCCGCACGAACATGATACCCTTCTTGCAGAGGGTGCGGGAGCTGGGAGGCCTGATTTCATTTGTTGGTTCAAACGAAAGGTACTTTCCAATTTAGCTCGTACGTTCTTCGATATTCCTTAGTACCTTGTACGTACTAATGATATAACGATGTATCATGCTTGAGCTTGTAGGCGCAGACCAATGCGTCCATGAGTGATGAGTTGAGACAGGTTGCAAACGGCTTCAAGTCTAGGGTGAAGTCATATAACGGTTATGACGTGAACGGATATCGCTTCCACACGTCAAGACACGAGCTGACCCAGCCCAGTCAAAAAACCACCAACAGTCAAGTTTTTACGCCGGGCACTAATGGCGTCGAATACTACGGAATAATTGAGGAGATCTATGAACTTGAATATGAGGGATGGATACCTCTTACTCCTGTCATATTCAAGTGCCACTGGTTTGATCCTGAACGAACGAGACAGACCCCTCATCTTGGGCTAGTCGAGATTAGACATGATTCCGTCTATCAAGGAAAAGATGTCTATATTGTGGCTCAACAGGCCGTGCAAGTGTATCATACGCCATACGCGTGCCAAGACAAAGACCATCTTAAGGGTTGGTCTATTGTGCACCAGGTATCGCCGCACGGTAAACTACCTGTTCCAAACGATGAAGATTACACCTTCGACACAAACACATATGATGGAGAGTTCTATCAAGCAGATGGGCTACAAGGGAGGTTTGAGATAGTCTTACCCGGTGTGCCCGCCCTGGAAGTAGACAATGAAATGGTTGATGACGAGGACCTTGGAGATGTAGTGCTGAATTTGAAGGACATTCAAATGCTTGAGCAATACCATTTAGGCAAAGAGAGAGAAGAAGACACAGAACCTTCGAATAGTGTTGCCCATTTGGACAATTTTGATAGTGATGATGAGACCTATGACCCGGGGGAAGATTATTCCTAAAGCATGTAATACTATATTTTTTATTAAATTTTGTTATGTTTATTCATTTTGAACTATTTGTAATGTATGTACTAACGCTTGTTGTTCATTCTTTGTAAATTGCAGGTGATAGAATAAAGATGGTGGGCAACCGTTCACCGAGGCAGGTAGCCTCGGTGGACCAGAGGCTACGCCCTCCTGATGGAGGCGAGGGGACGTCTTCAGGGGCAGCTAGGAGAGCAGGCTCGGGTCGCCCCAGGACGGGGATGGGGATGGGGAGGGGGAGGGGCCGGGGTCGGCCTAGGAGGGACCCGCCTCCTCCCCCGGCTCGTGACCAGTCGGAGGAGGGGTCTCAGCAGATAGAGGACGAGGGGGCTAGGCAGACGGATGAGGGGACTCAACAGACAGAGGACAGTTCTGCTCAGTCGACTCCCTACCTGTGAGGTCCCACAAGCCTCCCTTCGGTTCCGCTTCCTGACCGACGCCCAGTGGTTCGTCCAGTGGGAAGAAGGTAAGCAACTATAGATGTTATCACTAGTATTTCATATGATACATTGAAAATCAAAAGAGAAACTGATATTTTTTAGAATCACTTATGCAGGGGCTGGCTACTTCTGTCGGGTGCTCTTGATCCCCCACGCACCCCCGCTACCGTCCTGGGATGTCTATGCAGGAAACACTTCCCCAGCCTTGTGGACTTGGGAGATGGGAAGCTGGAGCCGGCCTGGTCGTGGAATAGGTATGCGAAAGCCATGGATGACGAGCAGGACAACAAGCAGGAGAGGGTTTTGGCGGACTTTTGGGTAAGGGTCTCACAACTTAGTGCAATACATCTCCATTGGTTATGTCTTTTATTGAAATAGTGAACGGATACATCGTGTTTGTATGCAGAGGTATTTCAAGGCCGAAGAGGGTCGAGAGAACGAGGCAGATCAGATGGCACACAGAGCCTGTCAGAAGTACGTCGGTGACATGATTCACGAGGCGCGACTCCAGGCCCACGTTGACTACTACAGGTCCATAAACAAACAACCCCTCAACAAGGCCGACTCAAGAAAGGTGGCGTTGACCAAGGAGCAGTACCTTCAGGTAGGTGAATAATATTGATTCGTTTTGAGATTTAGGTGCTGGCGACATGATTCACTTCATGATTCACTTGATGATGTGTAGGTGCCAGCCTCGTGGTGCATGTCGTATAGATCAGCATGGGCGATGATCGTGGACAGGTACCTTGACCCAATGTACCTCGAAAAGCACGAGAAAGGCAAGCAGAAGCGGGCACTGAAGACCGGTCCAACTCACCACCAAGGCAGCCGCAACCTCCCAGCATTCAAGCGAGCACTTGTGTGTGATGTCATTTATCTATTCTAACGCTTAGTTTGACCTGATTTCTTATCATCTTGTCGTCTCTCGCAGGAGGTGGCACACCCGGACGTGCCGGTGTCGGAGTTCTCAGCATGGGCTGTGTCCCACATGGGCCGGGTGAAATCCGGTGTCGTCTTCAACCCGGATGCCCCTGCCCCGGCTTACTCTGACCCGACCGTCCACGCTAAAGTTAGAGACTACGCGGAGGCGGTCCGGGCGGTCCATGGCTCAGATTACAATCTGAGCACTGAGCCCCTTGACACACAGACGATCGTGAGGATAGGGAAAGGCAGGAAGCACGGGCGGTTGTTTATTGCAGATAGCGCCGACTCCTCGAGCTCTGCACCCTCTCTCTCCAACGTGAGGGCACAAAGCAGCCTTCCCATACGTGCACGGCCTACTCCAACACTGTTGCGAGTCGACGAACTTCAGGTCAGTTTATCCAATAGGGTCAGTTTATCATATTCCAGTATGTTTGTCGCTGTTCAGAGGTATCTAGATGGGTGTGTTTTAGATTCTAACCCTACAAGCTGCAAACACTTCTCAGTTTTAGAAAATTGGGAAATGTGCTGAGAAATTATCAGGAGCTGAAGGATGGTACCTATTTTTCAGCGGCTTCATTTTGTTCTTCTGATAGTCAGCTGCGCCTAATAAAATTCCTCTCCACTCGACAGAATGTCAAATATTCGAGGGGGGCTGAACTGATTGAGCCAATAAGTCTAGTCCTTTGTTTACTACTCCGTATTTCTGGATGTACATGATTTGCTTGTGAATTCAACTTTCCATTTTGTGGGTGTGGATTAGATTAGTAAATCTAATAGAAATCATTCTATGACGTGGCACTGTGCACAAGCAGTAGGTATTTAGTAGAGCCACTTTTGTTGTACCGGGGCAAATACACTCACTGCACAAGCAGTCACTTCACAACAGTCGTGGCACTGTGCAGGGCCTCCTCAATTCCAGCAATATCCAAGTGATGATCTACCTGCGAGGCTTTCTTTTCTGAAAAAGCCATCCATGTCTCTACATGCATGTACATCTGTGAGATTTATACTTGTACAGGTACTGCATATATCACTCTACCTCTGTCTAGGCCCTGCAGCTGCCGCGTGCTCTCTACATACCACTACTATACCAGGGTACCTGTCTACAACTAACTGCATCAAGAGAGAGAGAGGTTTGGCTGTGGCCTGTGGCTTGAAGTAGTGTTCCGGTTCTATATTCTTCTTAGGATTGGGGTCCTTAGCCTCTCACACCAACCAAACATGTTGCTGCCCTCCACCACCCCACACTCTTCTCTCACGTCTCTCTTTCTCCAGCAGTGGTGCCCCAGAGAGAGATATAAACCCACATGCTTGCACCGATCAAGATGTAGTCTTTTCTCTATCTCCAGCAGCTGCTAATAAGCTATGGTAATGGCATGGTGTGTGTGAGTAACAACTGTTCCTTGATGTCGATCTCTCATGGCAATGGCAATGTCGATCTCCACTCCATGTTGTACATGCATTTATAGTACTTTATTTACATGTAGCAATGCATTGCATGTTCCATATGTAATGTACAATACAAATGGACGATATACATACTGCAGTTACAGTCAGGTCCTTGTTTGCTTCTAGTACTTATCATCCGCACAGCGGATCAGTACAAGTTAACCATAACCAGTCATTAATTCTTGTGATATTTTGATGATCAAGCTATCATATAAGTACATAACCCAATTCACTACTCAAACAGCAATGATAATAACATTACACTGCAGGCCGAGCTGTCACAAACAAAGGAGACGACCGCACACCTGGCCGCTCAGTTGGAGGCCACGCAGAAGCAGATGGCGGAAATGTACCAGATCATGCAAACCATCGGGCGAACATCGGGCGTCGTAGTGCCGTTGCCAGCTGCAGCTTCGGGTCGACACTTCACTCCTGTGAGTATGAAAGTTTAATGCCTTCGTGCTGTTCGGATTGTCGGTCTTCGTGCCATTGTGATTGTCGGCCTTCGTGCCGTTTGGATTGTCGTCCTTCGTGCCGTTGTTTCTTACAGGTTGGAAACCTCCCCGTGCAGGGGAGGTGCTGCCGAAATTTTCAATTTTGAGTCTAACACTTCTCTTTTGTGCAGCCTCCGTCGGCGGGTTCAAACACTGCCGCTACCGTGTCCCCGACGGTTGATCGCATCAATCCTTCACCGCAGTCCGGTCCTTCAGCGCAGTAGTAGTCTCCACCACCGGAGTAGGGATGTTGAATTTTGTGATGTTGAACTTGTAATAATAAACTTCTGTTGTTGAACTTTGCTGGACTTGTGATGGATTTTCGATGGATTTATGAAATATGCGTGTGCTTTTGATATATATTGCATGCTGGTGATATAGCTGTGATGATTGATATATATATATATATATATATATATATATATATATATATATATATATATATATATATATATATATATATATATATATATATATATATATATAGTCTGTTACAATGGATTGTAAAAAAATAAATATTATTTTTTTCAATCCTCGGGGTCTTTGCCGAGTGCTCATATCAGAGGCACTCGGCAAAGTATATTTTTTAAAAAAATTCAGCAAAACTTTGCCGAGTGCCCGGAACAGAGGCACTCGGTAAAGTATATTTTTTAAAAAAAAATTCAGCAAAACTTTGCCGAGTGCCCGGAACAGGGGCACTCGGCAAAAGTTAATATCTGGGAAAAATAAAAAAATCTTTGCCGAGTGCCCATGTCGGAGGCACTTGGCAAAGTTTTTAAAAAATAAAAATAAAAAATAAGTTTGCCGAGTGCCAATGTATGGCACTCGGCAAAATATTCGTTAACGGTGGGTGCCGTAACGGCAATAAAAAACTTTGCTGAGTGCCTTTACAAACACTCGGCAAAATTTTTCAATATTTTGCTGAGCGCCCCGATAAAAAGCACTCGGCAAAGTATTTTTGCCGTGAAAAAAATTGCCGAGCGGAAGTCTTTGCCGAGTGCAAATGGCTCTTTGCCGAGTGTAAAAACACTCGGCAAAGTCCCAGTGTCCAGTAGTGTCGTTGTTAAGCCAACAGACAGACGAGGTCACTGAAGTGTAAATACCCTTGTAAGTTGTAACCTTCTTGATTTGCTGGTGGAAACAACGAACAGAGTGACTATGATCATGCTCTGTTCCATTGCATTCGGGCTGCAAGATAGCACATACATAGGTGGCGATTGCAGAGAGCAGAAGTACCAGTAGAGTGGAAGATATATAGCACACAACGGGTTGAATCAAACGAAGAAAAACAAGTACGACATGTGTCTTGATATATAGAACACAATGGTCTTTAGAATTCAGAAAGCAGAAATAAAAAAAATAATATGGAGTACCACACATTTAGTTGGGATACAAATCCACACGAACATCATGCACGCCAACAGCCAACTGAACCACCTGTGAATTGCGATCATCATATCAGACGTTTTGTTCAAGGGTAAACCTCGATGATCGATCGGACGCCTAGAACTGGAGTTATTTTGTAGTCGCTGAATCTAGCTTCGAAGAAGATCGTCTTCCACTCCTGCTCATCTCGCTCCATGCCGTTGACTACCATGATATATAGGTCGAACAACGCTTGCATCTCTTTGTGCCTCGAGTCAGATGGTCCTGCTCCAACCACAATATCTATGATTATTACCCTCCCTCCTCTTGGAGGAATAGCCTCCCTGCAATTTTTCAGTATCTTGACACACTCCTCATGGCCCCAGTCATGCAGAACCCACTGAAACGTAACAAATATATGTTTTTTATTGAGTGTCAGAAAAGAAACATTGATCAAATATATGTATTAGTAAGCATCGATCAAATCTCGACTCCTTCCGCGTGGCCGGGTTAGGTAAGATTTTGATGATTTTAGCACTTAATTAAAAAGCTTTTGCCGGATTTTTATTAGACGATAGAAAAAAGAACAAAAGTTGTTACAGATTTTTTACAACCCCCACTAAAGACTCAACTCTACTATTAAAAGACTCAACTCTGTAAAAGAGAGAGTTATATAGACTCGTCGTTTATAGTGATTGAGCGCTCTGATAATCTTTGAGATGTTGACACTATCATTTGCCTCCTTGTTGGTTTCTACGTACTCCATCCAGTCGTCATATGGAAATGCTCCGGCGTGCACGATCGAATTTCACGCGAGAAGGGACGATGAGCAACCAATTCCTGATCAGCGGTAGTACGCTCCTTTGTTCGCCTAGCGAACGATTGCCATCACAAGGTGGCTTCGATCGACGCGAAATCTTATCTTATCATCTCGCCGTGACCTGTCATGTTACGGGAGAACTAATAATCGTGAAACAGCGACCTTTGCGCATTATATTAGGGACACACGTTGAACATGTGGGCGCACCATATAAGATGGAAAATGCATTAGGGACACGTCCAGTAGAGTGAAAGCGACAGCTGGACGAATGAGCATAGAGCAACTGAGCAAGCACTATGTAAAAAACAGGATAGAAATATTTTTTCGCGAATATGCAAGAGCATTGCGTATCATTATATTAAAAAGATAGAAGTTTAAATGAAATACAAGAGCGGCCATTCCTGACCCGATCGAAACCACGAAAGGGCTACATTTTGAATATGACAACCCTGGAATCAACCTAAATTACGCGCGCGGCCTATGGCTCCATGGCCGGAGGCTGGCGAGCACGGCCACCGAACATCCTCTTGCAAGTTGGGAACAACTTGTTGAGGGCCTCAACGTCTAGGTCGCCCTCGAAGTAGGAGTCGAACGAACGCTTGGCCATAGAGGAAGACGGCGCTGAAGGTTCCAAGAACCCTATCCTCTTCATGAGCAGTGTTTCGTCGCGTTTGGACGCGGGGATGTGGTCCATCTACTAAGCAGCAATCCGCCTTCTCTTAAGGGGCAAGGCTCGCTTGGGCAGCGGCTTCTGCTTGGGAGGGGAACTGATGAGGGGTGGCTGCCTCACCACCAGGACCTCCTTGGTGAACCTGGCCAAGCGGGCCACGGCCTCCCTAGGAGAAGGCGAGTCATCCACCGTTGGCGCCACAGCGCCCGCCATCAGAGGTGACGTGCCCTGTAGAGGCGACGATGGGGGCGACTCATGGTCCGCCGTGCACTGAGGGGCCATCAACGTAGGGTCCCACAACGAAGCTTGACCCTCCGGAGGTAGGCAGCTGGGAGCATGTCCGACCTCCGGTCGGGAGATGGCGAGCAGGGCGACAAGCTCGTCCAGCATCAGGTCGACCGAGGCGAGCCGAGCGAGGGGATCTGCGCACACGCACAGTGCCTCCGCCAATGGGTCAGGCTCGAGGAAGCAGCGCACGATAGTTGAAGCGATGGCGTCTTCGGTGGAGACGGCAAGTGCGTCCATGGTGATGTCTGTTGCCGGTCTACCACCGCGGCGCTGGCGTCGTCTTCGGTGATGATGGGTGTCGTTGGCACCCCCCCACGACCCCCAGCACAGTCCCATCTACGGTTGGAGGCAAAGTGGTGCGTGCTAGGAGGGCGGTGGGCAGACGACACGTGAGTGGCAAGGCCGGCCCCCGCCGTTCGGCGCTGCCTTGGACCGACTACGGTCCCTAGCGAGGTGGTGAAGCCGCAGCAGCGTAGACAACGCCGAGGCAACCGGCAAGTCGCCACCCGGTGCGAGAAGGAGAGGCAGTTGAAACATTTGCCACTGAGCTGTGCGGGAATCCTCTGAGCGTGCGGGCTAGGGCCGTGGCGAGCCCCAACCGAGGCAGACATAGGTCTCTCTTCCAGTCGAGGTAGAATCTCACGCCACCTATCGGTGTTGGGGGCAGAGACCTGTCTTCGCGCGCCGAGGCATTGATGGGCAGGCACCTGACCATCCACCGCCCGGGCTGGCAGGTCGTGCACAAGCTGAGGGCATGGCCAGTTGCACTTCCGCTGCCCTCGCACAGGCCTCGGCTCGGCGTCCGCTCCACCACGCCCCAGACCAGCGGCCGGACGAATCGGGGCACACACAGTAGACACGGTGGCTGGTCTCATCGGACGAAGAGCGGCCTCTAGGTAAGAACGAGTTAGGGGGTGCACGGGGGACTCGAGGGCTGGCTACGCCGGGCGACGAGTGGCCCCCAGGCATGTCACAGGGTGGTCATCGTTAGACTCCTCGCCGTCCCTGTCTGTCCACCGCCGGCTCTTCGACCGCCTGCCCATGCATCTAGGGAAGAATGGTGCTGCGGCCGGCGAGAGCGAGGAGATTGGTGCGTCCAGCAACGTCGTGCCTAGGCCCCCTGGTGTGGCCGTGGCATTCCAGGCATCCAGCCCCAACAGCGAAGGGGTCCAAGTGCCAGAGCTGGCCCCCACGGCTGCCGACGGAGGCGGCGGAGGCGTGGAGGGCCGTGACGTGCTGGACCCCGCATGGACGGTCACGAAGCCACTGCTGGCGGCGGCGGCAGTGGCATCAGCGTCCGCAGGTAGCAGGGTGTTCGCGGAGGCAGCCACGACGTCCGTGCGGCCAGAAACGATGTCCGCGCGCAACTGGGCCTCCTCGGTGGCGTCCACGGCGCACGCGCACTGCTGGAGTGTGGCCACATCGGCGGCCTCCGGTGGCAGCGGCGGCATGGGCGGGGACGTAGGCCACGCGGTGGGCGCACGGGCACCGGCCCCTACAGACAGCTGAGAAGGGGAGGGAGTGGAGGATGTGGAGGGAGAGTGATACATCCGGTCCAGGTGGGGTTAGCCGAGGCCTAATAAATTAAGGTTGCCCGTACTGGGAAAGGCCCAATGTCCCTAAAAGACTAGTCTGATAGGGGAAGGGTGGCTCTCTCTTTTAAGGTGGCTTCCTCCTCCCAAGCTAAGCAAGGTGGGATTATTCAGAGGCTCACACGGTTGCCGCACGACTACAACTAGGCCACTTGGCTTTTTTTGTTGCGTCTTTGCCAGCGGGTAATAGTGGAGGATGTCCTCATCATTCCCACCCCCTTAAACAAGGGCTAGCTCCGATACCAAATGATACATCCGGCCTAGGTGGGGTTGGCCGAGGCCTAATAAATTAAGGTTGCCCGGCACCCTAACAGTTCTTATGCACACTAACTCGGGGAAAGGCCCAATGTCCCTAAAAGACTAGTCTGATAGGGGAAGGCTGGCTCTCTCTCTTTTAAGGTGGCTTCCTCCTCCCAAGCTAAGTAAAGTGGGATTATTCAGAGACTCACACGGTTGCCGCCCGACTACAACTAGGTCACTTGGCCTTTTTTTGTTGCGTCTTTGCCAGCGGGTAATAGTGGAGGATGTCCTTATCAGAGAGGCCGCTGTAACCATTGTTTTCAGGTTGGCTGGTCGAACCTGGTCGCCCTGGGGTCGACCAGATGATTAATCACGATTAGTCGTCGACCAGGTCGATTAATCGAACCCTGGTCGACCTGGTCGTCCACCTAATCGTCCACCTTATCAGGACATATATACTTATATATATAAACCTATATATACTATATAGTATACACAATAACGCAATCATCAAGACTGCATTAGTGTTTAGCTAGTGACTTACTTGTGGGAGTTGTTTTCTTCTCTTTTCTACACTGTCCAGAGGTTCAAATTCCTGTCCCAAACTCCATTTCTTCGCTGAATTGTTGCTGCAAGCCTACAGGACCAAAGAAGACCATAATTAGCAAGTAGCAACACTAATGCAGTTTTGATCTTGACACACCTTAACAGCAGCACTGCTGCACTAGCAAATAGCTACAAATTAGCAGACCATAGTAGCCATACAGCCAGCTGCCAGCATATTACAAAACTAAGTTCAAGTTCAGTACAGAATAGATAAGCTAAAGTGTCAAGTGCTCAACAGTAAACACAAAGTAGGCAAACTAGCCAATAGCCATCTAATGGTTCTAATCAAGCAACAAATCATTATTCAAATGAAATTCTCCATCTCCATCTGCATCTCCATCTCCAATAGCCATCTAATGGTTCTAATCAAGCAACAAATCAATACAAAGTAGGGCCAACAAGAAGTTCCCAAACTGGTCGTCCATAGCCTGGTCGGACGATTAATCACGATTAATCGACGATTAATCGGACGACCAGGTTTCTGGTCAAACTGGTCACGTCGAGGAACCTTATTGAGTCCCTGGAGCGACCAGAATGATTAATCACGATTAATCGCGATTAATCGGACGACCTGAAAACAATGGCTGTAACATCCCGGCCTAGGACTTAACACACTACACCACAACACCAAGATTAGGGATGGACAATCTGACGCTAAAAGTTGATACAGCGCCAGGTGATCTGACGCTAAAAACATATAGCGTCAGACTTCAGTTGACGCTATAAGTCTTGACGCTAAAGATCTTTAGCGTCAGACTGCACTTTTAGCGTCAGATAATCCGTTGCCCTCAATATATATATAGCGTCAGACAGTCTGCGGCTACTCTTTAGCGTCAGACAGTCCATGGCTACTCTTTAGCGTCAGACAGTCCATGGCTACATTTAGTTTTACCGTCAGATGATCCATCAAGATAGTTTTAAATGATTAAAAAAATCTGATCTGTCATCAATTATTACAAAAGAAGCTTAAAAATTGATCTCTCAACAATTATTACAAATATCACACTAAGCTTTGAAAGTTCATTCAGCAGATACAAGGGCTAGAATTCAATATCAATAAAGATACATACATCTTCACAAATTTGACCAAAAGTTTACAGTAGCTCACATAGGTCAACATCACATCTACTTCCTCTTGCTAGAACAGAGATAATCCATCCTTTCTAATGCCACGAACAACACTAATTATATCTTCATGTCCAGACGTAAAGTACAAAATGGTTTCGAGACTGTCTTCAAAATTTTTTGGTCTATTTACTTGGTACAAACTGAACACTTGATCACTGAAGGAAGCATAAACATGTTGGTAAGGTAATGGAAGGACTGGTGCTAATCTTCTGATAGCTAAGGAAATGAATGCCAACTAATTAACTAGCTAAACATGTGGAAAAATAAACCCAGGAGCAACACTATTTATATCTTCACAGCCTTATCTTTTTAGGTTTATAAAATCCACACAAGAAGAAAGGGGAGGCTTCAAGGTTATAGGTCTAAGGACATGCAATTACCTCGCAGTATGAAGACTAGCCTCCACTTGGGGTTTACAAAATTTCAGATCCAAGTAGGTTTATAAAATTTCGGTGAATTAAATACTCATATATGCATACAGACTGCATATGCAAAAGAGCACACTGCTACCAACAAAGAAGATAATTCAATGCAAGACCGATACAAGCAACATGAGTTCAAAATAAACAGCTAACTAAGAATATGTACTGTTCATGTGAGTAGCCATGTCACAAACTCATGTCAATGAACGGAGCAATTAATCAATATGCAAAAGACAGGTTCTGCTATCCGATGACCTTCTCCTATGAATCTAACAAACAATTCAAAGCTGAAACTGAATTGAGTTGGTTGTACTGCTACTCGCCACCATTGTTGTGTTGCTTACCTGAGATAGAGATGAGCACGAGCAGCTGCAGCAATGTCATGGACCTGCAGGAAACAAAATAATAGATAGACTAAGTATTTCAAAATCAATATTCAATTCACCAGATATGCAACAAAGGTACTGAAGTTTGCTAACTTTCAGTACTAAAACAATGAAACAGTAAGGTCTGGAAGCTAAGAGCATTGTCCACTTTTAATGCCAGAGCCTACCAGCATGGTGGTGCTCAAAAATCAAAATTGTGAGTATTTACTGCAACCAGGAATAATAACAGCATGGTCAATCTTGTAAACAACATGCAGCATCGCATAAAAAAAGTGGGATGCAACCAATCATGCTTTTTATTTAGATTTCATCATTCGAACTCACCAATTAGACAGTTAAAAATACATACTATAGAGTAAAAGTGGGATGCAGTGTCCATTGTTATTTCTAGATTGATAGATGACATGTGTATCATAAGGCTGAAGGACACATGCAAGAATCTTCTCAGTTACAACATTTAATAGGAAACAATATAGTCTTTCCTTGTTCAGAAGATATAGTCCCTTTTGCTGGGATCACTCACTTCATCTATCATTTCAGAAATTAAATAGCGGATGTTCTGGAAGCTATATGAACATGAATACTAAAGTGACATTTACTATGTTGCCTGATCTCTTACTCGAAATCTATCACCTAAATGTATGGCTGCTTATTTGTATATCCCAGGATTTGGTTCAGTCAACAATTGCCCTCTACAACCATCTAGGTAAGATACTGGAAAATGATGCAGAGTTAACTAAATTTGCTAGGTATGTATATATACACTAATGAAATAAATTGTGAACTATGCAGGTTGACATAAGAAGCTGCAGCCCAGATAATAAAATATCGACTTCAAATACACTGGCAACGTGGGGGCTCACTAGTTATACAAGATAACCACATATACAAGATAACCACCTATGTTCAGGGATCCAAAAGACTTGGCTGGGTCCATGCATCTCATCAAACTCGCACTAATATTTTAAAGGATTGTTTTGTTTTCTGTAGGTCAAGAGCCAACTGATCAGAGTAGTAATACATCATGTCTAACAGAGTTAATGATCACTGCACCATCAGCTAACTACCTTATGAAGATAGTACAGATAGTTATCCATCAGGATCCGAAGGTTTGTGCCCACCTTTGTTTGCAGATAGACTTGGATGCAGGACACCACACAATCAGACAACAGTATATTAACAATGCAGGTAAGGCGACAGGAGCTGGATTGGAGTATACCAAATGTAACAAAGGTCATCTCTCCGAGTCGTCAGCTGTATTGGCTACCCTTCATGTCAAACAATAGTTCTCTAGTTAGACATTATCTTTTGCAAGGAATATGAGACTTGAAGTTAACAAGGTCGTAAAACAAAAACATACAGGACTGTACAGCACACGGCAAAATCCTGACAGGGAACTTCAGAAAATCATAACTCCCAAGTCTGGATGGCTAAAATCACGAAATCTTAGGACAACATAGATACGGTGATGCGGTGTTGTGGCTTTTGAACAAGATTGCTCATCAAATAAATACAACATCTACCCACAAAAGGACAAAAACATTTGCAACATTGTGAACCTTCAAGCGCTCTTAGAAAATCAAATTTCTCTAATCTCCAACTAAATTTCCATAATGTCCAGCACACCATGGATGAGACATGGAATCAGAGTACTACGTAGTGAAAGATAGCGTTGAAGGCGAAGAAGGAAGTGCAGTGGACTATATAGAACCTTACCAATTACTCATTCGTCTTCCCTGTCATTGAATGAGCATATCTTTCAACAAATCACACACATTTGTAAAAAAAAACAGTGAAGAAAACATAATATAGTTCTCTGATATCTTTCTCTGTTTTTAGTGGGTTGGCAATGGTTAGCATAAGACCATCGACTAGCTCAAATTCTACTAAACTGTCAAGGGCCTGGAGATCAAGGGTAGGTGGCCCTCGACTACGAAGATCGTAGTCTCCTGCCGTTGTCTTCCGATCACGGAGGTTATGCCCCTCATGGCGGCTCGGGCTTGAGAGCGTGGGAGAGAGAGAGAGATATTAGGGTAAATATTCTTGCTTACTTCTTCAATTCACGGTTTACAGAATATATATGGCCATCGGCCCATCTCACGAGAGCAGCAAGCTCCTAGAATTAAGGTGCTAAATAAAAGGAAACTAACAAATCTTAATTGATAAATATCTTAGGAAAATCAGCCACCAATCGCGTCGGGCCCTGCTGCATGTCCGTGGTCACCGCGGCGCCTTCTGCTCCCGCGTTCGCCGCGCGTGCCGCGGCCCTGCGGACGTCTCTAGCCCGGCGATTGCGCATGTACGTTCGCCCGTACATGACATAAACGTGGACAGAGCAACAAGCCAACCAGCAACAAAGCTCTCCCCTTAACAGTAGGACCGTGCATCAGTCATTACGGTGGAGTTAAAGTTCAAGATCCGACTGTGACATTGAACTGTCTAAACCTTGTTTCATTATCTAAAATATATAATATGCCATTAGCTGTTGCAGCCTGATCAACCGTCACACCAAAAAGTAGTGTCTCCAAGCAAGACAAACATCTCATACCAGGCAACGGTAGCATTTACCGTGTAGTTTTTGGCACTTATTGATAGCATCCAAGCTGCCGAAGAAAACATAAACACAAAACACATCCAGTATGCTAGTTGAGTTCATGCCATGAGTGGTTGAACAATGATGAAAAGTACAGACTACAAAGTTAGCGATAGCATCTCCAGGTATTGTTACTCAGGCAAACTTCCATATGTGGACTCATTGAATCTGTTTGCGTGGCAAAGACTGAAACTACCAAATTAGGAAACAAGAAAGGTCAGACATTTTCCAATTTGTAAAAATTATCAGCCAAAAACAAATTCAGATCAAAATAGAAACTCATCCACTGTAAGCAGCAAACAATTCATTGCTTTGGAAGTAGTGAATTGCAAATAAGCTAGTAAAAAAAGCATGCACACAATCATAATGAAAAGCTCATGACACGTGAGGTCATTGACCAATTCAGAAGCACTACACAATAGGACCATTCAGTTTTGCCCTCACGGCTCAAGTTGAATCGGGATAAGTAAGCAAGACTGTAGCATATCAGTTAATACTGCTCCATACACTATTGGCTAACAAATTTCTTCAATTTTGTTACTCCACCAAAAAAATGCTAGCATCAAATTGCAGTTAGTAATGCTCCATGTTACTAATGGCTACTATAATGACAATGTTATTACTGGGAAGACTTATAGCCGAAGGAATAGAAGAGAAGGGGTCTAGTGCACGACGTGAGGTAGTTCCCAGGCTACAGGAAGTTACTTAGTGAGTGGGTTGTGTAACTCCTAGATTGTAATATAGGCTAAGGAGTGAATCGGTGGGAAACTAGGCAGGACAGAGGAGTCGTCCCTGCACCTTGTGCCTGTCCCAGTACTCTGGTTTTCTTTCAGTTCTAGCCCGACAGCAACAGCGCACCGGAGTTCCTCGAAGCACCACTGCAAACTGCTAGAAATGGGGGATCCAGATCTTACCTTACAGCAATGGGTCGCGATACTAGCTGATGGCCGCCACCACCCCTGCCGGAGGGGCTGCGCCATGCCCGCGCGCCGCCGAAAGGGCTCGCCCTTGAGCTGCACGGACTACCAGAGTCCCTGACTGGTAAGCGCTGCCGGAGGGGCCGTCGTCCTACCGGCGCGTGGCCGGAGCCCCTGACCTGCACGCTCGAGCGGCCGCGCCCTGCCCGTGCACCGCCGGAGGAGCTCGCCCCTGAGCCTCACACAGTACCGGAGCCCCTGATCCATACCGTAGCCGGAGGGGCCACGCCCTGCCCGTGCCCTGCTGGAGCCCTGACCCGCACGTGTAGCCGGAGGAGCCGTGCCCTACCTGCACGCCGCCAGAGGGGAGCTCGCGTCGTCTGAAAGAGAGAGGGGAGTCACCGCGCGAGAGATTTGGAACCGAGGGCCTATTTAGATGCCCGAATTCGGGCCTGAATTCGGGCATGAACAGTGCCCCGGGTACGGTAGCAATTTTATTTTTATTTGGTAATAATTGTCCAAACATTGATTAATTAGGCTTAAAATGTTCGTCTCGCAAAATACAACAAAACTGTGCAATTAGTTTTAAATTTCATCTATATTTAGTACTTCACGCATGTGCCGACATTTTGATGTGACGGGGAATCTTCTTTTTGTATAGTAAAATTTAGGAGAAAATTTATGATCTAAACAGGGCCCGAGAGAGGAGTGGCTGGGGCGGCGCCGTCCCGAGAGGTGGCTGAGGGAGCTGAGAGTTCAGAACTAGGGTTTTGTAATCAGACTGGCATATCTGAGCCATCCAAGATGGATCCAATGGCGATGAGCGAAACATGCTCCAAGTTGGGTTGAGGTCGGCTGCATCTATGATTTGGGCTATATTTTTTACCGTTAGATTGACCAACGCAATATCTAGTTTTAGCGTCAGACCGATCAACGTTAAAAATTAATACCTACGGCGTCAGACAGTGAGTCCTTAAATGAGGATTTAGCGTCAGATCGTCTCTCAGTTTTCTTTAGCGTCAGATTATCCAACGATAAAAAAAAGTTTTAGCGTCAGATGTCTGACCCTAATGCGGTGTTGTGGTGTAGTGACAGGATTAATAGGATACTTATACCAACAAGTTGCAACTTTTCTGAAAACCCATCCCCAAAGAACTCCAAGCTAAGCGTGCTTGACCTAGAGCGATGGATGAGCGATAGGAAAATTCTTTCCAGGTGCGCACGAGTGAGGACAAAGTGCGCAGAAAAGAATTGTGTGGGTCTGTGAGGGCAGTCTATGTCCTAAAAAGCGACCAGATGTAAGCGGGCCCGGGCCCGTCCTCGAGGAGGCGGGACGTTACAGAATGGTATTGGAGCCGACTCTCGCAGTTTCACGGGCGCGTGTGTCGCAGTTGCGCAGGCATGGTGCGCATGACTGGTGTGAACCCAGAGTGGTCACACAGCATGGCACATGCGCTGACACTAGACACACGGACGTGGCCAAGAGAGGACGTTCCTAACTTAGGATTTACCGACGAGGACGTCGGTCTCTTAAGGGGGTGAGGATGTAACATCCCGGCCCAGAGCTTAACAGGATTAATAGGATACTCATACCAACAAGTTGCAACTCCTTTTTCAGAAGCCCATCCCCAAAGAACTCTAAGTTAAGCGTGTTTGACCTGGAGCGATGGGTGACCGACCGGGAAATTCTTCCCGGGTGCGCACGAGTGAGGACAAAGTGCGCAGAAAAGACTTG
The DNA here is from genome assembly GCA_022457205.1 of Saccharum spontaneum. NCBI lineage: Eukaryota > Viridiplantae > Streptophyta > Magnoliopsida > Poales > Poaceae > Saccharum > Saccharum spontaneum. The sequence continues at coordinate 55,489,830 of CM039613.1, forward strand.
TGTGGGTCTGTGAGGGCAGTCTATGTCCTAGAAAGCGGTCAGATGTAAGCGGGCCCGTCCTCGATGAGGCGGGACGTTACAGCCGCCGTGGTGGTGGCCGGCGCCGCCAACAACGGTTGCGACGCGGGCGGCCGTGGGCTTCGCAGAGGCGAAGGCGGGCCGGAGGCCATAGATCCCACGCGGGCAGCCATGACGCAGGTGGAGGCTGCGGCAGCGGAGACCGCAGACGCCGGTAGCGAGGACGGGGCGGCAGCGAAGGTCGGCTTCGGCGGTGGTGGTGGCGTGGCTTCGGATCCGTTGAGGATGGTTGCGGATCTGCTGCTTCTGGCGGTGGCGGCAGCCTCCGGCGTCGGCTTCCGAGCGGGCGGCCGGAGATCCCACGGCGACACCGGGACGCCAGATTCCACGGCGCCTGCTGAGGTGGCTAGGGGAGGGGAGGTAGCGGGGGAGGAGGAAGGGGAGGGGAAGAGAGGGGCGGGGGGCGCCGGCGCCGCCGCCGGCGGCAGGTGGGAGGCCGTCAGGACGGGGAGCCTGAGCTTTCCTCACTCTCCAATCCCAATCATTTTAACCAGCAAACAGGAGAGAAATATTACACGTATTGAATGTTTGGCTGGGGTTCTGCCGTATTTGTACATTTTGGCTGATATATACTCCCTTTCTGAACATGGCACTTGGCGCCAAACGGTCAAAAAGTAAGGAATATTTAGGTGCATGGTGAAATAAATCAAGGGTAAGGAATATTTTACCATATCATATCATTATTTTTCTTATTATAGGAGCCCTGGAATTGAATCTCATTCCAATAATCATATTCTAGCAATTAGATTTTTTTTAAAACGCACTACGCTCGTATTTCATTAAGAGAAGGCAGAAGTTTTTACAAACTATATCAGACAAACACTGGCGAGTTGCCAGTATTCGCCGAGCAGAAAGGGCGAGCCAAAAAAAAAAAGGTCACAACCGCTTCGCTGTGTCAACTAAGGTTGATTACTGCTAATTGACGCTAGCAATTAGATTCTTCATCAACATTGGGTCGACAATAGAGGTTATGATCGACGGTTTAACCAGCAGTGATATATAAGTTTATTCCACCGCCAGCTTGAGTAACCACATGACGGTGACAATTGACATCACCGTTGACCACAATATCCACCCGCCGGTGAAAATCAATTTAAGAAAAAAAACAGTTGTCAACGCCGGAGATGTCGCACTAGCGCCATGGGCTTAGTACCACGTGAGGGCCGCCGCCGCACTGAGATGTTACCACGGCCAACACAGCTGCACCGAGATCTGGTGTAGCCGCACCGGGGGCTGCCACTGCCACCATCGAGATCCATTGCATCAAGATCCAGAGGACGTGGGGTGCTCGTGCAGGGTGCCGCCACGCTCGCCCGCCTGTGCCGGGCATCCCGTCCACCCCCACCCTCATGCCAAGGCATCGCCTAATGGATGTGCCCACGCTAGGGCGCTGCTCACGCCGAATGGTTGTCGCTGCCCAGAGAGAGAGAGCAAGGTGCTATCGCAGGAAGGGAGAAAGAGGGGAAGGGAAAAAGGGAGAGTTAGATTGAGAGCCATGGGAGGATGGGTGAACGGTTCCACAGCCAGTTGGAGAAAGAATGTGGTCAGAGAGGGAATCGAATGTGCAGGCTGCTCTAGTTTTTCACCATCGGGTCTTTTCTCGAACTGGTGGTGAAAATAATTGTCGGTTCAGGACAAGAACTAGTAGTGATATGTTATCACCAAAGGTTCTAATAGAACTGTGTCCTAATTCTTTTTCCCATCTGAGACGGTTCAGGTGTTGGGTTGTGTAAACAGCTGCAGCTCGGCGTGCTTATTGTGCTCCTCACTATTGGTCTGCAACATTTTGGTTGGATGAACTGCCTCTTTGCAGTTACAACAGCAATGTACTGCTCTTTCTTTTTATCTTTACAATTCAGTTTGGTGTGCAAGTGAAGTGTAGATCGAATTACAGGTTTGGATTTTTAAATTCCATTGCCTACTCATTGTTTAATAATTGCAGGTCTTATTAGTAGCCAAAGGTAGATTTGTTTGTTCTGAATACTACAAATACTTGTCATTTGTGTAGTAATTTCATTGCAAAACACTATCTGATTCTATGTCTAGGTTAATGTCCTGCAATGTGTTAACTAATGTAATGTTACTATGCAGCCTTTAATTTTGATGCTAACTTGAACTAGTTGTAGGCAAAGGCAAAGAACACTACTACTTGGAGCTTGGGCTGTTTTCCCGTGAAGATTTAGAGTGATGGACTCTTATTGATGAGGAGGATACACTTAAATAGTATTTGTGATGATTTATCTTGCTACTTGTGATGTCATAAACATTTGTGACATTCAAAATCAATGTCATAATGTTATGAAATGAACACCTAAAGGTCATAAATTGTCATTGAATATGCTCATCTTTTGACATTTGATTTTTTGTCAACTTAGTGTCACAGATGGTGACTTATGACTTATTTTCTAGGTATTATGACATATATCAAATGTCAAAAGATGGCACATTTCTTGTAGTGTAATAGAACTAGAAGTATGCCATTCGAAAACCCCCATGTATGTAGTAGTCATTCTAGAAGAAATGATTACCTACTATTTGATTTAATCCAATTTTCTTGTTTGGTGGACATGGAATATTTTCTTAAGACGGATCAACATATAGTGAAGGTTGAAAACATTGAGGATGACGAGCTGCTGGGCGTAGAGGTAGCTAACCTAAGGCAGACAGATGATCAGCGCGGCACTCTGCAATAGAGCTTGGGTGAGAGACATCTGTGGGGCTTTGATGATCCAGGTGATCATAGACTACCTTCGTCTCTAGGAGCTGCTCGAGGTGGTGCATCCCGCGCTGATCATTTGTCTCCTCTTCCTTTTCCTCTTGCTACAGTTGTCTAGGGCGAAAAGGAGGCGACGCGCGTTTCCGGCAGTGATTTCGCCGGGCCCTTTCCTCTTCGGTGGCCGGAGAGGTGTCGGAGAGGGGAATGGGTCGGGGAATCACCGTGCGGCTGTATATAGAGTAGGTGGGAGTCTACCTAGGTCTAGGGTTTGCTCGCCATCTACTGATGGTGGAGCTAGGGTTCACTGGGGGAGGGGAGGGGAGGGGGTGTTCTTCTACAGCGTGCTTTTCCAGGCGGTGTCGGCGAGACGGAGGAGTCGACGACGCTGGAGAATAACTTCTCCCCACATCTCCTTCTTCTCGGCGGCGTTCTTCTCCAGCGCCTATGGCGAGGTTGGGGAGTTCTATACAGGAGTCCAGGGCTGGCGCTTCATCGTCTTTACCAAGTGATGTTGCTGTTAGCCTTCTTTTTGCAAGGATGCGGAGCTATCTGTGGGTGTTGTGGTTGCTGGTCGGCCGGATCTAGCTCAATCCTCGCTCGACGGCAGCGGTCGCTGGTGGCGTGCTTAGATCCGGGAGCTGGAGAAGTTGGGGCGCAGCCCCGGTCGATGGGTGATCGCCGATGGCTTCATCCCGTTTCCCATGACGGATGTCTACTTCGACTCCTTTCAAAGCCAGGGTGCGATGGGACTTTTCCAGCTCATGGTGGTGTTCGGCTTCTTCTTCGACGGCAGCAGCCGACCGCGGGGTGGTCGATCACGGATGGTTCGCAAAGGATCCAGGGGCATCGAGATAATTTTTTTTCTTGCTTAGGGTTCTTCGTGAAGATTGGCTGGGATAGTTGTCTCTATATCCTATACGTACGTGTTTGTATTTATATGCACCCATGTATGTTTTCCTTAATTAGAAATACAGATACATATTATTAAAAAAAAAAGATGCAGCTAGAGGTGGAGGACAAATTCTGTTGGCGCTTTGGCGTTGATGGCGTCTATTCATCGTCCTTGGCTTACAGAGCAATGTTTATTGGCTGATCCGGACCAAGGGGTGCGAAGGAGCTATGGAAAACAAGTGCACCACCTAAGATTAAATTCTTTTTTTAGCTAGCTATGCACAACAGGTGCTGGACGGCGAGTCAAAAGGAAAAAAAACATGGGTTGCAGGAGTCTAATCTTTGTGCTCTATGGCATCAAGAGCCGAAAACGATGAACCATCTGCTAGTTGGATGCGTTTATATGCGCGAGGTTTGGGCCAGAGTTTGTTGTTCCCTTGGTCTCCATCACTAGCTGCAGGAAGTGCAGTTAACTGTAGAACATTAATTTCTATCAAAAAAAATTGTAGAACATTTTTTTGATAATAAAAATTTGTAGAACATTAATTGGCTATCAGAGACGAAGCTGTTACCGAAGGTTGTGCGCCGGGATTTTGACTCCTTGTTCCTACTTGTCTCCTAGTAGATGGTTCGGAAGGAACGGAACAGCCGCGCGTCTCCGACAGATCTGCAAGGATGCTGTCTTGGTTGCTGCCGTCAATTTGCGAGGAGGCAGGCCGCTAGACTTCGGCAGGGTGCAGGGTTCAAACGGCTGTCATCGCTGGACCTCTGGTCACAAAATGTTACTCCCTCCGTTCCAAATTATAAATTGTTTTGACTTTTTTTTTACATTCATTTTGCTATATATCAAGATATAACAATATGTCTAGATACATAATAGATGAACCAAAAAAGTCAAAACGACTTATAATTTAGAACAAATGGAGTACTGTCTAATTACAATCTGTGCTTTGTTAGCCTCCCCTTCCTCTCCGTTCTTTTGTTTTCCTCCTTCGTTTGTTGGGCAAGATATGGCTTGCCTAGTTGCCTTCTGTACTTGTGTTGCTAGTTGCTACCCTTTTGATGAAAAACGAGCTATTGATTGACCACGGTCGCGAAAAAAAATATATTGCAGGCTTCCGTTTATCGATCGGAAATAAAGGCCTAGAATCTTGCTTTCCAATTCACGTGACAGACAAACAGGCCAGCCCATGAAATGGTTTCCAATTCTACCTGGTTCCGACCATTCATTCAAGCCTTTAGGGTGTGTTTGGATGCGCATGTATTTATCTTAATCCACGTGTGTTGAAGTGGATTGGAGTGAAATTGAACTAAATTTCATTCCATTCTACTCCAACACATGTGGATTGAGGTGGATACACTTGTATCCAAACAAGGCCTTAAGTGTTGCCCACTAGTTCTGAATGACTGGTTAAGCCAGGTTGATGGTAATGCATGTCAGCTTGATGTGCCCTTACATCTAGTTATTTGCTTTGACTGCTGTATATATATGAAACGTGAAGACTGAAGAGTAAAAACTGCAGCCATATACAACTCTAGACCGGTATGTTGAGACAAATATGCCATCTCACGCAACTCCCATTCTTGTATTACAGTCAGGACCCTGATTACAGTACATGTGATACATTTAACAACGAAACGAGCACATGGCAAATTAAAACACTTCTTCACACCTAGTTTGCGCGCAGATTATTCACGAATACAGTATACTTGCATTGAGTTACATAGATTTCTATGGGTAGACCTCAATAATCGATCGAACACCTAGAACAGGTATGATCTTGTAAGAGCTAAATCCAGCTTCAAAAATAATCTTCTTCCACTCTAGCTCATCTCGCTCGGCACCATTGATAAACATCATAAAGAGATCAAACAAGAATTGCGTCTCCACATGCCTCTCGTCGGATGACCCTGCTCCAACCACCATATCCAATATTATCACCTTCCCTACTCCTTGAGATGCTATGGCCTTCTTGCAGTTCTTCAGTATCTTGACACATTCGGCATCACCCCAGTCATGCAGAATCCACTAGAACCAAACACATCGAAGTGACTAATCAAAATATCATCACGATACTCAAAGTCAACGAGAGCACGATTTGACGATTATATGGGCGTACCTTCAGGAAGACAGCGTTTGCCGACGGAATGCTCTCAAACATGTCACCGGTGATGTACTTCACATTGGTGTCAGTGGGAGCATTGGCAACAACGTGTGGGAGATCCAGCACGCTGCACTCCACATGCGGGAACGCCTTTGCGATAGTCTGGGTAGCGCCGCCGAGCCCGCCGGCGACGTCGACGAGGGAGCTAATCCTTTGGAACACGTCGCTGCACTCCTTGACCACGATGTCCATGATGAAACTGCTGTCCGCGACCATCCCGTCGTCGAAGAGCTTGCCGAAGCTTGCGTCGTGGTCGGCGAGATCCCATATATGCCGTCCATGCGCAAACTTGAAGGGGGACGGGTCCGGCAACTCGTGCCAGAACCACTCGCCGAGGTCGAAGAAGGAAGACACAAAGGCAGTACCGAGCATCAAGGTCAGGAACGGAGTCACGTTCAGCCCCGAGCTGACCAGAAGGCGAGACGCCGGCGTGAGCCCGTAAACAGGCTCGTCACCGCCGGCGTGGACGCTGAAGACGCCGGTGAGAGTGAGCACACGCATGAGGCGTCGCAGGCATGGTGTCTTGGACGAGTGGAGTGTGACCTTGGTGACTATCTGTGGGAGGGTGGCTGAGCCGCCATGCTGGTGGATGGCGTCGGGGATGCGGAGGTCTAGGGCGGCCTTGAGTGCCATGGACTTGACATAGCCCAGGGTGTGGTGCCAGAGCTGGAGCTGAGCATCCAGCACGGCCTGCGGATCAGTGCTTGTGTGTTGCTCCTTGCTGAGCGCCATGGCGCACGGCTTCTGTTTTTGCTCAAGTTGTTATAGCCTCATGATGCAAAACGTCTCCATTTATAGGCTCCCGTTTATAGTACTTCCGAATTCTATTTGATTGTAATATGCGGAGTATAAGCTAAAGTAGTAGCTACAACTTGAAAAAGTTATACTAGCTAGTACTATACAAGGAAACCAGCCCATGAACTAGTGTCTATTGGGGTCCATCATCATCAACTAGTTCGAGCATGCATACATAAATTAATTTGGTCCCATAGTTTATCAAAATTATCTAACTTTTCTTGCCTAAGTGACACACTTGAACAACACTAGGGTACTAGAAATGCATTTTAAGAGTTTGTGGATCTAAGTGGCACACTTGAATAACATTAGGGTGTCAAAAATGCAATTTGAAAGTTTGTGGACCTAAGTGGCACCTCCAGACAAGATCAAGAGTCTACCATGCATTTAACTCTTTATATTTGGTTGTGGCCGACTTTGCCACTTCATACCAATTATTACTCTACAAAACTTTCCATCCTATTTTAGAGTTTTCCCGTCGTCTACTTTGTAATCTTTTGGCATCATTTTAGAATTAGATGGGACCTTACCTTGAGTTGTTCAACACTTGGCAGCCAAAACACAACATAAACCTAGACAAGAAAAGAGCACTAAACTAGGTCTTACACTACTAACAACTAAAAGATCGACCACTCCAACTAGGACACCTTCAACAGTACGAGTCAGGTGTTGGCTCTTAGATGAAATCTCATATTGTATGGCTGGCATGTAAAGTGTTCTTTATTCATATATTTTTCTCTCATATTGTATCTCTCATGTATTGGGGAGCAAAAAAAATAGCTCTTCTCTTCACGTTAGCTCAAGATTATATTTTTAGCCTCCCTCTCCTCCACCGTGACACATAAAACTAGTTTAGAGCTGGAAATATTGGAGGGGCCCTAAGATATAATTGAAGTTGTATCTAATCCCTCCAGTCCGTTTCTAAGGCATGAACGTGTTTTACATGTGAACCCCAGTTTGTTAGGCACAACCTTGACTACCGACGTGTTTTTCTGTCGAGCATTTAAGCCGGGTGATGAAGCCAAAGCATTTTACTTATTTTTCATGTGCATCTTCACTCAATTCTTTTGCGTGCACCGCCCGTTTGCATGCATGTGTGAGGGGAGTTAATGTGAGGTTACAATATTCAAAGCATGCATGCATGCAGATTTTGAAACATAGTGCTAGAGTCAATCTCATCTTAGAAACCTACTCCCTCCATACCTATAAAGCAAGTCTTTTTGGACAAGGCTTGGTCAAACATTAGGAATATAAATCATGAATAACTTTTAAGTTATGGAGTTTCGAAATATGAAAACTATATGAATAGATTTGTCTTGAAAAGTACTTTCATAAATATATACATATATCACTTTTGGATAAATATTTTTATGAAAATATGAAGTCAAAGTTTTGCTTTGGAGACCGTGTCGCTGTCCTAAACGACTTGCTTTACAGGTATTGAGGGAGTACTCCCTACCCCAAATGATAAGTCATTCTAAGAATCTTGAAAAGTCAAAACATCTCAAGTTTGATCAAATTTATATGATAAAATAATAATATTTATGATACCAACTAAATGTAGAGCGGAGTAGCTCACAAGCCACAATACATCATAAATTCATAGTTCAGACCTTCATGCTCAAACAAATAAAAGTACAATTTAATAACTCACGCAGTCACGTTCAGAAAAATATCATCCTCATAGTTCAACATGATATTCATATGGTACAAGTTAAATATTAAACGTGCCGGTCGACATGATAGCTTTTATGCCCGTCAATAAAAGCTAGCTTTTGTGAAAGTAAAAAATTTGGAACAAATAGACTCTAAGTCTTGTGCGTCCGCTCTTCGCGGTTAGAGGACGATGAAAACAGAGAGGTTATCAGACTTGTCCCTTTCCCCTGTAAAGGGAACGTTCTGGTTGGTTTCAGGGTGCCGGTGAACGCAGAGGCGTGCACGGCACCGCGAGAAAAGGAGCCGCGGACGAACGGCGTATGCGTCCTGCACTCATGCGCTGGGAGACGGAGTGGCCGAGCTGACCTCCTGTTGGTCCGCCGGCCGGTCGATTTGAGCGTGATCACAGAAGCGTGCACCATGAGACAGCGACAGCAAGAACCGGCCGCAACCGTGCCCTAAGCTTCATCTTCTTCTGGAGTCTGGAGACGCCTGCTGAAGCTTGTGTGTCTCCTCCACGTGTCCCCTTCGGTGTCTCCCCATGTCCACGATCCATTCGTTCCCCTCCAGAGATAGGCCCTCACCTTTTCTCCGTCCGCGCCTTAGCTACGAGAAAACAGAGCTGTCCGACGGAACCGTCTCCCACGTTCACACGCTTATCGGACCCACATTAAATTCCCACCAGTTGAATTAAATAAAGTAGGCAAAAGGCGCTAGCACGTGAAAAATGGCGCCAATTATAATAGTTGGTTAGATACATACGGAAGGGTACTATTAGTCTAGCATTCTTCTCGTTTCTCTCGATCTACACAACAATGGCATTTCAGCCAGTACTCTCCATGCCTGACGACTACATGGGGGCATCTCAGCCAATTCCCCCCATGCCTGACGAGGCTAACTACATGGAGGCCGATTCTCCGCGGGTACCCAGAATCTTGATATGACCTCCTTCTGTTGTCACATTCTCACAAAACTTCTCCAGATCAACACTCTTCATCTGGCATAGTAGCAATAGAGTTAGAAAATGCAAGTCATATTGGATTACCATTCATAATCTATATTTGTGTTGTCTATGCAAATATATTTGAAATTTAACCTCCATTGCAAGTTTGCACGATTTCTAACTTATTTTGCATGAAACCCGCTACAAATCCAACCAGACCGAACCTACTCAAGTAGAAAATTCTATGGAAGACAGGATACCTAAGGTTGGTATGAAATTCTGCACTGAAGAAGAGGCATACCGCTTTTACAATGCCTATGCTCGAGATAAGGGTTTTAGTATTCGAAGGAGCAGTTCACATAATGCGAAAAATAGCACCACCATAAAGAATAGAACTTTTTGTTGTTCTCGTGCAGGTATTAAATCACTTGTCTTGTACCACTTTCTTCATCATTAGGGATAGAACATCATTTTGATCAATTATTTATTTATCAATAGGTGTTCGGCGTCCTGATAAAAAAGAAGAATCTTCCAACTATAGTAAACAGAGACACGATGTATGTGTGAATCTCGCATGAAGATAAGTCTTACAGATGGATTGTACTGCATCTATGAGTTTGAGCCTGAACATAATCATATTCTTGCTACTAGCAGTCAAGTTCATCATTTAAGATCTCAAAGAAGAATAACAGAAGCACAACTTGCAAGTGTAGAAAATGCTAAAGCAGTCGGCATTTCAAATAAAGCTACCTTTGATCTCATGGCAAAAGAAGCAGGTGGAGTTGAGAATCTTGGATTTACTCGTGAAGATATGAAGAATAAATTGTATTCAAAGAGGCCACTACAGATAAACCATGGGGACACAGGAGGAGTATTGGAATATCTACAGAAGAAAACGTCAGAAGATGGGAAGTTTTTCTATTCCATTCAGGCTGATGAGGATGACTTGATAACAAATATTTTTTGGACAGATTCTAAAATGGTTGCAGGCTATGAAGTTTTTGGTGATGTTGTTTGCTTTGACACAACATACAGAAAAATAAATGATGGACGTCCATTTGGTTTGCTAGTGGGAGTGAATAATCACAAGAAAACAACAATTTTTGGTGCTGCACTTTTGTATGATGAAACTGCTGAGAGTTTTGTCTGGCTTTTCAACACATTTTTAACTGCTATGTCAGGCAAGAAGCCACAAACCATTTTAACCGATGAAGATGCAGCAATGGCAAAAGCAATCGAGATAGCACTACCAGAGACTCATCACAGAATTTGTATTTGGCATATGAACCAGAATGCATGCAAGCACCTTGCTGGAGCTGTGGAGGACTATAAGAAGTTCAATAAAGATTTTCAAAACTGTATTTATGATCAAGAGGAGGATTTTATAAATGCATGGAACAATTTGCTAGACAAGTATAAGCTACAAAACAATCAACGGCTCCAAAGATTATTTGATAAAAGGGAGAAATGGGCCTTAGCATATGGAAGAAATACATTTTCTGCTGATATGGTTAGCATTCAAAGAAGTGAAAGCATGAACAATGAATTGAAGGGGTATATTAGTGTCAAATATGACATACTTACCTTCTTTGAGCACTTTGAAAGGTTGGTGGCAGATAAAAGATATGAGGAGGTAAAATGTGATTTCAAGGCAACACAAAGTACACCTAAGTTGAAATCTGACTTGATAATACTAAGGCATGCAGCAAGAATTTATACTCCAGCCATATTTAAGGTATTCCAAGAACAAGTGATGCAAACACTGAATTGTGATCTGTTCTGTTGTGGTGACAGTAATGCTGAGAAGGAGTACAAAATAAAGGTTTATGGTAAGGAACATGTTGTAAAGTTTTCTGCATCCGAAGTTGAGGTGAAGTGTAGCTGCAAAAAGTTCGAAATTGTTGGAATCTTATGCTGCCATGCATTGAAGATAATTGATATCAACAATATCAAAAAAAATCCTGAACAATACGTACTAAATAGATGGACAGTTGATGCAAAAGTAGTTCATATAAAGAGCAATTCTGAGACACATGAAGATCCCAAAACAAAGCTATCAAAACGGAGACAGGAGTTATGCAGAATGTATATTCATTTAGCTACTCGAGCTGCAGAATCTGATGAGACATACTTTATGGCTGTGAATAATGCAAAGAAATTAGCAGAAGATGTGGAGAAAAGCTTAAAAATTAGAGCTGATTCAGATGTCGGTACCTTATCTCATCCACAAGGTTCGCACTCCGGTATAGCCTGAGTAATAATTGCGTGAACACCATACATATGACACCAAATTCTAATTATTATCTAATTTGTAGGTACACAAGAAGAAGACCAAGCTATAAAACCAAAAGGCTTGAAGGTTAAGGAGAAGGAAATTCATGGATCTGAGAGACCAATTGGTGGTTTCGAGAGGCAACACGGCAGAAAAAAAAAACAAGAATGACCTCATGGCTTCTGGTTCTGCAACAGAAGCAAACACACGACGGAAAAAGAAAGGCAAGAATGACCCAAAGGCTTGTGGTCCTGCAGTGGAAGCAGATAATGTAACATATGAGCAACTACACTACACTGACCTGGTACGAAATTTCAGTTATATTTAATTTAATACTATCTAGACTATTTGTATCGTCATTACTGATATTAGTATTCCTTTTTCTTTGGTACAGGGCCATTTAGGGAGTAGTATGTGCCAAAATCAAATACAGATACCAGGCTACTATCCGGGCTACTATCCACATGGAAATGCTTTTGTGCCTCCGCCTTTCAGTTCATTCTTTTTGACCCCTAACCATGGTCAAGATACACAACAAGGAAATGTCACTCAGTTATTCAATACAAATCCCTATAATGTGTTTGCCAATTTTAAGTGAAGGTCTCATCCCCTCAGGAGAACGGATGAGTTCTGTGCACTTTCCATGGAAGATTATGTATGGAACAATTTATCATAGCAAGGATGCAGTCTCTCATGCTTTGTTTTTTTTTCTTTCCCACACAAGAAAACTCATTACCATTATGACATAACGGAAATACAGATCTCATGCTTTGTTAATTCAGTAAGTTCAATTCTATCCAGACTGCTTTTTTTTTTTGGTGATGTGGGGCAAATTTTAGAGAAAAAAGTATTCCGGTTTGTTTTTTCTAACTGATATAGTTGATTTGATAGCATCAGACTGAAAGCGGAAGAGTGCATCTTTATTATCATGAAAAAATAGGGACTAACACTAGACAACTAACCTTACAAAAAATTGCTGGGGAAGAAAGCCTTGATGCCATATTCGGCCAAGAGAGGTCCTGGAAGCTAGACCGTCACCTTCATGCTCAGCAGCATCTACGAGCTGCTGCCAACTATCTTGAATACGCAACTGAGTCAATGCAAAATGACATCTCCCAGCTCATTGTTCCACCATGGTGTGATGTCAACTCGATGGACCTGAAGAGGAAAGGCAGAATGAACCTCACAAATCGAAATCCGCAAACTCCAATCGAGATCCCCAATCCAAAATCGAGATCCTAGCAATCCAAATCAAAATACGCAGCTAGAATCTAGGTTTCTAATGAACTCACTGCTATGAAGCTTGAGGTCATCGCTGCCCAAATCGAGTTTATCACCATTGGATTTGACGTTTCCTTCGATTGAATCTCACGCCATACGCAAGCAGACCAGCTTCGAGCTGAAAGGCCGAGAGGGAGCGGAGAGGCCGAGAGGCGAAAGCGGAGGGAGACGGACTAGGCGGACAGCTCCATTTTCTCGTGCGTGCGGCGCGGACGGAGAAATAGATGACGGCCCATCTGTGGAGGGGAACGAATGGACGTGTGGGAAGACACCGAAGGGGACACGCTGAGGAGACAGAACGAATGGACGCTGACGCTGGACACGTGTGGGAAAACACCGCAGGGGACACGCCGAGGAGACAGAACGAATGGCATGTTTTTAGACGGCACCTAGAATGATTAATTAATAGCACTAAATTGAAGAAATGTTATTACCTTGAAGCAGTAGTAGATGCCAATGTCAGTTCCACACTGGTATCACAAGTTTTTACAGATGTATTGATCAAAGCCTTGCTAACCCATTTAAGTTCCTGTAGTTGAAGATTCTTAAAAAATCAACATACCATCAGATCCCAAATTAGGATAAAAAAGCATAAAATCGATATTAACTAATTTGAATCCAGAAACATGTAACGAGAGGAAGTAGATATCATTTATGCACAATAAACTATTTTAGACAAGTGTAAATACTACATTGATCAGTAATACTGAATATTACTTTTGCATCAGAGGTTTGTCTATGAGGTTTAAGTAAATTAAGTAAATCATCAACCAGCCTTGCGCCTCAGACCCCTCAACCCGACAAAATTCTCTCAGTTCCAGAAGCGTGCAGAAGTAGGATAATGATAAGCTGTGGTGTAGCACTGAGGCTGAAATTTCATTTACTGATCGTTTACATGGATCCAAACTTCAGAAAATTCCAACATTTAAACGCTAACTCAAAATAAACGTTATTATCAGTGAGAATTGCATTATTGTAGTGACCGATCCCAAAGGAAATATATCACATTCCAACCTTTATATGAGGGAACATTAACAATTTGAGTCTGTTGGTATCCCAAACTTGACAAAAAAAAATTTATCTATTGTGACCCAATTGACAAGCAATATCATCTCATGCAAACAACAGCACACATACCGGATAATGGAAAATCAAATAATAGAGTTGGTAGGGTGTACCTTTGGCAAAGGAAGCCCAGATCTGGACACCGACGATGACGAGGGTCGGGTATGAGCAGTAGCCGAAGACAGAGGAGGGCGCGGGGGGACTTTGCTGGGCGCCGCCGGCTTCTCTCCCCTCCGTCGCGGTAGTTCTTCTCTACACTGCCGAGCCTGCTGCAGGAACGGAGGTCGCAACGGATGGTGGTGCGCCTGCACAGCGGAGGGAGGAGGGAGAAGGGACGAAAGAGGAGAGTCGCCGGCGCTGGCTCGGTCACGGTCGCCTCCGGTGCGCCAACGCTTGCTGTGTCGACCACGGTGAAGGAGGCACGGATGGAGGGGGCACACGTGCGAGTCACGTGGACCCCTCGTCCCAGCTGCGCGTGGGATGGACCCGTCGCCGTTATGGAAAGGTGAGCTGCTTGGGCCGTCGCGCTGCGCGTGCTCCCGGCCTGTGCTCCGGCCACTCGCGCGTGCGAGGGCCGCGGGCACGGCGGCTCCGGCCACTCGGCGTGTGCGGAGGGCTCGGGTGCGGTAACCCCGGCGGCCGGCGGCCCCCTCCCACGGCGACCCCGGTGCGGGAGCGCTTGGCCATTGGTGACTACTCGCAGGGGTCGCGGAGGCAGCAAAGGGCAGAGGGACAGGGAGGCGGCGTGGCCCAGCGACGGCAGCGAGGAAGCTCGAGACGCGAAGAAGGAAGGAGGCGGAGGGGAAGGGGGCCGCCGGCGTGCCACCCGCGAGGGCGGCCGTCGCCGTGCCGAGGTCCGGCCACCGCCGAGGTGCACTCGCGCCGCCTTCCTGTCCGCGCGGGCGAGGTCCGGCCGGCGTCCTGGCCTCGGGCCGGCCATCGACGGAACGGCGCCGAGGTGCGGTGCAGTGACCTCGGCGTCTGGCGCGGCTGATCTGGCCGGCCTGAGTGCATCCGCAGTGGGGTGGGGCGCCGTGCCGCACCGCATCGGAGCCGCTGTGCCGTCTCCGCCAGGCCCCGTCGGAGCTAGCCCCTGCCTCGTCCTGATCCAGTTTGGGGCTCACTCGATCTGGGGATGCGGAGCCGCGGAACGAACCGCGCGGGGCGGAGGAGCCCGAGTCCCGACGGCCGCGCGCAGGACGACGGAGGCGGCGCAGCGGGCTGTGCCGGTCGAGGTCGGCCGGGGCCCGGGGTGCTCTCTTGACCGTTCGTCGCCGGATGGACGGACGATATTTACTGTAGACGTGGCCATCTCAAGAGCCTGAAAGGTGGCAAGATAGGAAGCTAGAGATTTCGATATTGAAAGATTCGTTCCCCTTCGGATATGGGCCCTCACCTTTTCTCCGTCCACACCATCTATAAAGATATGAGAATATGTAGAGCTCAATCTCAATAAGAGCGTCCACGTCATTCCGATTAATTCTGACTGTCCGATCTTTGATCCTACGGCTGGTATTGCTCGAAGCCGCTTCCATCCAAAGCATATTCGCGTGACTTCTGCTGCTTCCACTTCTACTAGGCACCAAATATATATGCCGGCTTCTGATTCACAGCACACCCACATCCCCCTCTCTCCCTCTCATGTATGTCTCTCCGCTCTCCCTCACTCTGGGCGGCTAGGGTGGGCCCCATAGCGCGCATCCCGCTGGCGGCGGCGGCGTTGCGGCCCCCAGGCGCGGCAGCCCTTGCATGGGCGGGCCCGACGCAGCGGCGGCGCGGCGCGGTGCGGTGGCGGCCGCGGCACAGGTGCGGCGGGCATGGCGCCGACCTCGGCATGGGTGGCCTCCTGGCGCGGCGGCGGCGCAGATCCGGCGGCGTGGCGCGGTGGCGGCGCAGATCCGGTGGTGTGGCATGGCGGCGGCGCAAATCCAGCAGCGCAATGGTGCGGGTGGGCCCTAGTCACGAGCGTCCCAACGCCGAAGCATTGGCACGAGCGGGCTTCGGCGGCAAGAGCAACGACGGCACACGCGGCCCCGACGGCGAATGGAGTGCCGGCTCGCGCGGCCCTGACGGCGGCATAAGTGGCGGCTCCCTCCGCTCCCTACTGCGGCGGCGGCTCGTGCGACGCCACGCGCGGCCCCGACGTCGACCGGAGCACCAGCTCGTGCGGCCCCGACGGCGGCGTGAGTGTTGCCTCCCTCCACTCCCTTCTGCGTCGGCGGTCCGAGCGCCGTCACGCACGGCCCCGACGGCGACCGCAGTCCTACGTCCCCATCCAGCGCTGCATCTGATGCTTCCCCTACCTACACTCTGCTGCGCTGCCTCCATAGCAGCTCTGCTTGTTGCCAGGGAGCTGCGTGCCGCCCTTCCTCGGACCGCTGGGATAGCCACGCAAATGTCGGATCTGCCGTGCCTAGAGGTGAGTAGGGCCATCACTCTATTGTTCTATTTTTTTCTCTGCACATGCATATAGTAATCATATCTGGTGTGGTTGTTTTTATTTCCTGAATTTGGCATTGCTTTGCAGAACAAAAGGCAGAGTTCATGAACTGTATGGTTTATGGTGAAATTATTTTTGTATCTTCTGGAAAGGCAGAATGTCTCCGGAGCTTCACTACTACATGTGTAATTCCTTGGCCAACCTTTTTATATTTCCTATACCTGATTTCATAGTTTGTTTTCGCTATATGCTATAGAGCTTCCTGTGAACTTGAAAGATCTGGTCATTACTATTCCTTCCCGACTTTGGATTGGTAAATTTTTGTAATAAATAGTCCAATGGTCTAATTATTTTTTTCTGCAGAGAATGGCACATGCTCTCTTTTATTTGTCTATGACTTGATCCAGAATGCTCAGGATAATGGACCAATACGGGACTCATGATGGTGGAAAATGGCTGCAGAGCTCAAACTGGTTGTCATTAAGGAATGGGCGGTAGACTAAAAGCAATCATTCTCTACATTATCTGTTGTTAAGATTGTCCTTTCATTTTTGTCAAAGAATATTATTGAACTAAAGGCATTGCCCGAAATTTCACATGTCATAGGAACTAATTAACTATTTTAAATATTGCCATTTAATGTTTCGTGACACGTGAAATTAACTTCAGAGATAGCTAATAATCTTATTCAATTGAAAGGATGTTAGATAGCACAAAGCTATGTATCTAAAAAAAAGCCAAAACATCTTACAATTTTGATTGGAGAGAGTAGGTTACAAGGTGGATAGGCTGATGTGTGTAGAACCATGGCTATCATAGCTTTACAAAGTCATATTTCATCTAAAGGTCACCTAGATCATTTTCTCAGACATCTTAGTTCAGCAGTTCTGCTCTGTTTACTAGACAGTCTTTGTACGTCTGACGCAGACTATTAATCATATATGTGTGGTTAATTTATTTTCCTATGCAATCAAAAGTTTGTGTCATATTGATCTACGAATATATCAGTGCAAACAATGCTGATTGCTGCTATCTAATCTTTCTATTCTAGTGGACGAAACTTTTTATAACAGGTATCCCTATGTCACTCTCATAAAAAACTTCCTATCCATCAATCTTGGTGGCCTATAGATATTGTATACTACTACATGCTCACATCAAATTGTTGGATTGCTTCAGATTTAAATTGAACATTATTTCAGTTGAAACACCATTTGTAAAGTTCTCTTTATATGGTAAATATTTGTCTATAGGTATCTTATATTTCTCTACTGGTGCTGCTATTTTTTTCTCTTAATACATATAACCTATTGGTTCCAAAGACAATGTCAGTTATTAAAAATGTGCGGTCCCTCGTCCTTTTATTACATTGCAAGCAGTTTGAGGTTATTGTTTGTTATAAGCTAGCTAATTTGGTGTGAAGCATGGCCAAATACCAATTATGGAACAACTTCTAATATGTATACGTGCCCCCCTTTTAATTAGACTGTCAAGGGAACTGTGTTGGAACTGAGCTTTGCATATATTTTACATTGTGAATAATGTCATCCTCATGGCGCATTGGCCTGAGCCTAACTATAGCTCTTAGATCTTAATGCATTATGATCTTAGGTTGAGTTTATGCTAGATATTGAGGTTATGCATTGCATTTATTGTATGATTTTTCCTATAAGTATTCTTTTTCTGGTGTTTCAAAATTCATGAGACCATATATTCACATAGTAGTCATCTATTGTAAAAAGTGCTTGGCTGCTGATAAACTCGAGAGCATAAAAGTACCAATATAATTGATCCTTCAAATATTCAGGGAACTTACTAAACATAGTTTAATCTTGCCAATAAATGTAATCAGGCTGGAAATGTAAACAAGATGTAATCAGTCCTGTTCAGAAAATATTATATTTTGTAGAGCACTGAAACCTTATTGCCTCTTCTTTAGCCTCTGATATTACTCAAGTGGGCTCATGGATTAGCTTTATTTTATTATGTCCCTCTGTTAGATAGTTTTATTTCCTACGCGTTGATTTGGCTGCTACAGATTCACCATCCTTGTGTTATACACTATTAGGTTATAGCATCAAGTCATTGTCTAATGTCTCACAAGCACTGTTCTCTATGGCAGCGGCTTTACCAACCAGCCTTCAGACTCTGACGATGAAGTTACAAGTTGGGCTCTCCCTCTCAGCCACGATCTTTATGGTTGTTACAACACCTGCATATATCATTGTACGTGAGGTAACAATACTTTTCCCTGATTGCTATATTGTAACTGGACTGTGGTATATCCAAAAGTAACATCTACTATATTGACCTCGACAGGCTTTTGACAAACTTGATGCTGTGAATCTGACGATGCTATGCTGGCCCATGCTTCCTCCAAGGAGCACCGCCACTCAAAAAACGTCCTGTCCAAGAGATGCATGATCGTTTCTTCGTGTGATAGCTAATGAGACTATGCATGTGTAATATAATATGTTCTACTGTTATAATCTACAGACTTTTCATGACTATGCCTTTCTGTGAGCACTATGTTAGGACCTATGTTCTTAGCACTATACAACTTAGACAGTACAGTTAACCTTCTCAATTATTGGTCTGTTACGTTCGACCATTGTGCTGGTTATCCTAATTTGGCTACCCCTTGCTAGATGTATAAATGACTTCATCCTCTTCATGTTTGTTGTTAAACTGATGCTCCATATCTCGCGCTTTCTTCTTCTCTATCTTTAGGTATCTAATAATCAAACTACATTGTTAGGCACAAACCTCGCGCGCAAGGGCGCGGGCTAATCACTAGTATGCTATGAGAAAACGAAGCCGTCCGACGGAACCGTCTGCCTATTCTGTCTCCCATGTTCACATGCTTATCGGACCCACCTTAAATCCTCGCCAATTGAATTAAATAAAGGAGGCAAAAGGCGCTAGCATGTGAAAAATGGCGCCAATTATAATAGTTGGTTAGATACATAATAGTTGGTTAGATACACACGTGCCTGCGACCTGCTGCTCCCGCCCAACACGCACACACTCCAGGCTGATCCAATATCTTATATCTTCTTCTCCTGTATATCTATATCTTTTTTGTTTGAAGTGTTAGCAAAAGCTTTCCCTACGGCAAGGGTGAAGGCACTTGACAGAGTCCTAGTGACCATAATCCTTTATTAGTTGATGTAGGTGATAATGTTTTTTATGGCAAAAAGAGGTTTAAATTTGAAAAGTGGTGGCTTGAGCAAGAGACTTTTAGGTAGGTTGTTGAGAAGGCTCGGTCCATGCCTTATAAGGAAGTGTTGAGTATTGACATCTGGCAATTTAGAGTTAGGACTTTTAGGAGATTATTAGTTAGGGATTAGGCCTTCAATCAGGTAGCTGCTATGAATAAAGAAAAAACTCAATTAGCCCAAGAGTACAATGCTTTAGAGAAATTGGCTGAAGAAATAGAGTTAGATGATAATGAGAAGAACATATTTAGTTTTCTAGAAAATAAGTTAGCAAATATCTGGAGGCTGAAGGAAATAAAGATTAGACAAAGATCAAGGGATAGAGATATTTTAGAAGGTGATAGGAACACAGCATATTTCCAAACAGTAGCAAATCATAGGAGTAGAAAAAAGAAAATTGAGTTTCTAGAAGGTCTAAATGGGCATGTTTATGATCAAAAGGTATGATGGATGTGGCTGTAGAGTTTTATAGATCCTTATTTGCTAAAGAACCTAGTGGGAGTGTTAAGCTTGGAGATAAGTTTTGGGATGATGCTGACTTAGTAACTGAGGAGGAGAATGAGCTGCTCGCAATTCCTTTTACCGAGGATGAGATTAAGAACACTATTTTTAGTTGTTACCCTAAAGGGGCCCCTAGGCCAGATGTGCTTCCTTTTTTATTCTACCAAAAGTTTTGGGATATAGTCAAAGGAGATATTGTTAGTATGTTCACAGATTTTCAGTAGGGTTCTTTACATTTAAGAAGACTGAACTTGCCTTAGTTACCCTTATTCCTAAAGTTAATGAAGCCAAAAATATGAAACAATTCAGGCATATAAGCCTTATCAATTATAGTTTCAAAAGACTTGGTAAGATTGCTCAAAGGTTGGTGGCTACTAACCAGAGTGCATTTATTAAAGGTAGGTATATATTAGAGAGTGTAGTGATGGCCCATGAAATAGTGCATAGCCTTAATAAAGAAAAAGAAAAAAGTATAATCCTTAAACTAGACTATGAAAAGGCTTATGATAGGGTTAGCTGGGAATTTTTATTTGAAGTTCTTCAAACTAGAGGCTTCTCCAACACTTGGATTTCCTGGGTTAAACAGCTAGTCATAGGTGGTTCTATTGGTATCTTAGTCAATGTAGAGGATAGCCCTTACTTTAAGTCAGGTAAAGGTTTAAGGCAAGGTGACCCTCTATCACCATTCCTTTTTAACCTAGTGGGTGATGTTTTTACCAAGATGTTGGGGAAGACTACTAGTTCAGGGCTCATTAGAGGTGTGATGGGTGATTTTAGAGAAGGTGGGATTTTGTCTTTGCAATATGCTGATGATACTATTATTTTCTCTAGTGCTAGCAGTTTTCATCTATCTAATTTAAAGTCTGTGCTAATGTGGTTTGAGCAAATTTCTAGTATGAGAGTCAATTTTCACAAGAGTGAGATAATCCCCATTGTTGACAGTCACTAACACCTGTTTTGACTATCAACATTCCACCCAAAAGCATGATAAAGTGAAAAAATTCATCATCATACATGTTGAATTTTGTTTATAATTCACCTAGTTTCACTTGTGCTTGTAGAATTATTTGTATGCAGAAATTATAGCAAAACATGTGCAAAAAGATGGCAAATATGGACACATGAGGCAAGTGGATGTGGCAGGGGGGCTAGGGGCCCACATGCCACGCCGTCAACCCCACATGGGCGCCGTCTGGGGTGCCAAGCGGCCCTGCAACGTCACTGATCCGTGGGAGCTGCTCCACAAGCCTTCCCAAGCGTTCATTCAACGTCGGTTTGCATCCAGGGACGAGATGGAGTGGCCTTGGATCCATGGGTTCACTGTCATAGACTTGGAGGCCTCTAACCGACCTTGGAACCGATTTCCTGTCCAAATCTTCGCACGTGACAGCTTCATAACCACCATTAGGAGCCAACCAGCACCGTAGGATCAAGAGGCAGTGGAATAGAGGGCCGGCCGGCGACCCCCTAGCACCGCCCCGCGCCCAAGGCACCCCAACCGACCTCCTTACTGCCTACAAGTACCTCACATGCCTCTCTACACTATAAATAGAGGGTGTGGTGCTCGGTGGAGAAGTGGCCCATTCATTTCCAAGCTCTCCACTTCTCCAAGCTTTCTAGCTTAGCTTAGCTTTAGAGTAGTAGTCTAGTAGTGGAAGTAGAGCAAGAACGGAGCTTCTCTCAGAGTCTGAAAGAGTCTTCTGGGTCTGGTATAGTTCCTTTGTAATTTTTTCATTTCCTATTTACTTTATTTAGTACTTTACTTTTAGTACTTTATTTAGTATTATTGCTTTGCTTTGCTTGAGTACTTGTTCATTATTGTTCATCATTAGTGAGCTTAGGTACTTATTGCTTGGCATTAGTAGCATAGATTATCTTTTAATTAGTAGCCTTTCGTTAGTACAGGTTCCATCATCTAGTTAGGGTACTTTGATCTCATTTCATCGGAGCTTGGATCGAAGTAGTAAGCCTATAGATTAAGCGAGGTGCTTAGGCTATAGATTACATGTGGATACGGCTAGGCCTCCGGATATATTGTGGTAGCAGGCAAGTGGTGACAGCCTTGTCCATCCTCTGTATTCCACCATGTTAGGTCTAGTTATTAAATCGTAGGGCTCGTGGCAGACCTTGTCTATTTAACTCTTCTAATTGGTAGGCGGGTTGTGCCCTGAAGTACTAGCGTATTTCTCCTAGCCATTAGTTTACCCCTTTGTTACTGAGAGATATATCGCTCGCTCTCCCACCTACCTATCTTTAGTGTAGCTTGTTATTTAGTTTGTTTAGGTAGTTCACACATAAACCACCATTATCGTTCACCTACCTAGGATACACTTAGGCTTACCTTTAGCAATCCTAACATAAAAATATAAATTTAGCCTTCCGTCTTCTTGTGGGAAAAATATAAATTCGACACTCGGTACTCACCAAGCGAAGTGTTACGCGATAGTTCTGTGCGCTTGTGGAAATCCTCCACTAGTCGTTAAGAAGTATCAACACCCATGAACTTAGGTAAAGACGAAATTAGTGTAGCTGCACAGATTTTAAATTGCCCATTAGGATCATTTCCTATGAATTACTTAGGGGTCCCCTTTATTTTGATAAGTTGGCTAGACAAGATTTGCAACCTTTGGTAGATAAAATCCTTAAGAGGATAACAAGGTGGAGAGGTCAGTTACTTTCTGTAGCTAGTAGAGCTCTTCTGGTTAAGACTTGTCTATCTAGTATCCCAGTTTATTTACTATCTTTCCTTAAAGTTTCTAAATGGGCTATTAGACTTTTGAATACTCAGATGGGAAACTGCGCCTATGGAATGACGTGGAAGGAACCCACAAATACCACTTAGCTAATTGGGACTTAGTCTTCATGTGTAAGGAATATGGTGGTCTAGGAATTTCTAACCTTAGAGATTTGAATATATATCTTCTTACTTCTTGTCTCATAAGGTATGAGAATGATAGGGATAAGCTGTGGAGACAGCTTTTAGATCACAAATATCAGACTTGTAGACCTAATATTTTCTAGGCTAAAACTTTAGGGTCCTTTGAATTTTTCAAAGGCTTCATGTGGTCTATACAAGCAGCAAAGATGGGTTACAATTGGAAGATTGGTAATGGAAGAAAAGTGTGTTTTGGGGAAGATAACTGGTTGGGCTCTTCTAGCCTGGCCATCCAATATTGGGAATTACATAGAATAGTTAATGAAAAAAGTAAAACTATAGGCGAGCTGTGGGATGGGGTGAATTTGAAATGTACTTTGAGGAGGTTAGTAGATGATAGGTTGTTTCTTACGTGGGAAGAAGTTTTTCAGTTAGCAACAACTATTTCCTTTGAGGACGGTGATGATGCTTTAATTTGGAAGTTTAACTCTAATGGAGTGTGTATTCTACACAGTCTTTATATAAAGTAATTAACTTCAGGGGAGTCCAGCCTGTCTTAGTTTCTTCTGTTTGGGATATCAAAATCCCTCATAGGGTTCACTATTTTGTTTGGCTGCTGACAAAAAATAAGTAGTTAACTTAGGTAAAATAAGAAAGGTAGAAAATGATCTCTACCTGTTTTGTGACGAAAAAGAATCAGTACAACATCTTTTCTTTGACCGTGTGGTTGCTAAGCAGTTGTGGTGTTGTCTTTCTAAAGTGTTTCAAGTTCAGTTAGGTGGATCCCTGGACTCTATATGGAGATTTTGGTTAAGTAATAGAGAAAATGGTGTGTTGAATATGATTTCTTCAGCTGCATTTTGGTCTATTTGGAAACTGAGAAATGATGTTTGTTTCCAGAGATGCAATTGGAGGGGGATGGATATCCTACTTCACAAGGTGGTGTCTATGGCACAAAATTGGTTGATTCTCTGCAGGGAAGACAAGAGAGCTTTTTTACAAGTCAAGATTGGGGAGATCAAGGCCTTAGCTGGTCAGGTGCTATGGCTACCTGATGTGAATGGTTGGTGAAGATCATCGGAGGCAAGCTTTACTACAGTGGGTGATGACGGCGATTCTGATGTGGATGAAATTGTTTCGGTGGATTTGAAGAGTTTCTTCTTCCTGATGGTTCAAAAGTTTCGTCAAGTTTTGGAGATGTTTTAGCTATGTTCTTTTCTTTGCCTCTTTTGGTCAGGCCTTTCTAGTAGTTGCTGGCTTTGGAGTCTGTTGGTTTCTTGGTTCTGAGTGCTTAACTGCTGGTGGTGGTATGCCACCCTTATGTGCTGTAAACGGTTTGAACCGTCTTTTGCTTTAATGCTAAAAGACTGGCCGTTGGCCCTATAACTCTAAAACAAAAGGCTTTGCCAAAATTATATTAGTAGAAGAAATATTAAACAAAGTTATATACAAAGAAGCAGCACCCTGTAGGGAAAAAAAACTAAGAGAAACCGAAAAGGAGAAGAAACACTAAAAAGACTTTTACAATCGATCTACTGGGTTCTCCTTCAAAAAACAATCGATCTACTGGGGAGTATATAGCAATCCTCTTCTTCATCTTCTTCAAACATGTTGAAAATTTTCGTACGCTATTTCATTCCGCTAATCACACTCTGCAGACAGTTCAAGGCCTCAAGGGGCATAAGAAAAATGTTTCCGTACGCCGCCGCTCAGCCGATGTGTAAGCTGGAGCGAGCCCTGCTTCTGTTCGACTTCGTCGAATCACACAATATTCTGATGCGACACTGGAGCTGCCCTTAGCACCGTTGCCTGTCCGTCACCTGGACACCGCGCGGCTGCACCGATGACATGCGGTGCGTGTGCGTTGATGGATCGGTTTGAGGTCGAGACCACAGGAACGTGCAACGCAGCAGCTCAAATCGACAACGCATGATAACGAGTCCTCTTGCTTGATCACAGCCACACAAAATTAAGGTTCAAACTGGCGAGGCCCAGTCTGGGCGATCTACTGGTGGTTCAGTTTCTGTTTAGGTGAAGATTGGCCGATTGGGTCCGGACAACTGAGCCCAATATTGTGAGGGATCGCAGTCGCAGCCCACAGTATCGCGGGGTTGGACCACGAACCCATCTTGTAAGTGTAAATAAAAGATGACCATTCTTTTTTTTAGGGAGGAAAAAGATGGCCATTCTTTGGTCTGGTCCAAATCCAAATATTTATATATGGTATACTGAAAATATTAAAAATAATATTCACAGAAAAACTAAAAGGAAAAGGAGACCGCCGTTTCTCTCTGGTTTTCCGACCAGACTAAATGGCGAACGCCCGCCTAAATTAAATCTAGCAAATGATTTTTTTTGACAGGCTACCTTTCCTTTTCTAGCAAAAAAAAACCCACCTGCATCCTTTTCTGGATGGAACCACGCGCGCAGCAGCCATTCTCCTCTCAAGGCACGTTTTTCCAAGCTGCTGACATCATTAAAAAAAGAAAAAAATTATTTGTTTCAAAATGCTATAACTTGAACGGTGTATCCGTTTTTAATTCCGTCTGCACTGGTGTGTTCTACACGACGAGGCTAATAAAACTAGACCCCACTTACAGGTGTTTCGAAGAATTTTCTTCTGGTAGCAATCTATGTGTACTAACTCATAACGTATAACTTATAGCATATGACTTATGCCAAAAACTTGTAAATACAAAAGTTACGAAAACACAACTTATGTAAAAAAAGTTATGAAACACAACACATGTTAATAAGTTATTATAAAAATTTATGTACTTAAGTTATTCTATACAAGTTGGCAACGTTGCCCAATAAAAGTTAAGATAAAAACTTGTGTTAATAAGTTCTGCTCTGCGAAATTTTATATTGTAAAAGTTGTGACATATAAGTTGTGGTAATATGTTGTGCATAAAAGTTATGTGTATAGCTTGGTAACTTTCAAAAAAAAAGGAAAGTTAAGTGTATATAACTTGTTTGTATAACTTAAATATATATAACTTAATGAATGACTTAGATGGAAAGTTGGACGTATAAGTTATATTCCATAACTTAGATGTACAAATTAATACTATAACATAATAACAAAATTATGAAACTATGTAGAAAAATAACTATGTAGTATAACTTATAAATATGTAACAAAAAAGAGAAAAAATGGTAGAAAGAAAAAAGATAGAAAAAATAAACGTTCGTACAGGTGCAGCCAATAGCCAATGCCATGGGACAAATCTAACCAATGTACGGAATATATCTACATACCACGAAAATGGGGGAAAATATTTAAGAACGAAGTGGAACCTATAAAAAAAAAGAAACGGCACATAATAATTAAAGGAAAAGGAACGGAGGGATCCGTGTGGGTGGACGAGTCGTTCGCTGGGGAGAAATCCCGTGAACGACCGCTCAACTGGATTTGGGCTGGTTTTCTCCTGTGTGTTAATATTATATTATTTTTACCCTGGTGAGTAATTTATTGAACTACGCACAATGTCTTCTTAAAAAATCTACAACAATATTGGTACGTTCCTTTGCTGAAATTTAGCTTATGTTGATGCTTATACTGATTTGTTATGAGATAAAAATACTGTTTATTTACTGAAAAGTACTCCTGAATAGTTCAAACAAATTATCACTACCGGGTACGACTAACTAAGACTAGACCTAGCAATTTTTATCTAGACAGACTCCAGAAACCGGTACCCAAATAGACACCATCGAATTAATGTGCATGAATTCTCGTGTAGCAGTTTTCATAAAACACTAGAAACCCAGGGCGCGGCGTTGCCATGTGTACCGTGAGGTTGTCATTTTACAATGTTATATATTCTATGTTATACTAAAACAGATATGTCATATGTTGCAGTTGAACATAATGCAGACTATATGAATGTTTTTATATTATTTTTATTGCAAATATATTGTCCTATTTTTTATATTTTATTCTATTAGCAGAAGAAGATTATTGGCATAGCTTACACTGCGTAGTGTAATGAAGTATAAAAAAAGTGAAATAAGTAACCTGTGTCTGACAATTTCGCAAATTCGCATTGCATGGTCGCTAAAAAGATTGTACTAGGTTGTCGCTACCTAGTTCACTTTGTAGTATTATTTGGCATTACGATGTATATTTGTGTCTAGTATATTTTTTGCAATATATATTTTAAGTATATACAAAATGAAGGATATATCAGTTAAATGTGTATAATATCAAAACCTAGCAGCAGTGTTATTCCCCCTGTTCGGCTGAGCTTATCAGCACGGCTTATCAGCCGTGGAACAGTGTTTTTCTCTCACAACAAAACAGCCACAGCCGGCTTATAAGCCAAAAAAACAGCCTGCCGAACAGGGCCATTGATTTTTTCGATCATTTTAGTGAAAATTTTAAAATAGAGGATGATCGTAATCATATTAATTGTAGGTCCGCATCGTACTATGTTATAATTGAAGAAGAGATGGCTGCTGATACATCTAAAATTTCCTCTTAGCTGAGTATAGATACTGACAAATTCTTGGTATACGCAGATTATGCTGCAAATGGAATTATTCAAAAGGAGCGCTATTTGTATTTGTGACAATCACCAAAAATTAGGAAAAATGAATTAATATGTAGGGTTTTATTTTATAAGATTTTTTGTGGAAGAGATATGGGATTCGGAGTTAGGATGGATAAGATAAAAACTTCCTAAGGCAAAACATGAATGAGAGGAATTTGAAAATTATTTTGGATTTTTGGATGATGAACAAGGGGTGGAAAATGTTTAGGTAGGCTAAAGTGGTTCTAGTTTATTTAGGAATTTTCTGGAAGTTTTCTGGAAAGGAAAAGTGCTTACTTTAATGTTGTGGGTACATTTCTCGTGTACGCGTAGTAATTCTCCTTGTGGCTGAACACACCAAATGAACAGTACATAAACAGTGCAGGCAACATGGCCTGCTCTCTAACCAGAGCTTGGACCCGAGATTCCATGTAAAAAGATTTGGTTAAACAATTCACGTATAGTAGATAAAAAGATGACCATTCCTTTTTTTAGGAAAAAGATGGCCATTCTTTGGTCTGGTCCAAATCCAAATATTTATATATGGTATACTAAAAGTATTAAAAAATAATATTCATAGGAAATAAAAAGCAAAAGCAGACCGCCGTTTCTCTCTGGTTTTCTCCGGTGTGTTAATATTATATTATTTTTATCCTGGTGAGTAATTTATTGAACTACACACAATGCCTTCATCAATAAAAAACACGATAACAACATTATCACCACCTGGTACGACTAACTAAGATTAGGCAGGAATTTCTATGTAGACAGACTCGAGAAACCGGTGTCCAAATAGACACCATCTACTTAATGTGCACGAACTCTACGTATTAAGGGTTCGTCTGGCATAACTCTTCTTTACTGGTGTAGCAGTTTTGATAATGCATTGGTTAAATAGATTCTCGTAGTAGATAAAAAATGAATATCTATAATATCCTTTTTTATTATCTCCCTTTGTTTTTTCCTTTCTCTTTCATCTCTTCGATTTCTTATCCCTTCTCGCCCGCAAGACCCCCTGTCTCCAGTCTCGCCGTGTCGTCTGGCCTCGGCACATCGAAACCCAATGTCGCGAAGCCCCTACGCCTCGGCACCTCGAAGCCCTAGCGGTTGCGTGCCCCTACGCCGCAACGGCTACACACCTTGGTGGCTCCATGCCCGGTGCTCTGACGACTCGCAACCCTGGCAGCCACGCGCCCAACGCCACAGCGCCTCGTCCGCAGAGGCCATTTTAGAGAGGATCCAAGTGCACGGTCGAGAAGCTAGATGAAGCTACTTTTTTAACTTATCTCATTCGACTCTAGAGAGTGGAAATTGGGAAGAAACGGTGAGGAGAGGTAGCCGAATGTCCTGTTTGGTTGGTGGCAACCCGAAACAACTCCTGGAGGTGCCTTGGGAGCACTTCCAAACAGTGCTTAACATTTTTTAGATGAGCCACCCCAAGGGAGGATCTAGCACCAGAGCAGAGTGGGCTCAAACCTCTGCTACCGCTACTCAAAGCATGGAGCCCCTCTTAATCCCCTTACAAATTAGTATCCATGGAAGTTTAATAAGAAGGACTAGAGATAGAAGATAACAGCTGCTAACATGTTTTCCTAGATCCGCCACTGGGCCACCCCATGATGACAATGTCGTGAGCTAACCAATAGGCACAGCCTACAGCCTAGTATCTGTAGGGTGCATACAAGGACATGATGAAACAACCGAATAAGGCCAGTCTCAATGGAGTTTCATCGGAGTTTCATGAGCATTAAATATGCTGATGTGGCACCGTATTAATGAAGTGAGAGACGATAAGAGTTTCATAGGAGTAGAGAGAGTTTCATAGGGATAAAACTCTTCTGCACTGTTTCTAAAATATGAATATGTTGAAAACTGTGTCATGACACCTCCTAAGAGATTCCATGAGTAAATGCCAAAAGTGACTCCGAATTGGTATAGAAGCCTCTAACTAAAGATAAATACGGTGTTTCAAGAAGTAGCCGCAAATTCTTCCACGACTAGACCACCAAAGCAAGCGATCGGACTACCCGAGTGAAATGGCCCATGGGACAGGGGTCGTGTAACAAAGGTACGGATGGACGCGACTCAAGCGGCGCGTGGTGTCGCCATGCAATATCCTTTACGCAAGGTCCTCTTGTTTTGTAACAATGAAATTTTTATCAAGTGTGTAGAATTCACCAAAATTCTTACCAATATGCCATTGGTATTTCTTAGTTTTAACTAGCGTAGCATTTTGCATTTGGAGTCAAATCAAAAGAGAAAATAATATAATAAGCAAAGAGAAAGGGTGGTGTTAGTGTCAGTTCCCGCAATTTCCCCAACGAAACTAGGTAAGCATAGGTAGAGTAATAATAATAAAATATACACAAAAGAAAGAAAAGGAAGGGAAAACGCCCTTTTGTGCAAACCAACTCAAAGGGCGAATCGAGTCAATCGTCCGCCCCAGCCCCACCGCAGCCCCGCCACCAGAGCCGCCTTGATCAGCGCGATGGCGGGAGATCCGGCCGCCGGGGGCGGCGGTGACGCCCACCCCGCGTCGGGGAGCAAGAGTTCCCGCTCGTCGACGCGGCACCGGCAGTTCCGCGACCGAGCCAAGGTCCGCGTGGACGACCTACAGGAGATGTTCTGCGGCCTCCAGTCCGCTCGCAATGAGAGCCGCTCCGCCGACGCCGCCGTCCTCGAGGAGCAGGTCCACCAGATGCTCCGCGAGTGGCGTGCGGAGCTCAGCGTCCCATCCCCGGCTTCCTCTCTCCAGGCAAGTCCCCCGAACCCTAGCCCTCCGGCCGTCCCACCGTTCCCCTTTTGTGCGCGGTAGATTGGTGCTAACGGGTTGTTGTGGTGCGGCGCAGAACTCGCAGGGGAACAACCGGGAGGCTTCGGATCCACCGTCGGATACGCTGCGACTGCTGCAGCTGGTGGTGCCCGAGGAGGAGGACGACGCCACCAGTAAGCTCCTGGTGCCCCAATCGACGCAGCAGGCGCCGCCTTCTCATCAGAGCCACGAGCACGGGCAGGACAGCAGGATGGCCAATACTGATCAGCAGTGTGAAGCTATGGATGGGGGCACTGCTCCTGCACAGCACTCTCTAGGTCAGGGAGTGGAGGGAGATTGTGGAGAAGTGACTGCTGTTGCTAATGCAATGTTCAATGATCAGGTAGTATTTGCATTTTCAATTATCGAGCTGGAAACTGTTCTTTTTTTTCCAGATTGATAATGTGGAGGAGCATGTCTGTTGCACTTAAATTTTTGTGACGAATTACTAACATTGTGCTGCTATAGTTATTTGAAGAATCCAAGCATGTGAATTTTGTTGAATAGTGTGTAACAGTGTAACTCTCGAGTCTCGAGTGATTGGTCACTTACGCATTCTCTTCACTAAGGCTTTTTGCTCTACACTAGAGGATGTCTATATGTGTAGGATGGTCTTTTTTAGTTATTACTATGTTGATGATATCATCACAATAAAAAACATGTCAACTGGATACAGTATCATGTTGCCAAATTACAATTTTGCATGAGAACTCACTAATTTTCTTTTATCTTATTATGTTGTTTAGTTGCAGATTATAGACCACAATATAGATCAGCACCATGAACTAACTTCATGCACGAGTGATGACTTGTTTCAACTTGCAGTGTCGGATACTGGAGTGCTGTACTTGAGCATTCTAGACAAATATGTTGATGCATGTGGAATAATGTGCCAGTACTATGTGTTAAGCTTCTAAAGAGTACAAGTCATAACAGTATATCTTTATGTAGTTAGGCTAGTTGTAAATCAAAAATAATGATAGACACTTGAAAAATCGCAAGTTTAGGCGTCATGTGTCATGTCTCAAGAGTTTCAAGTTTCTGATTCAATTCAATTGTTATGGGCTCTAAACTGTACCTTGTGACAAAGGAGCATATGTACACTTTATGTTACTTGTAGGATTGAAACATGACTATGAACCTAGACACAAAACAGAAGACAATAACCGGCAGGGGTTGGGTTAGCCGACAACAAGCCGTTTCATTCCATTCCATTTTTTGGGGGTGCATGTAGTGTATCATGTTTCTTTTACCATCTCTATTGATAGCTTTAATGAGCCTGTGTTACTTTGCTTGCAGATGTACTATATAGACAACGAAATTAGTATTGATGATTTTCTTTGCGATGATGATTACAAAATAAATATTTCTGGTTCTAATGAAGATCAGTTCAATAACCTGCATGGGATTGGCCAGTTGGAACATCAACAGTTTGATTTGCCATTAGATCTGCCGCCTACCCATTCATATGCTGATGCAAATAGCTCTGAGCAAAATACTGGAGATGTCTTTGTTCACATGTCGGACTTGCTTACAACAATATGGCCGTCACCTTCTCAGTATTTGGGGCCAAAATGTGCACTTTGGGACTGTGGTAGGCCAGTTGGAGGGACAGAGGACTCGGGAGATTACTGCAACCCCTACCATGCTGGTTTGGCTTTGAATGATGATGGTCTTCTTGGGACAAGACCTGTTATGCGTCCAAAAGGTATTGATTTGAAAGATGGACCACTGTTTGCTGCTCTCATTGCAAAAGTCCAAGGAAAGAATGTTGGTATTCCTGTGTGTGGAGGCGCTGCTACTTCTAAATCGCCATGGAATGCACCTGGTAAGTATTGTTATGTTAGTGCTAGCATGTCTGGTTAATGTTGATAGTATCAAATTATTTTGCTAACTTTTGTTTTGTGCTGTTGTTGCAGAACTTTTCGATCTTTCTCTTCTGGAGGGTGAATCTCTTAGAGAATGGCTGTTATTTGACACTCCAAGAAGAGCATTTGAGAGTGGCAACCGGAAGCAAAGGTCATTGCCAGATTACAGTGGTCGTGGGTGGCATGAATCAAGGAAGCAGGTAATGAAAGATTTCGCAGGTCTGAAGAGGTCCTATTACATGGACCCACAACCATCAAGCAGCCATGAGTGGCATCTTTTCGAGTATGAGATCAATGCTTCTGATGCCCTTGCCTTGTACCGTCTTGAGTACAAGTCCTCTGACTCCAAAAAGAGTGCCAAGTCAAAACTGTCTAGTAGTCCACTGAATGAAATCCAGCAGCAAATGGGCAGGCTGACTGCAGACAGTCCTGTGGAAAACAAAC
This sequence comes from Saccharum spontaneum, assembly GCA_022457205.1. NCBI lineage: Eukaryota > Viridiplantae > Streptophyta > Magnoliopsida > Poales > Poaceae > Saccharum > Saccharum spontaneum. The sequence continues at coordinate 55,522,385 of CM039613.1, forward strand.
GGACTGCTAGGAGCAAGCCAAAGGCTAACACGAAGGATACCAATGCAAATACTCATCCACATGTTAACACCCCCAGTCAAGTTAATGCTCCAAATGCTTACCAAACAACGTCGCAGGTGAACCAAATGACATTTCTGAATGGGAACGTTGTTTATGGACCTCACCTTCCACATTCTGAAAACGTCGTTTATGGACCTCATCTTCCACAGTCTGAAAACGTCGTCTATGGACCTCATCTTCCACATTCTGAAAATGTTGTCTATGGACCTCATCTTCCACATGGATACTCAGCCGAAGGAAGCAGCTTCTTTCGGAACCCAAGTGACGGGACTTGAAGATGCAGCACAATGTAGCTGCTCTGCTCATACATTGTATGGCACTTGTCAAGCAAAAACTAACATCATCAACCAAGTTATGGGGCTGAATAGCGTGAGCCTTCACATTTCCAAATTCTAATTGATTGGTTTCTGCATGGGGCCCTGGCTGGCCGGTGTATTTGAATTTTGAAATACAGAGGTATACTTGCATTAACTTCCTAAAATATAGCCCGGTGTCCAAGCTGCCAATCTGAATGTAAAATAGAGTCTGCTGTACTAGTTGCTGCTCGGGTATGTTAGGTACTTAGGTTTTTGAGTCCTAAGTTTCTTGAGCCGTTTTTTTGTTTTGAATTGAGATGACTATATTCTTGACAGTTTCTCTTTTATGTGCCTATTTATATGTGAGAAATCTGTGAAGTTGGATTGGGTCTGTTAGTCTACGCCACAACATTGCCAAAGTCCCCAGTCAAAGCAGCACCCAGAGCAGGAAATTGTAACTCGAAACAAATAAACTCCTGCTTTGACTCGCACCTGTCTATTCCATTTTCTGAAGAATAGTCCCACTCACATGATCACCTCACCTTTCAAGAATCGTTGTCAAGTTTATGACAAAATAGTGCATTAAACATGATAAATTGACAATCATATATAGGGATTAGGGATACAATACGCCACAAATGGGACAACTCCTTATGGGGACACAATAATCGCAAATAATAGAAATACACTTAACCTTCTCTAGGGCTTCTCTAGGGATACAATAATCGCAAATAGTAGAAATACACTTAGAATTGGAAAGTAAGGGTATGTTTGGATGTGGAGCTAACCTTACAGACTCACAGCCAGGCGAGCCTAACCTTACCCATTGAGGAGAGGCAATTTGGCTAGCTCACTTCAGCCTGTTCGTCTCAGCCAAATCAGCCAGCCAGCCAGCAGTATTTTTCTCTCAAAAAAAACCAGCCAGCAGTACTTTCAGCCAACCAGATCAGCCCAAGTGAACAGGCCGGTCAACAACAACAACAACAAAAAACACCCTGCTTTTGTGCGGAAATCAAAATAACAAAGCAAGGAAACAAAAACCATTATTGTTTTCTTCAGTTCCTAACGCAAAGGCAACGTGAGGCCTGTATAAGTCACCAAACGTGCCCTAAAGGCCCCGCCGACTTAGAAAACTTCCGCCAAAAGATAAGCTCTTCATTAACCAATCGCGGAGTTAAATTCCCGATGAATTGTGAGAAATCCGTAGTTTGTTCGCTTCAAAAATAACAGGTGCACAGGTCTCCGTTAAATTCGACGAATATCGATAAACTTCGTCAATTCGCAAATCCAAGTATTCGGAAAAGACCCGTGTAATAATAAGGTAAATAAATTCAAATTAAATTCTCAGCAGTCAAAGCTACGTGTCGCGCTGGTACAACGCGAACTCGGACTCGACTGCGACCAGAGACCGAGAGAGGCAGCGTGCGTGAATCCGGATTCGTAGCGGCCAAGGCGGTCGGGCTGGTGGTGGCTTCCGAGTCGGTTCGGTTCCCAACTCCTCGGCATCGCCAGTCGCCTGGCAGAGGCAATAAAGCGAACCAAAACCCCCGCGGCGAAAACCCAATAGGCCACCACACGCCGACGAACCAAGGCAGCTGCCGAAGGAAGTGCTTGGCACCGCCGCAGTCCGCGTCCATGGCCAAAGGCAAGTTCAAGCACAAGCCCACGGGGCAGCGCACCTTCTCCAGCCCCGAGGAGATCGGTACGTACGCTGCGCTACGCAATGCGCCTTCGCCTTCCCCTTGATTTGCAATCATTTAGTTCGGCGGCGCCGTCAACGGCTTGGGGTAGGGTTTACTGGCATCTTCTCTGCCTCGGTTGCCGATCGCACGATCGGCGCGGTGGGGGTGGAGCGGAGCGGCCTTGGTTAGTTGGTTGCCTGTTGGCTTCTGTGGTCGCGGTACAAGCTGCTTATAGCGCCAAAATGTTGTGTTTATGTAGGAAGGGCGATTGGGGGCGGGAGTGGTTTTCTCCCTTGCACTCTGTTCTATTTGATCAGGGCTTGTGTGCCCTTACGTCGTTTTGAATGCTTGTACTACGTCGATCATACGTTGACCTTGTTTATTTGTGGGGAGTAGTTGATTGGTTGTGGTAGCAGTGTACGTGAAATTAAGGACAGCCATGATCGAGGTTTTACTGCTTAATTTGTAGGTTGTTCACTGTTCCATTCAGATCCATTGTGCAGAGTGGATGTAGATGCTCAGGGGCTGTGGGATAACTATGACTATGAGCAACTCTTAACTGAATTTCCTCTTGATTTACCATTTTTACATAATCTGTGTATTGTCATGGATGCTTTCTGATTAGTCCATCTTCCTTCTGGAAGATATTTCTGTGTGGCCAACCAGTAGATGTTCAACACATTATCGATTTTGATGATATTGAGGTGGCACTGTTGAACAGTTTGTTGTTTGGCACACCAAACTTAGCTGCTGCTCCTTACTGAACAAAGTAACTTGGTGGAACAAACATTAAACTGTTTGTTATGCTTAATTTGATATTTCAGCCTAGCGAACTGAGCCTTTTGCTTTTTACAATCTCTCATCTCATATGATTCATGTGGAATTGAATGCAGAGGCTGGTACTTCAGCAGGCCGTCCTAGGACCTTTAACAAGGTTTCCACCCTTTTCTCTCAACAATTTATTTTGATGTTCAGTTAACAATTGTTGCTTCTCTTTCTCTCTGACTCTGAACTTGACAACAAAATTTACTTGTGATTGAACAAATGACTTGCTTAATTCGCACAGGAAACTTGTGTTCCAAGCTCTGATCCGTTACTGTAGTTTAATTCTGTCCATAACTGATTAAAACAAATGAGCTTAGCCTGCCTTTTGTTTAATCAAAACGCATATTATATAATATCTGATGCTTGTTTTGGTGGTTGACTTGTTTGTGCAATCAAAATATAGCATGATGAAAAGGATGCCTACAATAGAAGGGGGGATCCAGAAGAAGAAGAATCTGAAGATTTTGCGAAACCAGTAGGATACTATATCATTTTGAAACATATAAATTCCATAAGTCTTCATTGTTGTTTGATCATATGATCTACTTTTGTTACCGTCCTCAGAAACACAAAGGTACAGAAGGTCTGATCGAGATTGAGAATCCAAACCTGGTGAAATCAAAGAATATAAAGGTCAAGGACATTGATGTAAGTGGGATACTTAGTGCTTTGTTTCCTATGCACTCAAATATAATACAATGTTTTCCTATGGACAATGATGTTGTTAGACATGCATGCATAAGTTTGTTGCTTTATTAAGAAGAAAATTTACTCATGAACTATATATATTAAGCAAAGGTATGATGCTGTACAAATATAGTGAGTTGGAATAAGGGTTACACACATGCATTTATACAGCAAAACATGCTAAAATCGTTTTACTCCATGCACTTACTGAACCTACTAGTAGTGGCTTTAAATAAAAAGTTAAACATTTTGCCTGTTAGAATAGTTCTTTCATAACATTTTTCTGTCGCTAACATTTCATCATTTTCGCACCATAATACTTCTATAAGCTGACTAGTTTTGTAATGTCACAGATTGGTAAGACAACTGACATCTCCAGGCGTGAAAGGTGGGCTCTTGTCGTTCTGTCAATTGATTGTGCATCTTCTACTGCATGCTATGTTTGATATACAATTTTGTAAATATCATATTTCTAATGTTTGTAAACCATGAAAGAATATTGTTGTCGAAACTGTTTGCTGATAATGATGATTGAATTAGAAAGTGGTAAATTATTTGCCAATAGCACCGACACCAAAGGTGGGCTATTTACACTCCAGATTATTAGACAATCGCAATGTTTTTAGATTTTTTCAGGAGTTGCTCTTGTCATATCATTATCTGTAACTTGTAATACATAGTATTCCTAAAGATAAATGGGAGAAAAGATCATTTGTTCTTGAAGTCCCCCAGTTTTTATGACCTTATTTTCATTGTTCTTACAAGTATTCTTATTGCAGAGAGGAGCTTGAAAAACAGGAATCTCATGAGCGCCATATGAAGCGTCAAGAGCAAGGAAAAACAGAACAGGCTAGGAAAGATTTAGGTGAGACATTGTTCTGTTCTTAGATTGGATATCGTAGTTGTGGACTTTGGGTGACTTGGGTCGTATTTCTGTTATTCGCATAAATGCACAACGGTAGATGATCATTGATGTATTTACTGCCAACTGCCATGTTATACTATTTGCTGCACTCTGAAGTCCTAATGATCCTTTCTGTACCCCCACTAGGAATAGTTCTATATGCGTCACATCTGCCTTTCCTTTTTTTTATTTTATAGTTTCTCGCTTCTAATATGTAAATATAAGCTACTTTACATTTTACCAAATGTTTGCTTACAGTGTTGCTTTATCACTTGCAAAATACTGATGATTTTGCTTATCCTTTTGCAAATGTAGAGCGCCTTACTTTGATTCGTCAACAAAGAGCAGAAGCTGCAAAGAAGCGAGAAGAGGAAAAGGCTGGTATGTCTCTTGCTACCTTCGCCTGTTAACATTTAATCTTGTTGGCAGATTGCATTGCCAGTTGCTGCTGCCGTTGAAATTTTACACTGACATGCTTTTTCATTAAGCCAACGACTGTCTTTGTCACTACACGTGCTTTATTCAAGTTAAATCAAAATAAACAGAAACAACTTTTGCTTCATGCTGTGGGGATCTCTCCCACAGTCTTTTACGTCAAAAAAAAAACTTTTGCTTCATGCTTATTAATGAGCTTACATAGCGCTCTTCTACATTACGTGCTGACATTTGCTACTGTTGGCAGCCAAAGAAGAGAGGAAGGCTGAAGCGCGCAAGTGACCTGCCAAAGTAATGGACACGATAGTTTTGTGGGAGATGTGTAGCTGAATGCTGTAGTAATTTCCATGGTTCTGATATCAGTTGGGTTCCCGTTAACTGTACTTATTTACCATTTGAGTAGTATGAGATGGCTTTACCATTTGAGTAGTATGAGATGGCTTTTCAATGGTGGTGGTGCTCACTGACGAGCAATGACCACTGTCAGCTTTGCGCACGGTGTAGTAGCTAGAGCAATAGCAACTTCGTCGAACAATACTTTCATGGTATTATGTTTTTCTTATTCAGTCTTAGGTCCTTTGTATCGTGCTACGGGGTGAATCATCAGTGCAATATAATCAAGGATTTCCTTTTCGTTGTTCATTTGTTGCCATACTCCCAGGGATACTCCCTAGCTGAGTAGCTGTCAAATTTCATGGGAAATACGCTCGCAGTTTCTCTAGTTTTGTCTTATGTTTCTCCTTTTTGCCTTTGCCGTGGTCAGGGATGTATATATTGTTTGTTTGATGAGCTTAACCTTTCGTAATCATTGGTAATCAAATTGAAACCAAATGCAAAGATTCATCTAAACAAATTCCAAAAGTACTAAAATTTCTGATTTCTTGATTTGTCAATAGAATGCAGGACAAAAAAACTAAAAGTACCTCTGATTACGATCGTTCAGGGATCAGGCACTGTCAGTTAGACATGGCACGGGCACTGTCAGTTTGACATGGCTAAAAACTGGATATTATATAATACCAGCAAATATGCCTGCGTTGCAACTGGAGGAAAAAAAATCAAATATAACTCCTTGCCGAGAATTTTTTGCTCTTTAATATTTAATAATTGGTATAGATTTAAGATTAATCTAGATTATCCTTGTGATCATAAAAATCTAGAATGTACGTACATATCCCTCTTTATTAGTTGTATGATTTATATGGAATTCTGATGAGTCATGGCATTTTGCCGCCGCTAGTTTCCTCTTGTAGACATCTTGGCTCTAGTCAACGAATCCTCAAAAGAGACTGTTCATTGGTTTTGGCTGTCGGTCAATTTTTTCTGTCGGAATCGAGTTCTCCCACGGATGATGCACACCTTCCAGATGAAGCATTATTGCTCTGCTCGTGTGCCTGCACGTTTGCGATTATGATAAGATTTCCTTTAGTTTTATTGATGATAAATTTGTTGTCATGGACTTATGCCTAATTTATACTTGTATTTTTTTCTATTTGAGTTAGTATTTCTATTCAGCTTACTTAGAATCGGATAGAGCTATTTCGATTATGATTCCTATAACTATCTAGGTTACTTTAAGAACTCTGTCCAATATGTGTCATATAAAACATGAGAGTTGCAGAGATACGAACAGTTTCCATGTTTACATAGTTAGTTCGGGAAAGACAGTCCAAAAAATGGATTGGCCAAAAAAATGGGTTGAAATTATTTTTAATACTTTATTTTTTATGCTGATGTAAATTATTTTACACAATTTATAATTGATATATTGATTTAATTGATAAATATTATTAATTAATTTAATTGATAATATTATATATTTGTTGAATTAAGTAAATATTCGAAGAGAAATCCGAATCTAATATATTCGTTTTATATTCATATTCGATAAGATCTGTATCCATATTTGAATTCAAATTAAAATATGGTAACAGCGACATGCTGATTCGATTCCATGCGAATCTGATCCGTTTTCATCCCTAATCAGTACACAAGTCTAGGTGTGGTGCATGGACGTGTCGTGCATAACACGTCAAGTTTAGATGTTGGCATTCGATTTTATCTTGCCAACCGATCCAAGCACACCGTAAACTCTACCCAAGAACTTGGCTATCAACGCGAGCATGGAAATTGAAGTCTGAGTTCGGCACATATGTGTACTCCTCACGTACATGCAAGAGTCCATGTGCAAAACGATCATGCTTCGAATATGGAGGAAGGAAAAGGTACTAGTATTGTATATGAGGCAAACAGGTCCAGCTCCGGACTTGAGTTTTGTGGGCGTGGGGCTAAGTGTGATGACACGTGACCGAGAGGGAGTTGGAAAGTTTTTTTAGGGCGCATTATATGATCTAAGATCTCGGATGGTGGAAGACTCATATGACACGGCATCCAGATCTAACGATTATTTATGAGGGAGAGTAAGATCTTGGACGATGAAAGGCTCATATGACACGGTGTAAAGATAGAACGGTTATGAAAGAGGGATAGCCCCCACAAAAAACTCGCTCTTACAACATGTGCAATATTCCGATCTATTGTTGCAACATTGATATACAACACTTGCAACATACCTCTGAAAACACTTGAAACCTACTATTACAACATGCGCTTTCAGCGTAGCATCTGCTTGATGCTAGGACGAATGGAGTCTCATCGACGCATAGCTGGATGCTACGGAATAGTGCGGAGGTCACCGGTGTGGAACTCGTCAGTGGCACGGACCTCGACAGGGGCAGGGCCAGGCGGATAGAGCACGGCCGCGATGAGAGACGCGAGTCCGGGAGCGAGCGAGCGCCTAGTGTGTTGGGCTCGCTGTGTAGTGCGTGGGTGCGACGAGGGCGACGTGGGCGAGAACAGGGTCCGTCCCGCGAGCAGAGCGAGTGGGCGGGGTGGCGTGGATGAGTGCGGGATCCGTTTTTTATTAATAACTCGAGAGTGGAGAGTTAGCAGTACATGAGACGTCCGACGAAAAGATAACCGTCTGGACACCCTAATCCTAGCGTTTCCGTAAAGCCATATGTTAATCAAACTGCCTGGAGTATGTACACGGTTTTGCCATCGGTTCCCAAGCCAAATGGTCCAAAATATCAATAGACAGCCACATCGGTTTCAAATTAGAGGTCTTTTCTAGTATTGATCGATTTTTCTGAAAATATGTTACACCTACAAGTTCAAATAAACACTATAAGACATTTTCACGGATAAATTAATGAAACTAACTCTGTATTCATGCACATGTTTACAAAAAATAATTCAAATGCAATGGAAATATTAATTGAGTTCTCGATATATCAGTTCATATATATCATAGACATTTTTTAAATATAGAAATAAATATCTTTATAGATGGGTTTAGACTCAAATGAATGGGACACGCCTAACTCCTGCTGAGCAACTATTGAGTCCAAACATGTTACATATTAATATTTTTTACATTGAGTTCAAACAGAACTGGTGCGCCAAGATACAAGTACAGGACAGTTGTCTAGCTAACGTCAGGCTTCGAGGAATATTAGCAGGGACCCGTGCAAAGCATGGTTTTTTTTATGGCACGCACTGTTCATGGTTTTCTCAGCGGGTCTTCACTGTTCATAATGCCGGGCCTGTACTGTTTTGTACCGGATATTTACTGTTTATAACGGGCCTATACTGCTCGTAATACCGGGTTTGAACTGTGCATAACGGGTTCATACTGTTCATGGGATCCACGCGGTTAATGTACAATAATATGTGAGGGGAGGGGTGGTATACAACTTTAAGGGTAAGAGGTAGATGAGTGAGTACAAGAGCACACTACCTCGTCCTCTTTGGGTGCGCCAATTAAGATTGTGAAGTGATGTTGGTGCACCAAGATTGAAGATTGAATTGGAGTACGGCAGTTCGTTACAGTTGTGTGGTTCTCTGCATTAAGTCTGAATTCTCACACATGCTAAAATTTTTGCCTATATAAGTACACATGAAACACATCACACTACCCTCGCCTGCCTAGACATTGCCAAGAAACCCCACAAAGCCCCCGCTTCTTACATTGTCAAGAAGATTTTGGGTTGGAATTACTGACAGAAACATACCCTAATGTATATTTTCATTTTTCCTACTTGCAAGGGTAGGTACAGTAGTGTGACATTGAACTTCTTGCCGTTTTTTACAATTCAATTTTATCGGCCGTCTTCTTGGACCAAGGGGAAACTCTTTAAAGAGGATTCACTTGCCTTATAGATGAACTTTTAATCAAATCTATTGTTTTTATTATTTTGTGGGTGGGGGAGGGGGGCATTTGCACCCTAAGATCAACACAGCTCCGCCCCCGCTTTGAACCCCTTCAATGTACAATACAACCATAGTCGGATGGTTAGTTGTTAAACAGCATGTGTTGGCGGCTGCGGCTATAGCCTTACCTACCGAGATGCTCCCACTTGCTGCCCACTATCCTCCTACACCGAGCGCCCACCGTCCTCCTATACCGAGCGAAGGAGTTTTGGCGTGAAGGTTTCTTCCTTGCCTGTTTCCTTCTCCTATATGTCTACCTCCACCTCCCCCACTCCTCCTGCTATATTTCCACCTCCACCTCCCCAGCACACTGGGATATAAGCAGCAACACCCTGCTCAGAGCCATTGTGTCACTCCTGTCCGTGTTAGTAGTTTTGGCGGTTGCGGCATAGTCATTGTGTCACTCTTGTCCATGTTAGTAGTTTTGGCGGTTGTGGCTGCTTGCTGGTTTTGCTACTCTCAGTACAAAAAGAAGAGATTAGGGTGTCATTCATGTCCGTGTTAGTAGTTTTGGCGGTTGCGGCTGCTTGTTGGTTTTGCTACTCTCATAACAAAAAGAAGAGATTAGGAAGTCGCCAAGGAGACATTGAGTTGCCAGTGTTCTCGTAGCGGAGGACGTCAGGAGGAACTAGCAGGTGCCGCTCCCTCCTATGGTTTCAACGATCCCATCCAGTTCGAATTATTCTTATGAATCATGAAACGCAGAACAGTCATTGCATCGTGTTCAGTGTTCAGAAGGAGTTCTGACTAGAAGCTCACCATTGAATTCAGTCCAACGGTGCTACACATGGGAGCATATGCCCTTAAGGGCAGATTAAACTTTCCCGTGTGGTGCCATTGGCCTCTTCGGCCTTCATATTATACTGGCGATTTGCTCTTTATGTGCACGTGCTATAAGTGGATGTATGCATGTCTGCATTAGTATGTAGGTGGACCCTTTTGTCGATCCACCTTCTGTTATTAAATCTTAAATAATGATTGATTATTTGTTATATTGATTTATATATTTGTTGAATTGAGTAAATCCGAATAGAAATCCGAATTCAAGACATTCGTTTTATATTCGTATTCGACAAGATCCGTATCCGTATTTGAATCCTAGGAACTTGGCTATGAAACCGAGCATGAAGATTGAAGTCTGAGTTCAGCACGTATGTGTACTCCTCACGTACATGTACATGCAAGAGTCCATGTTCAAAACGATGCTTCGAATATGGAGGTGAGTACGGCACATATGTGTACTCCTCACGCACATGTACATGCAAGAGTCCTTTTTCAAAACAATGCTTCGTATATGGAGGAAGGAAAAAAAGAAAGCAACTCTACTAGAGATTGAAGAATTTACGAATCATGAATTTAGGGGTTTTTTTATCTTTGGAGTCCATTTTGAGGTTATAGCCTCAAATATAGTGTTAGAGAAGAATTTTAAATTCAAAACTATAAGAGATGACGATAAATACAAGTAAAATGGATTATGCATATTTTCTAGCATTTATTCAAAATATTGATAATCTCCTATACCTAAATAGGAGAACCTCATTAGTCTATTTTACTGGCTTCTGCTTGGGCCACGTCACTCTTCTTCTTTTTACTCGCCGTTCCTCCGTTCCACTATCGATTCCTCTACCGCAACGCACAGTCCGTACCTCTGCCACCAGAAACTGCAGCTGCAAATGCATGCACGAAAACGAATGGTTATCGCCACAGTCCAGTTTAAATAAGTCTGCTCCGCCTCGGCTACACTCACCGGCCACCCCGCTCCGCCACGGCCATGTCCTGCCCCGCTCGGCGCTCGGTAGTGCCGCACCGCATCACGCCGCCTCCGTCGGGCTTTTTCCAGCTCAGCCGTCGCGACGTCCCCAGCGGCAGGATACCGCGCTCTACCTCGGCCGTGGTGAGGCTCCTGCATAGGATCACCAAAAGATGGACCTCCGCCGGGTTTCGGCCCGCTCGGCGGCGCTGCGTTGTCAGGCCCGTTCGCCTGCGTGATGCCTGCGTGATGCCCGCTCGCCCCGTCCGCAACCTTGCTGGCGGCCGGTAGAGCCTCGGTTCCAGCCCCGGGCAGCTGTTCGACTGCGGCCTGAGGTCGACGGAGGAATCTTGATCCGTGCCGTTGAGCACATGCTGCCGCCATGCCTACGATGAGGGTCACATCCGGAAGGGTAAGAAAAACAGAGGAAGGGGATCTGAGTGGAGGTCCCATGCGGAAACAGTTCCGTGCTGCAAAAAGGAAGATGAATGAGCGGATGAGAGGTCCTCGCTATAGAAAGCCATGCAGCCCGAGGCCCGTCGGCACGGTCCGGTGGCCTGCGGGCCCGTGCCAGCACGGCCCAAACCAGCAGGCCGTGCCTGGGCCGCCACCCTGGCCCGTGGCACGGCCCGGGCACGGCCTGGTGGTGCAGGCCGGCACGGCGACGGTCCGGTAGCCCACGAAGGCCGGCGACGGGCGACCCCCCGGCGTATATAAGCGGAGCGCACGCCCCTGCCCTCCCCAATCCCTAACCCTAATCCTCATTCGGTCATTCCCCCCGCCGCGCAGCCGTCTCTCTCGCATTCGCTCCACCTCGCTGGCTCGCTCTAGATCTCGATCCGCCGCCGCCACCCGCCACCGCCATCGGCCCCGTCCTCGGCTCCGGTGACCTCGCCGGCGCTCCTCCACTCCACCTCGCTAACCTCGTCCCCGTCTCCTCCCTCCTTTCCCTGTCCTCTCGCTCTCGGTGAACCGTGAATCCGTGATCCATGTGAGTTCGTGTTCTACTGTTCTTCTTCCCTACCTCCCCTCCCCAAATCCCTAACCCTAATCCTCATTCGGTCATTCCCCGCCGCGCAGCCGTCTCTCTCTCGCACTCGCTCCACCTCGCTGGCTCACTCTCGCTCTGCTCTAGATCTTGATCTACCGCCGCCACCCGCCACCGCCATCAGCCCCGTCCTCGGCTCCGGTGACCTCGCCGGCGCTCCTCCACTCCACCTCGCTCACCTGCATCAAGGACTGGGAACAAGGTGCAAGAAGGGAACAGCATACACCTGAGGACCTGGAACTGGAAGAGGCATTCAACAACCTCTACCTCGATGAACAAGGTGAAGGCAGCGGCAGCGGCAGCGGCAGCGGCGATACTGCTGTTGGTGGTGGATAGAAAAAGAAGAGAAGAGGAGAGGTAGTCACTAAACTGAAACTTCTTTACATTCAAGATTTGAACTTTTGAAGTTCATCATGTCTAACAAAGTAACAATCTAACATTGACATTTACCAGTTACTTTTGGTCTTTTGGACTGTGAGTTTGTGACATAGTTGAGAGTTAAGACTGTGAGTGAGTCAAGGATCAAGGATGAATGGATGATGGATGGATGAACATGAACTTTTGTAATAGGATAGAAATAGAACTTCTTGCTGCTGTGATGTGATCATATGAACTCACTAAGTCTCATGTCACAATGACTTTGCCACTGATGTTGGCTATTGTAATAGGATAGAACTAAGACTTTGAAAATTTAGAGCTGGCTGTACTCTTTTTTCCTTTCTAGGGTTTCTCACAAGGGTGAGTTTTACCTAGAAAGGTTTTTAATGAGGCAGCATTGCACAAACAGCTCATTTTGATATTATGATAATATCTCTCTTATGTCTTATTGTCTTATATGTTTATCTGTGCACAAACAGTGTGAACTTTCTGTGTGATATATTTGTGTTGTGTGAAGTGTGAAGTCTGTGAACTTTTTGTGGGAATGTTTCAAACTGTGAAATTGAAACACTTTGAAAATTTGATGAAAAAAGAGGTTTTTTTGACAGCCGGGCCATGGGCCGGCACGGCCTGGTGAAATTGGCCGTGCTCAGCGGGCGGCACGGCACGGAAAAACGGCCCGTGGGCCGTGCCTTGGGCCGGAGGCGTGGCACGAGCACGACAGCACGGCACGGCCGGCACGGTGGCCCGTGCAGGCACGACGCCGTGCCGGCACGGCACGGCCCGCTGGGCCGCCGGGCCGGGCCGGCACGGCACGATGGCCATCTATAGTCCTCGCACGTCCACGTGATCACGCCTGACCACAGCGCGAGGTAATATCATGGCTGATTTTTTAATTTTTTTAATAATGTTGTGGCTGATTTTTTTTATATGGGGGCGGCAATTTTTTTAACGTGAGATGGAAGATATCTTTTGTTTTTATCTCAGATGGAAGATATTTTTTATAATTACTTGCGGTGGTTTTCTTTAGATGGGTCCCACAACCGATACCCTATGTCTGTTATATATTTATGTGTGTGTTTTTTTGACAAAATCTAAACTATAATTGCGGTCTTTTTAAGATAAGACAGGACCTAAGGAACTACATAATGTGTTTTTACAGGTTACACGTGAGTAGTTAGATGCTTCCATCTTTTGTCATATTACCAGATACATGTATTTTCTGTATCAAGCCATGTATTTGATTGATAGGCGTTTTAAACGCCGCGTTTTGTTAGGCTTTACTCAAGATGGATCGTTACGTTCCATTACAACATATCGAGCTACAATCATGAAAAAGAAAGGAATATTTCTCTCACCGTCATCATGTACAATGCTACAAAATCTCCATGTTACGCGATAAAATCCTCGCAGCAACGCACGGAGAATCATCTAGTTTTTAGAATATACAAGTCCTTTATAAAAAAATCAAAACATGAAATAAATATAAACATGCAACATAAGAGCATCTCTAGCAGCACTACCAATCAAGGCCCATACTGTGTTTTTTTTTTTTGTAGTGAAAGGAAAAAAACAGCTCCAACACACTACCTTTTAGGCCTCCCAAATTTATTGGTCTCTTATTTTCCCCTTCCCCTGTCCATTTCGATTGAGCCAACAACTGGCTACACAAATTCTTGTTTGCCTGTTTCAGGCTCATGCATAACCTCGGCCTTCCTCCCAGCTACCACTGCTTTATTTCTCGCCTACGGAGATCCCCACGGCCGAATTCGGACCCCTGCACCGCCACCTCCTCCGTCTGCCTCGGCGGCGACACTTCCTCGCCGGCTCTCCCTACATGCCGCCTCCATCTACTGCAACACCTCTCCTACAAACCGTGCGCCACCCACTATGGTGTAGCTCCTCCATCTACTGCAACACCTCTCGCTGGTTCTCCATTTACAGGCTTGCTACGCCATGAGATTTGATGTGACATCCCTGGCCCTTGCACAATCACGCCACCCACTATGGTGTAGCTCAGCTGGCCATCGTGTCATCTACAATGGTGACTGGTGAGACTGACTCGTGTTAGCGTGGCTTGCCTAGAGGTATCTACAGTCGTGTTAGCGTGTTTAGTTGGTCACGTTAACACATGTGACGTGATCAAAGTTACGAGTCTTCACGGTCTCTAACGTGACTAAAAGCACTAGTTATTGAAAATTTAGTTTTAGACATTCTCTTTTTAAAATATTATTAGTTTTTTGGTAAAATAAAAAAATCTAGTTTAACATGGTAAAAAACTGAACTGTTTAGGGTAAATAACTGGAAATTTGCGAAAAAGAGTCCGGTGAAAAAAGGAGAAAAAAAGTAAATCAGTTTGGCATGGTAAAAAAATGGATATAGGTAAAAGAAAAAAAAGATAATTCCGTCTGATATGGTAAAAATCTAGATATAGGTGAAAAGGAGAAAAGAGTCGAGTCCGTTGAAAATAGAAAAGAAAGCTTGGCATGGTGAAAAAAATAAATCAGTTTGGCATGGAGCATCTCCAACAGTTTGGTAAAAGAGATTGCCATCTTCAAAATTTAGCAAAACAAGAAAAATTCCTTCTCCAACAGTTTGGTAAAAGAGGTTGCTATTTTTCCTAAGTTACCAAATGTCCCGTCCGCACGTGTATCCCAGTTGCGATCCCTCGCGTGCGGCAGGAGTTTCCCTTCCCGCACGTGCGGTGAAAAATCCTCCTCTCGTTCCCGCGCCACCGAGGACAATCTATCCTCTCGTTCCCACGCCGATCGTGCCCCATATAATATCGCGATCTCCTGTTCCACGCCCGGCTCTGTCATCGCGCATCCGGTCCACGCCAAGTCTGCGGCCTCGTCTTGGCGGCGTCCAGATCCCGTAGCTGGCCCGGCCGCGACGACGAGCAGATCCCACAGCAGGCCGGCCTCGACGCGTCCTCCTGACTGGTGTTGAGGTATGTGCTTGCTCGTGAAGGATCGCTAGGGTTCATATATACCATCTGTTGAGGTATTTGCTTGCTCGTGATTCGTGAAGGATCGCTAGGTATGTGCTTGCTCGTGAAGGATCGCTAGGTTCATATATACCATCGTGCCCATGATCAGATAGCAAAGATAGGGTTCATATGTTCCAGTGCTTTGATGGTCACGTGTACTAGGACTAAATTTTTGCCGCAGTATTGCTGATCGATCATGGAGCAGTAATGATCAGATAGCAAAGATAGGGTTCATATTGCTTTGATGGTCATATGTAGCAGTAATGTATCTATCAAAAAATACTACATTCTTCTCAATTTAGTTCATGCCATTTTAGTTCTTCATCAATTAAACCTTTAGTTCAACTGGATTAAATATAAATGTGTAGGTAATACAAATGCAAGGGAGAAAGTTTCTGCGGCGGCCGCGGCGTCTCACGTACGCGCGTGGATAGTACGGCGTGAGGGAAAGAAAGGTACCGGTCAACTACCTTTGTGGTGGGCCTTTCCTTGGTTTTTGATTTGGCAAGTTCAAAATAGAGAATTGTTGGAGAGAACCTCTTTTTAGATTGGCATATTCTTTTAACAACTTGCTAAAACACAATATTTGGCAAGTGAATTTTACCAAACTGTTGAAGATACAGAATGAATCGACTGCGGTGAAAAAATAAATCAGTTTGATATGGTTAACAAAATTAATCGACAGCAGTGAAAAGAAACAAAATGAATCGACTCCGCTGGGGATCGAACCCAGAATCTCTGGTTCCGTAGACCAGCGCCTTATCCATTGGGCCACGGAGTCGTTGTTGCCTAGAGTAACAAATTGTGAAATTAAACCTTATTAACTCGAGCAGGCACAGTCACACGCGAAGCCACGGTTAATCCAGCTCGTCCAGTCGTGGTGGTAGCGTATAGTTGTGCGTTGGTACTGTTTCATTGCTTGGGACATCCATTCAAAGCGAAATCAAGGCTGCACCAAGCTCCAGCAAAGCTCCCGGTCCAGAAGGGCCCAATCATCGCCTGTCGACCTGACATTCTTCTGTACTATACTGCTCCTCAGGACCCCAAAAACACCTATACTGAACGGGGCGCTACAGTGATACTACTGTTGCTACTGATTTAGGCCTTGATGTAATGCTGTTCCACATTATATGCTAATGATGTAATACTGTTGGTAAGCTAGTGTCATCAGTACGGCCAGCCGCATGTAGTTCGGTTTCAGATGGCACGGCATCAGAATTAATTCAGAACGAACCAAGTACCAACCAATGGCCCTTGCCCTCGCGGTCTCGCCACAAGCAATGCCGTGCCGGAAATGCCAGGTCAAGACGGATTTGACCGAACAGGGCGCCAGAGATCCAAAAGGCCGCCCTCGTCTTCGCCGGGACCGGCTGAGGTTTCGCTTTGCAAGCAAGCGGGATATTTGGGATATATAATGCCGTGAAGAAATGATGACACTAACGCTACTGACATCAGATGCAAAGCAAACCCATGGATCAATTCCACACGGTTTAGGTATTGAGCTTGATGCTGACTAGACATCACTCTGACAGTGATGCTTTGCTTTTCCGATCATCTCGCTCATGATGCATCGATATCATCATGGCTATATAGTATTTATTGGTTACTGCTTGATTTTCCTCAGGTGGTTGATCTGCGCCGCGTTGCTTTTTGCTCACTTTATTCCTGTTAAACAATTCGTCACCCCACTCCCATAACCTCATTCCCTTCCAAGTTCCAACCAAGTTAATTCTTCTCTAATGAGTGATGAGTGCTCCAGTGCTCTTTTCTAGGACAGTGGGCTGATTTTTATTTTTTATAAAAAAAATCGGATCATCAGTTCATCACGATTCACAAGAAGTCATGAACACAAGCGAAATCGAGAGCGGGGGAGGGGGGAAGAGCACGCATGGAAGAAATTCTGCCAAGAACGAACTCTGCTAGAGACATCTCCAATCCTCTGTACAACCAAGAAGCAACGGCATGGTGACGACTGATGAACCCATCATCCTCGACACCGGCGTTGCAACTACCGTTTCAAGATCAACAGCTACAACTCAACTAACCAAAACACAAGTGCGGGAAAAGATAAGCAAGAATCTACTAATACAACTAGAAGCTAGCTAGCTCTCCCCGGTGGACTGATCAACGGGGCGGCGGCTCGACGGCGGCGATGGCGGGGGACAACAACCAGCGGCAGCTGCGGCGCAGGGCTGGTGCCGGCGGCCGTCGTCGAAGTTCTTGGCGTAGCTGTCGGCGTCGTACTTGAAGGTGGCCGCGACGGGCGCCCTGCAGGCGTTGCTGCAGACGATGCTCTTGCTCTCCCGCACCAGCCGCCGGAGCAGCCCTCTCCACGCGCGCCGGCCGCCGCCGCGGCCCGCGGCGTCGTCCCCGCGGGCGAGCAGCTGGAAGCGCGCGGGGCTCCGGCGCACGCCCGGCGGCAGCCACGCTGGGGAGGCCATGCAGCCCGAGAAGTAGGAGGACTGGGTCGTCGGCGTGGACGGCTCGCTGTCCATGTCCAGGGCCATGGCGTGAGAGGAGGCGAGAGAGAGGCGGCTGCTGAGGAAGGTGTGTGTCTGCTGCGCTAGTGCCAGTGTGGGATGGAGAGGTCGAGGTGGTTCACGTTCACTGGTCGCTTTATATCGAGCTGCGAGACAGTACCAGCGGCCGTGCATATGCATACCCCCGTACTATACCAGCTAATCACTGTGAGTTCCCAAACTTAGGATCCAATGCTACTCTAATAAAGAATAGTATTTTCTCCGATCAGTGATCACAAATATGAATCCATCTAGTTTTGTCATAAGAGCATCCTCAACGCTGCCACGCTAACTCTCTGTAAAGAGTCTAACCAGCTAAAAGTCACTCCGATTCCTAACTGTAGTACACGAATAGCCAGAGCCGCAGCTGGAACCGGAGCAAGTAAACCCAGTAATAGTGGCTTCTCCTTCCTACAATACACGAAGGATCGGAGCCAAAGCTAGAGTTAATCAAAGCTCTACTAAATGGGGCTTAATTCAACTTGTATCTTACATGGAAAAGAGAGAAAATAAAGGAAGAGAAAAATTGTCATTAGGCCTCGCGAGAGCCGCTATCGACCTTTTCACAGAATCACAGCTTGTGATCAAGCAAGTCTCACCACGCGAGTGTCTTATCGGCGCCTGCGAAGTGCAAAAACATGTTGCTTTCTCCCGTTTGCACCGTCGTTGGCATGATCGAGGAGACGATATGCAGGTCGCCAACATATATAGGGAAGCGAACGCCAGTGCGATTGAGTAGGGACGGGCATGGGCATAGCATGGGAGAGGGGGTACCGAGATGGATAGGAGAGGCATAGCGGCCAGCTTAGGGAGAATTGAATGTGAGGTATAGCAACCGACGACTAGGAAGAGAGAAGCTAGAGAGAGAAGATGACTTGAGAGAACAGAGCAAGGAGTTTACAAAGAGGTGAGAACCGAAAAAGAAAGTGGGGCTTAAAAACCGAACATATGGAAACATAATTTTTTGGAATGGGAACGGGCTAGCTAGTTTACAAAAGATAAACTCCTACAACTTTCTTCCTAAAAACACAACGTGGTATAGGGTCGACTACATAAAGTACTCAGCAAGTTCTAACCCAAGGGGGGTTTAGCTAGGGTAGGATTTTGGATTGTTTAGGTGGGAGGAGAGTTGGTTAAGAAGGGGCTTAGGTTTCAGAAGAGAATGCTCAAATGGTATGTGGTAACCGGCTAGCTAGTTTACAAAAGATAAACTTGAGAAGAAAGTTATACAAAACAGAATAAAAAGAAATTTGAAAGTAAGTAAAGCGGGATTTGAAGTAGACATTCCAAATAAGAACGAATAAGATTAAAAAAAGAAATTTTCAAAATAAGAAAGAAATAGGATTTTGAAGAGGGATTTCAAGATATGGATAAAACAAGATTTTGAAGAGGGGCTTCAAGATATGGATAAAACAAGATTTTGAAGAGAGGTTTTCTAAAACAAAAGAGGAGTGTATTTTTGTGTAAAAAAAGTCTAACCCCTCCCCCCCCCCCCAAAAAAAAAACAACAAATATGTCAAAACAAGAAAGTACTCGAAAAAGTAGTGGTTGGCCCTAGGGGAGAAGTGTTTTGAGGGATTTGCTTTGGAATTTGAAAGAGGTGTTTCGGTGCCACAAATAAATTTAGGAAAAACATAGAAACCCCAAAAAAAAATAAATTTGATGAATTTTAATGCAAGATCTAAAAACATTTTCAAAAACAGTTTTGCATGTAAACAAGAAAAAAAATAGCTTGTTGTGCAATGTTTAAAAGTTTAATTTTTTAGTGGGTTGCAACATAACTACATAAGGAAAAACACAAGGTGTTATAAATATCTTGTATTTTAGAACAGAGGGAGTACATGTTTTGTTTCGATGGGGTGTGGGGTGTGGGGTGGGGTTTGGAATGAGACCGGAGTAAGAGTGGCATCAGTAGAGACGACACTGAATATCAAGCCAAAATGCTAGTACATTAGCAAGTTGTTTATGTGGTCCTTGTTGCTACTCCGGCTGATAAACCTTATTACTAGCAACGGAGGGTATAGTATATCTACTAGCTTTATCCTGTATCCTTTCTGGAAAGTTATTGATCGCCCATCATTAGCAGCAATGATCACTGGAGCTTAAATGCATAGTTAGTGAGAGGACCACCCCAATTATGCGACGGTGCTTCCTATGAAACGATCATTGCGCTGGAGATAGTGCCAACCCCGCTGTACACTTGCACCTAAAATGTGGAGCGTACATGTAGTCTCAACTCTCAAGTACATAGACACCCCACTACACCAGCTACAATATTCAAAGTTACACACCCACTCCAATATGCTCCTACAGAGGGCTTCAGCATCAAAGAAATAATAATAATAATAATAACTAATAAGGAACATTAATTAATGATGGAGATAAATTCCGATCCAGTGTCTGCAGAGACTAAGAAGGTTCGTATCAAAGGAATCCAACTGGCCTAACATAACACGAACTGAGTTGACGAGTTGCATGCAATGCAACTCTTGTCTAAGTGTGAAACAAATTAAGCAAAATTTGCCAAATTTGCCGCACATACTAATGTTTCAGCATCTAGCAGTTAGACATTAAGATCCGTTTGGTGAAACTCCGGCCCACTCCGGCTCCTCAGCGCATTTTATCAAAGGAATCGTTTTCATCCAATAATCACTATTTTTAGCACTTCCATCTAAGGATGAAAACGGAATGGAAATATCCCGAACCGAACCCCATCGTTTTCTGCATTTGACCCGAGCGAATTCGTATTTTCAGACAAAATACGGAATACTAAATTCGAAATCGGAACAAAATCGGTTTAGGCTTTTTTCGACCGATTTCTACTTTTCTACATTTTATTCGGAATCGAACCGAATTTGGTCCAGTACGCAAAGCAAAGGTGAGTAGCCCACTCTACGGCCCAGCCCAATAACAAGTTGACAACCCTGAGTCCCTGGCGTTGGCTGGTCTCCTCCCTCTCCTCCTGAGTCCCTAGCGCTGGCGGCACCCCTCATCCACGCGACGCCTGCGACGCCGCGCCTCCTAGTCCGAGGCTCCAACTCCAGGGCTCCAGGCTTCAGTAGTCGCGCCTTCACCCGACGTCCTGACCCAGCTGGCCGCCTGCGTCCCGATTCCCCAATCCCCACCTATAGCGCCGCCAGCCGCCACCCAGCCAAGATCGACGAGGCAGCACTGCCACCCCGCCCATCGATGGCGTCCGCTGGAGGAGGTGTTTCTTATCACGGAACCGCTCAAATTATAAGAACAAAAGTACAAAAACAATCGTCGGAGCAATTAAATTCTCGTACTTAAGCTCCTATAACTCTGATAGTCCAATAAAATCACAAGGGATTTCAAACCAACCAACATACAAGCCAAGATTGTTGTGGTCCAACATAACAGGTCATATGTTACATCCATTTCATAAGTAATTCAACATATATCGGAGTTCAGTAGAGTTATTACAACTCAAGTTCAAAAGTAGCGGAAGGAAAGTAGTTTAAAACTAATATCACCTTAATTCATGCCAGTACCAAGGTCAATTTCCAATAAAAGCATGAGAGACAAGATAGCTCAGAAGGATCATGCACATGATCACACTCCGCCACTACAGCAGGAGCCATCCAATTCTTGCAGTAGCCATGATACATCACAACCTGTAACAAGTGGGAATAAACTCTGAGTACGAGAAGGTACTCAGCTAGACTTACCCGTCATAAACCAGAAATAATGACATCAAGGAATATGCAAGGCTTTCTTTCAGTGGGCTAACTTGACTCATTTACGAAAAGCATAAGTGATCATGAATACACCATTTTAAGCACTTTTACATCATCTTTGTTATAACCTATTAATCTAGGTAAGCACCTATGCTAAAGCAATCATTTGATTAATCATTACCCTCAAAGTTACCATCTCAGGTTATCCGTGTTCCATTATCATTACTACGATGTTGTAACTCGAGTCAAGTGTTCACTATCCAGTGAACGATGGCGATTCAAAATGATTATTAACCAGCAGGTAATTTATTCCTCACACAAACCCTACTCACTCACTAAAGTGAGATATTGGTTACCGAGTCAACTATCCAGGTAAAGTCTCGAGTTTGCCAGGAACCACATGTACCCGGGGGCCGCCCGACTGCTCTTTGGCCTTATCATCGCGCCCCCGTGTCCTACCATACCTGCTCCGGTACAGTGCGCTGCGGGCAATCCACTCGGCCCGAATAATCTCCCAGTTTCGCGGTCGGAAGGTACTTTATCCGGCCAGCTAAATGTGAGACATACGTTCAACATGACCCGAGGCCCAACAACGGTCGGTCCTTAATCGACACAGATGGAAACTACAAGCACCCCAGAACCCTGTCTGGTTGCCCAATACTTATTCCACCTGGTCTCCAATTATCCATCAACACTTGGTTATTTTCAGGATATCATCCATTCTATAGCTAAAATATTCCAGTAACCACCTATAGTTGCCAGTGACAGGAAATCACCGACCGCTACCGGTCTAAGCAGGGCTAGGCAGTTATTCGATCCTAAACCTAACAAGACAAGAAGGTAATCGGGTAGGCAAGGATAGTAATAAATGCATCAATAGTTTCACTCAACTCCTATAACTTAATGCAACAATATATATAACATATAAATTTAATTGCTTTTATAAAGTAGGAGACTTATGATGCTTCGAGGCTTGCCTGGGATCGAACACGTAGGTTAGTGTTTGACAAATGACACTCGCTTGGCGAGCATCTCCCATCCCGGCACTTGCTTAATCCTTTCATCTTCGGGTTTGGCTCCAACATCTCATCCTTCACGTGGTGCATCTAACGAACCTAAATAAGATGCAAGATGTATGTGTATAAATATGATGAATGGTAACACAAGATGCATCACATAATCATTCAAGTAAACACACGATTAAGACATAGACACCAAAAGCTATTTAACTAACATCACACAACCAATTAAAGAGGGCAAACACGTCAAGCATAACACAAGTTTAACAAGATCACAAGTATCTTAACTTGACCATCATCAAAGACGTAAGCCACACTTAGCAACACATGAAGTAAACAACCATAACTATCATCTGACAATTTCTGGACGGCAAACAGCAGCTTCATGTTTGGATCATAACTGGAGTTATATAAATCCAATAACTATGAAATAAGACATTCTGGAAAGCTTATGAAATTTTCTATAATTCATCTTTCATAATTTTAGCATGATTATCAAGTTAACCAAGTCAAACATGAATAATTACAGAATCTGGTCCAGAGAATCCAGAGAACAACTATTTCTGGAACCCAAATTAGAGCAGTCATAACTCACAAACTACAAGGCTAAAAGCAACCAAATTTTAACACAAGCTAGACTAATGAGTCCTCTACAACTTTGTTATAATCATGTTTCTCATCAAACATCATTTTCATGGTGCAATTACCAAAGTCCCAGAAACTGTCCAGGAAAGCATCAATTGCAAGAATAAGTATTAACTTATATTCCAAACATACATTTGGCCACAACCAATATAACCATCATAAAGTAAATTTTAAATGATCACCATAAAGCATAGTGTTCATCACTATCTAAATTCTTTTATTACATTTCTTAATTTATTTAAATGCCTAGGTGATTTAATGAACATATACCAAAAGTGCACCATAAATTCTACAAACATTATAGTAGCTAGCATATCATCACAATAGTCTACTGTACAAATTTCAAGTCATTTGGACATGTATATCAACCTCTATGAAAAAGACAAATTTCTATTGTAAGAAATCATATGAGAGCAAGATACACTAATAACTCACTTATACAGCAACCAAAATTCATGAAATTTTTACCACACATCAAACATCATATAAGTAGCATGCCACAAAAATTTTACTTCATTTGGAGCCCTAGATCTGTAGTTATGAAAAAGAAAAAACACAACTAGCCTTAAAACCTAACTGCATAAATCTATTTTTACAGCGAAAACTTTAAACTAAAATATGTCATATTATAGATCTAATGCATAGGGAATTTCACAAGGATTCTAAAAAGTCCTCATTTGATATTTCAATTTTTCTACAATTTACTATGAATTATGCAAGATTCAGCCCTTTATTCACAAAGAAAAAGAAAAACTGCACTATGCGGCACTATTCATTTGAGTCACAGACTTCGCAAAAAAGACCCCTGGATTTTATCGAATTCCCGGACGAGGTCCCTGACGCGAATCACAGTAAGGGAGGTGGTAGAGCTCGTCACCATTGGCCTGAGAAGGCACGTCGGCGGCGGGGGAAGTGGCGGCGGAGCACGAGCAGGCCCGCGCGCACTCGCCGGTGGCCTCGGCTCGGTCCGAGGTGGAGCGTGGAGTCCTAGCCACGTGCGCCGGCGGCCTAGGCCGAGTGGCTCCGCGGTGAGGGCGCGTCAGCGACGAGCGGCATCAGGCGAGGGCCGCGGGAGGTGCGGCTTGAGGTGAGGGAGGTGGTGCTAGTGGCGGCTCTGTGCTTGAGGCGTGCAGTGCAGCAGCGGTAGTGAGCCTTGCTCGCATCCATGGCGGATGTGCCCTCTGGCGATGAACAGAGCTAGGGAGAGGGAACTGAGAGTGAATGGGGGCGCTCTAGTGCTTCCCATAGCGAGTGGAGAGGCAGGAGGGGCACGTGGCAAGGAGGAGGACGCGCGGCATCCATGGAGGGCGTGAACTCGTGCATGCCGGCCACGTTGGCATTTCTTCGGGCACCTGGCGTGCGTCGGGGTGGCCTCCTTGGGATCAAATTTTCAGCATCTTCTGGGCATATTCGGATCTGGGCGCCTACAGTAAAGTTGCTGCTCTCCTGATGATCTACAAGATTGCTTAAGGGGTCCTAGATAAAAAGGGATCTAAAACAGCGGGTAATTAAGCCCCAAATTGATAGTGTCAACAATTTAACAATGGTTAAGCCTTGTTCTGTTTGAGCTCGTATTTCATGGTCAAAACGTGGTCAAACTGATCCTGACCTTTTGTATGTCCTTCTCCAAGATGCAAACTCCAACTTTTATATTTGGACTAACTCAAGTTACTTAACGAAAACACGAGAACGCGGCATGCCAATCATTATCGCCATTGAAATCCCAGACTTAGAAATATTTCTAAGTGCTGAAAACTGCAGCAGATTCAATCTTTGTGCCCCGATTAGACTCACTTATAGGCTGATCTAGCTCTTGGTCCAAAAACAAAGTTTCTTCTACAAAACAGGAACTACAACTTTCATTTAAGGTCCAACATCAGAACTGATATAGAACCTACATTTCTACTTTGACCAAAGTAGGATCACGATAAAGCTTAATTTATCCTTTTTGATCCATTGGAGCATTTTCTGGACATTTGCTCAACACGAACCTTTCACGACTTTTGTTGTAGAGTCCATCTCGAGTCTTTTGGGCGAGGTTGCAAGGTTTGGTTGATGACCTATATTTCCATTCACCTAATAATGCAATTCCAGCACTTAGTAAACTCATTCCAACAAGGATATAACTTATCATTTCATGTGACTTTTTTACTCCAAACTTCATGAAGCTTTTCGAGTGACCAAGACAGATGGGTATTGATGTGAGACACATGAAGATATTGCAATAACACCACCCAAACATATATCTTAAAATGGCCTATATGTAAAGCAACGGTGCAACATCCAAGTTTAGGTTGGGGCTCATTTCTATAGGTTTGACCTTGACATCTTCATCACCACTTAATCTATCATGTTTTAGCTCAAACCCACTGCTTAACTGGTGGCAAACACCTGGGGTGTTACATTTCTGCTCCTGGAACGAAGGGCAAGGGCAAGAACAAGACCAAGAGTGTGCGCCACCTTCTTGCGCTGTCGGCAGCATCGGCAGCAATGGCTTCTCCAGAGCCAGGTGATTTTTTTCCTTTCTAATTTTTTGTTCAGATTCTAAAATGGTTGGATCAATTGTGAGTGATCTTGAGGTTGCCACTTTGACTAATGTTGTGGCTAAACTAAAAATTGAGGTATGCTTATTGACTGCTTACTGTGAAATATGCTAGTTGCTACTTGCTACTTGTTACATCTAATTTTAATTCACTTTGCCAACTTGTAGGAAAACAATAAGGAGGGGATCAGAACGCTAAGGAGGACAATGAGGAAGTAGAAGACATGGAAAGTGATCATGACATCATGGATGATGCTGATGAATTGTAGATCTTCATGTTCTGTTAATTGCTTGTTCTAGACTTGTATTTGTGTGTCGGCGATTGTGTATTTGTGATAATACTTAAGACCACGGGTCACGCACTTGTTAATTATCATATGCACCTGAACTAGATCATGCACTTGTTAGTTGTGAACTTGTTATGTATTTTGTCGTGCACATGTTTAATGTTATGCACTGTGGGTCGGTATTTCGTATTGAATGTTCATGTACCCACCGTGATCAACATAATTCCGCTAGAATTGGTTTGTTTTCGAAAGTCTCGATATTCCGTAAGTTCATGTTCGGCTTGTCCGCTTTCGCTTTTGTTTTCGTATTCAAATATAAAAGTAGAAAACGGTCGAGGAGTTTTATGACTGTTTTCATCCTTACTTCCACCGTCCCACCGGATCGGCCTAGGCGCAGCGGGTCACAGATCAGGTGAACTTGGCGCACCTCAGCGGTGACATGGCAGGTGCACACTGGGCAACCTTGCGAGATCTCCTCCCAGCTTACCAACGCATCACGACGGTGACCGTGGGCAATGGCCAAGATACTTCTTTCTGGCAAGACAATTGGTTGATGGATGGGGCGCTGGCCGATAAGATGCCGACTCTCCACAGCCACTTCACCGGGCGCGTGACGTCGGTTCGCGATGTCTAGGGCTGCTGTAACAGAACCGCCCAAACTATAAGAACACAAGTACAAAAACAATCGTCAGAGCAATTAAATTCCTGTACTTAAGCTCGTATAACTCTGGTAGTCCAATGAAATCACGAGGGATTTCAAACCAACCAACATACAAGTCAAGATCGTAGTGATTCAACATAACAAGTCATATGTTACATCCATTTCGTAAGTAGTTAAACATACATCGGAGTTCAATATAGTTATTACAACTCGAATTCAAAAGTATCGGAAGCAAAGTAGTTTAAAACCAACATCACCCTTATTTTAAATATATGTCAGTACCAAGGTCAACTTCCAACAAAAGTATTAGAGACAAGATAACTCAGAAGGATCATGCCCACGATCACACTCTGCCACTACGGCAGGAGCCATCCAATTCTTATAGTAGCCATGATACATCACAACCTGCAACAAGTAGAAATAAACCCTAAGTACGAGAAGGTACTCAGCTAGACTTACCCGTCATAAACGGAAATAAAGTGACACCAAGAAGTATGTAAGACTTTTATAAGGTGGACTAGCTTGACTTGTTTTGCGGAAAAGCATAAGTTATCATATATGAACCACTTAAAGTATAAGCATCAACTTAATTATACCTAATTAATCTAAGTAAGCA
The DNA here is from genome assembly GCA_022457205.1 of Saccharum spontaneum. Classification (NCBI taxonomy): domain Eukaryota; kingdom Viridiplantae; phylum Streptophyta; class Magnoliopsida; order Poales; family Poaceae; genus Saccharum; species Saccharum spontaneum. The sequence continues at coordinate 55,549,698 of CM039613.1, forward strand.
CCTATGCTAGAGCAATCACTTAATTAACCATTAACTTCAAAGGTTACCGTCTCAGGTTTAGCATTTCCAACATCATCAACATAACCATCATTGTGTTCCATAGTAACATTACTACGATGTCGTAGCTCGAGTCAAGTGCTCACTATCTAGGAGCGATGGTGATTCGAATCGATTCCTAATTTATTCCTCACACAAATCACACTCACCGATCAAGTGAGTTATAAGTCACCAATGACACTATTTCGGTAAATGTCATGGGACAAACTAGAGCCGCAATACCCAGGGACCACCCGACTACCAGGAATCAGGCCTCGCCTGCCCTTGGGCTCACTCTTCGCGCCCCTGTCATACCCCCATAAGCACCAATACGCGCACCCGTTGTCACAGAACCTCCTAATTATGATGGCCCACAAGTACACGTCATTGCCATAATGACCTCTGACAGTCGTACTTATGTTCACCATAACGTAAAAGGCCTGCTTTCCTCCGAACAGGATCCAATCACAGGAGTATCGCAATATTACAACAATTTATTCAAAATATTCAACAGAGTAAAGTAGCGGAAATCTTACAATAACATAGGTTTACAAACCAGTTTTCTAACTTCAAACCTTATGTAACATTATTACAAACCATTAGTAGAGAAGTATCGGTAGTAACTTTATTACAACACCCAAACGAGATGCCTTGCCCAAAGGCCACACAGTCTACTCGTCGTCGCTTTCTTCAACCACGACGGTCATGCAACAAGGCTCGAAGCAGACTTGTTCATGAACCGCACCTGCAACAAGGGGTTCAACAAACCCTGAGTACAAAGGTACTCAACAAGACTTACCCGACTAAGACAAAGACTCCAAGAGCATGCTAGCTTTAGGGAATCAAGGTACGGGTAAATCAATAATCAAAATTTTCTTTTACAGAAAAGCTTACTAAGGTAAGTCCTTATCTTTAACATTTTACTTTTACCATTGATGGTTCATTATCCAAATCTAGGTGATCCTAGTCTAGATCAAAGTAATTATCATCAAAACCTTTCTCATTATTTCTTTCAATTTCAGTTCTTAACTACGATGTTGGTGCAAGGCCAAGACTCCTTTCTCGTAGAGTAACGACGATTCGAACCGCTTCATTTACCCAGCTGGGGATTCCTAACCACACGACATATGTAGAACCGAATCTAGCATATATCAACTCTTACCCGAATAACCCAAAACCAGAACGTGTCCATCGCCACCCGAGAGCACAGTACTCCTCGAACCCGGCCAAATTCTAGCCCCGAGGATACACACTACTCTCGCCATCTCTCCACTCCCAGTGCGAGGTTAGACGTTCTCGTAATGGACTAACCAAAGTAAGGCTTACCCGACATGGGCACATGGCTAGTACTAATAAAAACTCCATGACGCGAGGGCCAACAACGTACGGTCCTTAACTGATAAGGCGGAAACAATACATTGGGACTCCTCTCCCAATGCACGTTAGCAGTGGCCAAACCACCCGCCCGATCTTACAAGTTCATTCACGTATTTCAATATTCATTAAGTATGTCGTCATGGCTATGTAAACATTTCATTTAAAAGCTTAACTTCTAAGCATAGCGAAGCATACTACGCATTTTCCGTAAAACAGGTATCAAGGGTAATATTGCAATAATAAAGGATGATAATGCAGCAATTAGGTTATCACGCAACTCCTAATTACTTAATGCAATAAACCATAATATAAATAATAAAACATTTATAAAATTCAAGGTAGGGTTTAAATGCACTGGGGCTTGCCTTGCTCTGACACGACGACTGACTCAGACTCGGAGACTCCAACGTCTGGTCCGGAACCCACTGACGATCGCTCTTCTCCGGAAGCTTGCTCGACGACTTCGGCTTCCTCGAAAGCGGTGACTACATGAATACATAACATGCTTTAACATGATGCTCAATGATAAACATGATGCTTGATGATAACATGCCACGGTTACGATTTGAGTACAACTTCCCTTCACGGTACAGTCGTAAACAGAAAACCTACTAACTAGTAGCGACGATTTCCCGCGATACCAGCTTTTAACCTAACAATTTACTAATGAGCTCAATCATGAAATTAAAGTGCCAGAGATCACAAAAGGGTAGTGACCTAAGGACACCACTCAATCAAAAGGCACACAACACTTAAAGTTCTCCAAGTAACATTTGTTTTCTATTTAAATAATTAGGGCATAATTAGAAGTTGATCAAACTTTATCTAAACAAGCTCAAACTTTTCTATGGGTTAAGAGTGATTTATAATAGTGTCATAATAAATTTCATAATTTTTGGATAAATAAATTAATTATTAAAATTACTGGAAGTTGCATTTAATCTTTATTGGAACCAATTAATTCTACTGCACAAAGTATTCAAATTCATGATTTAATATTTTTCCTAGATAGTTTATACATTGAAAAGCTTACACAAAAATTTTCATGAATTTTGGAACTCTACACAATTTTTAATGAAATAAACAAATAATAACACTATTCATTTATTTGAAAAAGAAAAACAAAAACAAAATCGGGCCGATTTTCTTTTTCCCCGCGGTCCAGCCCAGCGAACGGCCCGCTCGCGCGCCCGCGCGCTCGCGCGCTCGACCGGCCCAACCAGCGGCCCAGCCCAGCTGGCCTGCCTCGCTCCCTCTCTCTCTGACAGCGCGGCCCCGCCTGTCATCTTCTTCCTCCCGCTCGCGCGCTCTCTCTCGCGTCCGCGCGCTCGCCTGCGGTGACCGGCCGACGACTGATGCCTCGGTCGACAAACCGAAGTGACCAACATGATCCAGTCATCCCCGCGAATCATCCGCAACCCTAAAAGCTAAGGCTCTCCTTCCCAAGCATCCTTCCCGACGGCCATGGCGGCTCGGGACGACGGCAAGGCGGCTGACCCCCCCTCCCACGGCGGTAGCGGTTAAAAACAGGCGAGCATCACGCTCAGGAGCTCACCGTGAACTCACTGACGAACTTGGTGAGGGTAGAGGTGGTCTGGAGTGCCCGGTCGACGGTGAGGCGGTGAGGGCGACCCGGACGGTGGCGACAAGGCGCTGTTCCGACGAACACAGGACACAAAAAGAAAAACCATCAACGCGATGAGCATCACAGCATCGAGTAGGACCTTGAACATGAAGCGGTTAAGCCAGAGACTCACCGAGACAGGCTGGCCACGGAGAGCTCGATCGCGGCGGCGACGGTGACCACCGCGAGGGAGAAAACGGCCCTACCTAGCTCGGGATGAAATGAGGCTCTGCAATGGGGCTCAGTGCGTGCGCGAAGGCAAGGCGAAGCTGGCTGCAAGAGGGAGTGGCTGGCGGTGCAGTGACGGTGGTGAATTTCGCCGGCGAAAACCAATGGCGGCGACGGCTAAACGGAGGAGAAAAGAACGAACTCGGTGACCTCCACGTATATATAGGTCTAGGCACTGTGATCGGCTCTGGAAGGTGCTCGTCATTGCGCTGGCGTTCCTGGCGCGCGCGAAGGCCGTGGAAACGGCCACGGCGGCGGTCGGCCGTCGCCCATGCCGCGCGGTGCCCGGCGGTGATACGTCGTGTACTGTAGCTCCCCCCCAAACTCTGAAATTCAAACTGGTTTTTCAAATTACTCTCAAATTTGTATAACAACTTGAAAATCTTCCAATGTATGAAATCTTCAGAATTTCAAGCTCTACAAGTTTGATATTGAACACTTTTTCAAATTCTGCCTGGATTTTGAAATTTGAGTTTAAATTCAAAAAGGGACACATTTTTCAGATTTGGTAATTTAGAAATTACTTTTGATTTTATATTGAAACTTCAAAATCTCCAAACATCAAAGTTGTATATCTTGACCAGACCTACAACTTTGCTGTTCAAAACTTTTTCAAATTCAGCCTCCATTTTGAAATCTTAGTTTGGGGACAAAAATGAATTAAATCTGAAATTTGTTTATTTTCAAAATTGCTCCACATTTTACACTAAAACTTTGAAAACTCAAAATACCAAAGTTGTAGCCATTGAAAAGTTCTACAAACTTGGTTTTGAACTTTTTCCCAAATTTTGCTTAGATTTGGAATTATTTCAAAAGGGGTAAAACAGGGTTTTGAAATTTAGGGTTTTCGGAGGGATTTCAAATTGAAATTTGTTTCTACTTTGATTTGTAATTACTTAGTGATCAAAACCTCACCCAAAGGCATCATTTGGACCAACATGACATGGTTGACCAAATGCCACCCTTGGTTGACCAATTTACTTTTGAAATTCTTTTACATTTCTCTCCAGATTTGAATTTGAATTCGAATAGGAAAACTCGCGACAAGTTTTGGGATTCTAATTCAAACTCAATTTTGGAGCTTCATTTTAGATGTTGTACTTAAGCTCATACCCTACATTTGACACTAGTGTGCAACACAGTTGCGCACTTCAAATTACGCAGGGCATGTACTAAGTATTTGCGGTGGTATTCGAAATTAGGGTTTTCAGTTTCGGAGCACACCACAGAGAAACACATTCAACCTAATTAAGTAAACTCGTTTTAGTTGATGCATAACAAGGTTAACCTAACAGGTATGATGAGCAATGCATTATGATGACATGGCAGATTAATTAGCACTATAACACCCAGGGTGTTACACCCGTGTAGATCCTGGCCCGAATAGTGCCACTGGCTTCGCGGTCGAAAGGTACTTTATTCGGCCGGCTAAATGTGAGGCATGCGTTCAACATGACAAGAGGGACGAGCAATGGTCGATCCTTAACTGACACAGACGGAATCACTATAGTTCAAAATCCTATAAGACTCCGCCCGGTCTCCATTTATTAATCAACACTTGGTTATTTTCCACGATAACAATTATAGTCAACCATAACCAGGTATCCACCTATATCTCGCAGGTGACAGGAAATCACCCGACTTCTATCGGTCTAAGCATGGCTAAGCAATACTTTCAATCCTGAACCAAAAATAGGATTCCAGGCATATTTACGGGACAAGAAAAAGGTATAGATGCAGCAAGTGTTTCCAATCAACTCCTATAACTTAATGCAATAATACATATATAACATATATATACTCAATTGCTTTTACAAAGTAGAAGGCTTAGAATGCTCCGGGGCTTGCCTGGGATCAAACATTAGGTTAGTGTTTGACAGATGACACTCGTTTGACGAGCATCTCTCATCCCGACACTTGCTTAGTCCTTCCATCTTCGGAATAGGTGAAAGCCCAAGTTTGGTTTTGGTAATTAATGACACCAAGTTGCTAATGCTATTGTATCAGTGTGATTAAGCTAGGCATAAGCAACATGTGATGGAGGTGGATGTGGCAAGGAGTTGTGGCCACAAGATCACAAAGAAATGATGCATGGACATGAAATGATGATCATGGTGGAGATGCACATGAAATGATGGACATGATGATCAAGTGAAGGGAAGGATCTAAGAGCGCAAGGCAAAGGTATAATCATAGGGTTTTCCTTTTGCCGGTCTAAGATGAGTAGAGAAGTGATTGACCGGGTTTAGGATACATAGCCGACTATCAAGAGGGGCAATCACGGTTAGCTCGGAAATCAAGTGCCACTAGATCAATGTCTTGAGCATATGCATTTAGGATCTAGTAAAGAGCTAACATAACGCCTTAGAAAATGTTTGTGAAAATGATAACACACGAGCACAAGGTGGTGATCACTTGTTGGTGTTGGCACATTTGCGAAGGCGGTGAAGTTTAAGCAGTAGAGAGGGGTTTGGGTTCCTCTCTCCCTCCCGCCGAGCTTGCGAGGCGGGATTCGGCACTTTTTGGAGAAGTGAAATGCCTTTTTTTCTATTGCGCCGAAAGTTGGAAAAGAAACGGAGGTCACTGCGTGCACCGGACGCTGCACCGGACGCGATTACTGTGCGACCGGCGCGTCCGGTCAGGCGAACGACGGTTCACGAGGACCACCGGACACGGTGCGCGTCCGGTCATAGGTGACCGGACGCGTCCGGTCGTCCAGGGAGCTTACTGGACTCCCACCGGACGCGGGCACTGTGGCGTCCGGTCAGTTCTTCAGCGCGTCCGGTCGTTGTTTCGCGGTGCGCGACTCGGTGTTGACCGGCGCGTCCGGTGGGTCACGGGACCGGCGCGTCCGGTCGTGACCAGCGCGTCTGGTCGCTCGGTCGAGCGCGTCCGGTCAACGGTAACGGCTAGTTCTGACGCGCACTGTTCACGTCTGTCGCGTAGTGACCGGACGCGTCCGGTCACCCTGACCGGAGCGTCCGGTCAGCGCGATTTCTGCCGCGTCAGTTGTAACGGCTAGCTGCGTACCCCTTCGTTATAAATAGATGGTGGCCGGGGTTTGAGGGTAACTCTTGCACATTTTGAGACATAGAGACATCCTTTGAGCTAGAGAACAACCCCTCCACTCATCTCTTTGATTGATTGCACATCTCGAGCGAGATTGAGTGAGATTCAAGTGCATTGCTTGAGAGTTGCATTCTAGAGGCACTTGATCTTCGAGTTGCTGCGGATTTCTTGTTACTCTTCCGTGTTTCCCGACACGGTAGACGGCTTGGAGCAGCGGAGGTGATTGAGCTCGCAATTGGAGATTGTTGGAGCCTTCACCAAGTGTTGTAAGGGGTTCTTGATCCTTCCCCGCGGGAGTTCGCAAATTGGATACTCTAGTGGAGCTCGTGGCTTGGAGGATCCCTATCTTGTGTGCGGTTGTGCGGCGCTCGCCGAGGGCTCAACTCTTGATAGTTGATTAGCTCGCTAACCGACAAGTGGGTGCATCGCCACAACGAGGAGTAGCTTGCCGGGAAGCAAGTGAACCTCGGGATAAATTCTTGTGTCATTCTCTTCCCGAGGATTTCTCTTGTGTGATTGATTGATTGGTACTTCTCATCTCTACACGGCGGTATAATCACTCGAAGCTCTTCTCTCGTATTACTTCTCGTTTCTAGCTTGTTGTTGTTGTTGTGTTTAGTGGATAGCCTTGTACTAGATTTGTGTAAGTGGCTTGCTTAATTAGTTAGAGCTAGTGCTTTGTGCTTCGCCACCTTTCGTACTAACTTGTGGTTAAGTAATTTGTGTAGAAGTTTTAATTAGGCTATTCACCCCCCCCCTCTAGCCTATTTGGACCTTACAAGTGGTATCAAAGCCGAGGCACCGTTTATTTGAGGCTTAACAACCTACGGTGAAGAAGAAATGGCTCAAATAAGTTTGCACATCAACAACACCAAGAAGGCACCTCACTTTGATGGCACAAATTATGCATATTGGAAGGTTAAGATGACCGCACACCTCAAGTCAATCAATAGAGAAGTGTGGAAAGTCACCGAAACCAAATTTGAGGTTGCTAATCCGGAAGCACCTACACCGGTGGAAGAGAAGAAGCTCCAATGCAATGATATTGCCATTAGTGCTCTTCATGAGGCATTAGATGACAAGACATTTGAGCAAGTAAAGAACATAGAAGTTGCACATGATGCTTGGGCCAAGCTAGAAGAAACATTTGAGGGCACCGAAGGCACAAAGACCGCTAAGGCATATATCTTGCAAGAAAAGTTTTCTAGCTTCAAGATGCAAGAAGATGAGAGTGTACCGGAAATGTTTCATAGATTGCAAGTCATTGTGAATGAGCTCAAGGCACTTGGTGAGGAAGTCAAGGACAACCAATTCTCTATGAAGTTCTTGAGAAGCTTGCCCAAGAGATTTGATACATTGATCACCGTGCTAGTGAGGACTACATTGAAGGATTCAACTCCTCAACAAATATTTCAAGAAGTGATGACCGATGATTCATATAGAGAAGATGATGAGAAGGATGAGTTGGTCAAGAAGAAAGATGATGAAAAGAAGAAGAGTATGGCATTCAAAGCCACCACATCCAAGGGCAAATCCAAGATTGAATCATCAAGTGAAGAAGACTCAAGCTCTTGTGATAGTGATGACATTGATGAGAAGATGGCTCTCTTTGTCAAGCAATTTGGCAAATTCATGAAGAAGAAAGGCTTCCGTGCAAGAAGGAGAAAGAACTCATCCAAGAAGAATGAGCATACCATGAGATGCTTTAGATGCCATAGCAAGGACCATCTCATTGCAAAGTGTCCTTATGATAGTGATGATGAAGATGCCATCAAGAAGGAGAGGAAGAAGCAAAAGAAGAAGCAAGAAAAGAAGGAGAGCTCTCATAAGAAGAAGAATGATTCTCATGTTGCTACATGGGATAGTGATGATTCCTCAAGTGATGATGAGGATGACAACAAGAGCAAGAAGAAGGGACATGCTAGCATTGCCATCCAAGAGAAGGTCTCCCTCTTCGACACTCCATCGTGCTTCATGGCTAAGGCCGCTAAGGTATCATCCGATGATGAGAGTGATCATGATAATGCTAGTGATAGTGATAGTGATAGTGATGAAGAAGAATTCACTAAAAATGAACTAATCACTATGCTAGAAGATTGCACTCAACATTTTAAAGAATCTAGAAAGGAATGCAAGGGCTTGCTTAAGGAAAAGAAAAACCTTATGCAAGAACTTGATGAGCTTAGAGCATCTTATGAGAGTCTAAAGGTAGACCATAAGAAGCTTCAAAAGTCTCACACTAAGCTTGAAGAAGCTCATACCTCTCTAGTTGAAAAATGTGAAAACATGCCAACTAATGTTGAGAAAGCTAAAACTTGCAACATAGGCATATCATGTGATATAATTGATGAACCTTTTCATAAGCCTATCGTTGTTGCTCCCACTAACCCTTCATGTAGCTCATCTACATCATCCTCATCTAGTAGTGACGGTTTCACTTGTGATTCCTCACTTATAATTGAGAATGAAAATCTCAAGAAGGAGGTAAAAGAGCTCAATCACACCTTAGCTAAGGCTTATGGTGGTGAGGACCGCTTGCTTATGTGCTTGGGTAGCCAAAGAGCTTCTCTCTACAAAGAGGGATTGGGCTATAACCCCAAGAAAGGCAAGGCCGCTTTTGCTCCTCACAAAACTCGTTTTGTGAAGAACAATGGTAGCTATTGCAAAAGTTGCAAGCAAGTTGGTCACATAGAGCAACATTGCATGAACAAGAAATCAAATGCTAATGTATCCTCAATTAAGTTTGACTCCTTCTATATACTTATCAAGGGTACAAATAGTGTTCATGCTAAGTTCATTGGTGCACCATGGATGGGCTCAAAGAAGAAAGCCATTTGGGTACCAAAGAGCTTGGTCACTAACCTTGGAGGACCCAAACAAGTTTGGGTACCTAAAAGGAATTGATCTTGTCTTGTAGGTCAATTACAAAGCCGGAGGAAGGCATTGGGTGCTTGATAGTGGGTGCACTCAACATATGACCGGGGATTCTTGTATGTTCAAATCAATTGATACTAGTCAAAATGGTGGTTTTGATGCTATCACTTTCGGCAACAACAAGAAAGGCAAGGTCAAGGGGCTTGGTAAAATTGCTATCTCAAATGACATGAGCATATCAAATGTATTGCTAGTTGAGAGCTTGGATTTCAATCTTTTGTCGGTGGCACAACTTTGTGATCTTGGCTTCAAGTGCATATTTGGTAGTGATGATGTTGAAGTCATAAGTGTTGATGGATCAAATTTGATATTCAAAGGGTTTAGACATGGTAGCTTATACTTGGTTGACTTCAATGATAGTGAGACACAATTGACATCATGCTTGCTTAGCAAATCTAGTATGGGTTGGTTATGGCATAGAAGGCTTGGTCATGTTGGAATGAAACAATTGAACAAACTTTTGAGGCGTGACTTAGTTAGAGGCTTGAAAGATGTGACTTTTGAAAAGGATAAACCATGTAGTGCTTGTCAAGCCGGCAAACAAGTTGGAAATAAACATCCTAGTAAGAGTGAAATGAGCACATCAAAGGCATTTGAGCTATTGCACATGGACTTGTTTGGGCCAACAACATACACTAGTATTGGTGGAAACAAGTATGGTTTTGTGATTGTTGATGACTATACTAGATACACTTGGGTGTTCTTTCTCTATGACAAGAGTGATGTTTATGATCTATTCAAGTCTTTTGTCAAGAGAGTGCAAAATGAGTTTGAGACTACCATCAAGAAGATTAGAAGTGACAATGGTAGTGAGTTCAAGAACACAAGAATTGAAGATTTATGTGATGATCTTGGTATTGGACATCAATTCTCACCAACATACACTCCTCAATCCAATGGTGTAGTTGAAAGAAAGAATAGAACTTTGATTGACATGGCTAGATCAATGCTTAGTGAATACAATGTGAGTCATTCATTTTGGAGTGAAGCCATTAACACGGCTTGCTATTGTAGCAACCGTCTCTATTGCCATGGAAAGCTTGGAAAGACACCATATGAGCTATTGAATGGAAGAAAGCCCAACATTGCATACTTTAGAGTGTTTGGTTGCAAATGCTATATTCTCAAGAAAGGCACTAGATTGAGTAAGTTTGAAAAGAGATGTGATGAAGGGTTCTTCTTGGTTATTCTACCACAAGCAAAGCATATAGAGTTTGGAATCTCACTAATGGCACCTTGGAAGAAGTTCATGATGTTGAGTTTGATGAAACCCAAGGTTCTCAAAATGAAGATCAAAACCTTGATGATGTGAGAGGAGATCAATTGTCAAATGCAATGAAGAACATGGACATAGGTGATGTTAGGCCAAGGCAAGTTGATGATGATGATATTCATGTGATCAACCAAAGTGTGCAAATTGATACAAATCAAGCAAGCTCTAGTGGTTCTCATGATGAAGTGCAAGATCAAGGTCAAGCTAGTGGAAGCAATCAACTCCCAATACTCCAACCTACTAGTATTGCAAGAGATCATCCATTGGATCAAATCATTGGTGGAATTCAAAGTGGTGTTCAAACTAGATCAAGATTAGCATCTTTTTGTGAGCACTACTCATTCGTGTCACTTGAAGAACCTAAGAAAATAGAAGATGCTTTGAAGGATTCCGATTGGGTAAATGCCATGCATGAAAAACTAAACAACTTTGCTAGAAATCAAGTCTGGGAACTTGTGGAAAGACCAAAGAACTACAATGTAATTGGCACCAAGTGGGTCTTTAAAAATAAGCAAGATCAAGATGGCATGGTTGTGAGGAACAAAGCAAGATTAGTAGCACAAGGATACACTCAAGTTGAGGGTCTTGACTTTGGAGAAACATATGCACCAGTTGCAAGATTGGAGGCTATTAGAATCTTATTAGCATATGCTTGTGCACACAACATCAAGCTCTATCAAATGGATGTCAAGAGTGCATTTCTTAATGGTTACATCAATGAAGAAGTTTATGTTAAGCAATCTCCCGGTTTTGAAGATGACAAGAAGCCCAACCATGTTTACAAGCTCAAGAAGGCATTGTATGGTTTGAAACAAGCACCTAGAGCATGGTATGAGAGATTGAGGGACTTTCTTCTCTCTAAAGGGTTCAAGATGGGAAAGGTTGACACCACTCTCTTCACCAAGAAAATTGGAAATGACTTGTTTGTGTTGCAAATCTATGTGGATGACATTATCTTTGGATCAACCAATCAAGATTTTTGTGAAGAATTTGGAAATATGATGGCAAATGAGTTTGAGATGTCTATGATAGGAGAGCTTAGTTACTTCCTTGGACTTCAAATCAAGCAAATGAAGAATGGCACTTTTGTAAGTCAAGGCAAGTACATCAAGGACATGATCAAGAAGTTTGGATTGCAAGATGCTAAGTCAATGAGTACACCAATGGGCACAAATGATCAATTGGGTATTGATGATAGTGGTAACATGGTAGATCAAAAACAATACCGGTCTATGATTGGAAGTTTGCTCTATGTCACCGCTTCTAGGCCAGATGTGATGTTTAGTGTGTGCAAGTGTGCAAGATATCAAGCTTCACCTAGAGAAAGTCATTTGAAAGCAACCAAGAGGATATTGAGATATCTTAAGGGCACTCATGATGTTGGATTATGGTTTCCAAAGGGGTCTAATTTTGAGTTGATTGGATATTGGGACTCCGACTATGGTGGATGCAAGATTGATAGAATGAGCACAAGTGGCACTTGTCAATTGCTTGGAAGGTCTCTTGTTTCATGGTCATCAAAGAAACAAAATAGTGTTGCACTATCTACCGCCGAGGCCGAATACATTAGTGCCGGTAGTTGTTGTGCACAATTGCTTTGGATGAAGGCCACCTTGAATGACTTTGGAATCAAGTTCAAGAATGTGCCATTGTTTTGTGACAATGAAAGTGCTATCAAGATGACTCAAAATCCTGTTCAACATTCAAGAACAAAGCACATTGACATAAGGCATCACTTCATACGAGACCATCAACAAAAGGGTGATATTAGCATTGAGAGCATTGGCACCGAAGATCAATTAGCCGACATATTCACAAAGCCACTTGATGAGAAAAGATTTTACAAGTTGAAGAATGAATTGAACATACTTGACTTCTCCAACTTAAAATGAGTACACCCCCCACATTCTTATATGACATGCCTCTCCTCCAACATAGCAAGGTAAAGTTGTTTGGCATATCATCCATACTTTGCTAAAGACATGTTTAGAACATATAGACATATTTGCATGACAAATAGGCTCATTCATGAAAATCAAATGATTTTGCTGTACATATGGTACCACTATTGCTTCTATGTTTGATTGATCTAGTGGTAGCATATGACATGTTTGTGGGCTTGCAAACCTAGTGTTGAATCTAGAAAATGAGCTCATGATGTGTAATTCAACATGGTCAAGATAACCCTTATACTTTTTGAGGTGTGAAGAAGCTTGTCCTTGGATCAAACCGAGTTACATATTCTAGGCAAGTGATCTAGATTGAACCATAATTTGGACTCCCTCATATTGATTGACTTGACTCTCACTAAAATTGGCACCTTTTTGGTGATTGTTGACAAAGGGGGAGAGAAAGCATAAGATAAGACTTTGGAAAGGAATCAATTAAATTTGAGCACACAAGTAGGGGGAGCAAGCTCATGAACTATTTGTTGCATTTGTATGCGCATTAACATGATGAATTGTTGCATTGCAAAGCTTAAATTCTTATTCATGTTTAGAATTAGAACTTGAATGATGATTTGTTAAGAGTAGCTTTTTAAGTGGTTTCTAGACACCTTTGCTTATAATGTTGATCTCACGGGGTACTTTAGTGTTTATGATCTTTACAAGTGATGAATTACAAGTGGTGTCTAGCTACATCGATGCTAAGGATGGTATATAAAGGCAACTCCGATTGGTATCACGCTTCAAATGTCCATTCTATATACCTTAGCATCAATTTACTCTCCCAAAATTCAAATCCATACATATGTGCACAATTGAACCAAACTCATGGAAGCACATATGTAGGGGGAGCTAATACTATCGAAATTGAAAATTGATTTCATTTCATATCTTTGTGATGGTTGTCATCAATTACCAAAAAGGGGGAGATTGAAAGCCCAAGTTTGGTTTTGGTAATTAATGACACCAAGTTGCTAATGCTATTGTATCAAGTGTGATTAAGCTAGGCATAAGCAACATGTGATGGAGGTGGATGTGGCAAGGAGTTGTGGCCACAAGATCACAAAGAAATGATGCATGGACATGAAATGATGATCATGGTGGAGATGCATATGAAATGATGGACATGATGATCAAGTGAAGGAGAAGGATCTAAGAGCGCAAGGCAAAGGTATAATCATAGGGTTTTCCTTTTGCCGGTCTAAGATGAGTAGAGAAGTGATTGACCGGGTTTAGGATACATAGCCGACTATCAAGAGGGGCAATCACGGTTAGCTCGGAAATCAAGTGCCACTAGATCAATGTCTTGAGCATATGCATTTAGGATCTAGTAAAGAGCTAACATAACGCCTTAGAAAATGTTTGTGAAAATGATAACACACGAGCACAAGGTGGTGATCACTTGTTGGTGTTGGCACATTTGCGAAGGCGGTGAAGTTTAAGCAGTAGAGAGGGGTTTGGGTTCCTCTCTCCCTCCCGCCGAGCTTGCGAGGCGGGATTCGGCGCTTTTTGGAGAAGTGAAATGCCTTTTTTTCTATTGCGCCGAAAGTTGGAAAAGAAACGGAGGTCACTGCGTGCACCGGACGCTGCACCGGACGCGATTACTGTGCGACCGGCGCGTCCGGTCAGGCGAACGACGGTTCACGAGGACCACCAGACGCGGTGCGCGTCCGGTCATAGGTGACCGGACGCGTCCGGTCGTCCAGGGAGCTTACTGGACTCCCACCGGACGCGGGCACTGTGGCGTCCGGTCAGTTCTTCAGCGCGTCCGGTCGTTGTTTCGCGGTGCGCGGCTCGGTGTTGACCGGCGCGTCTGGTGGGTCACGGGACCGGCGCGTCCGGTCGTGACCAGCGCGTCTGGTCGCTCGGTCGAGCGCGTCCGGTCAACGGTAACGGCTAGTTCTGACGCGCACTGTTCACGTCTGTCGCGTAGTGACCGGACGCGTCCGGTCACCCTGACCGGAGCGTCCGGTCAGCGCGATTTCTGCCGCGTCAGTTGTAACGGCTAGCTGCGTACCCCTTCGTTATAAATAGATGGTGGCCGGGGTTTGAGGGTAACTCTTGCACATTTTGAGACATAGAGACATCCTTTGAGCTAGAGAACAACCCCTCCACTCATCTCTTTGATTGATTGCACATCTCGAGCGAGATTGAGTGAGATTCAAGTGCATTGCTTGAGAGTTGCATTCTAGAGGCACTTGATCTTCGAGTTGCTGCGGATTTCTTGTTACTCTTCCGTGTTTCCCGACACGGTAGACGGCTTGGAGCAGCGGAGGTGATTGAGCTCGCAATTGGAGATTGTTGGAGCCTTCACCAAGTGTTGTAAGGGGTTCTTGATCCGTTGTAAGGGGTTCTTGATCCTTCCCCGCGGGAGTTCGCAAATTGGATACTCTAGTGGAGCTCGTGGCTTGGAGGATCCCTATCTTGTGTGCGGTTGTGCGGCGCTCGCCGAGGGCTCAACTCTTGATAGTTGATTAGCTCGCTAACCGACAAGTGGGTGCATCGCCACAACGAGGAGTAGCTTGCCGGGAAGCAAGTGAACCTCGGGATAAATTCTTGTGTCATTCTCTTCCCGAGGATTTCTCTTGTGTGATTGATTGATTGGTACTTCTCATCTCTACACGGCGGTATAATCACTCGAAGCTCTTCTCTCGTATTACTTCTCGTTTCTAGCTTGTTGTTGTTGTTGTGTTTAGTGGATAGCCTTGTACTAGATTTGTGTAAGTGGCTTGCTTAATTAGTTAGAGCTAGTGCTTTGTGCTTCGCCACCTTTCGTACTAACTTGTGGTTAAGTAATTTGTGTAGAAGTTTTAATTAGGCTATTCACCCCCCCCTCTAGCCTATTTGGACCTTACAATAGGTCCACCAAACACTGTCTTCGAGTTTGGCTCCAACATCTCATCCTTAACATGGTGCATCTAGCATACCTAGATGAGATGCAAGATGCATGTATATGAATATGATGAATAGTAACACAAGATGCATCACATAAGCATTCAAACAGACACAAGATTATGTAAGACATAGACACCAATAGCTATTTAACTAGCATCACACATCCAATTATAAAGGGCAAGCACATCAAGCATAACACAAGTTTAACAAGATCACAAGTATCTTAACTTGACCATCATCAAGGGCAAAATCCACACTTAGCAACACAGGGGATAAACAACCACAACTAGCATCTGTCCATTTATGGACTGCAAACAATAGCTGCATGTTTGGATCATAACTGAAGTTATACAAATCCAATAGTCATACAACAAGACATTATAGAAAGATTATGAAATTATCTACAACTCTTTTATTTACACCCAAAGCTGATTCTAAATTTAACAAAGCTAAAACATAGGAAGAAGCAAATCTGCACAAGAGATGGACAGAAAACTGACATGAACTTTAGAGATGCATAACTAGAGTTCTATTCATCCAATAAGGGTGCTTCTTAACTTTTTAGAAAGCTTATTAAGTTATGTACAAATTTATTATTATCATCTAAAGGTGATTCCATAGATAAAAGGGCCAAACAACACCAAGATCCAAGAATGCATCTCTATCCAGAATTGGACAGAAACTGCCATCCCACTTAGAAAAGCTATAACTTGAGTTCTAGACCACCAAAAGTGGTGATCCAAGACAATTTAGAAATATTATTAAAATTTCTTCAATTAATCTATTATCACCAAAGCATGATTCTATATGTAAATAAGCCAACTGATGCAATTGTTCAGATCTATCCAGAGGACAAGCAAAACCTGACAATAGACTTGAAAAATCTAAAATACAAAAACCATCAGGACTAAAATCATGAAACTTAACACAAGCTATATAACAAAGTCACCTACAACTCTTGTATTCACCACTTCCACAGAAAACATTATTTTCATGCTTAATTTAACCATATATCATATTAAAGCATTTTTTAGCACTCAAGCAAGGTGAATCAAAAACTAGACTATACTGCATCCAATTACCATGAAATTTTTACCACACATCAAACATCATATGAGTAGCATGCCATAAAAATTTCACTTCATTTGAGCCCTAGACCTGCAGTTATGAAAAAGACAAAACACAACTAGCCTTAAAACCTAACTGCATAAATCTATTTTTGCAGAGAAAACTTAAACTAAAATATGTCATATTATAGATCTACTACATAGACAATTTCATAAGGATTCTAAAAGTTTCAGTCTTCATTTGCTATTTTATTATTTGTTTATAATTTATTATGATTTTCCAAAGTTTCAGCTATTTTCTCGCAAAAGAAAAACAGAAAATCATATAGGACAAACACTTTGCAACGCGGCCCCTGGAACAAACTTTAATTAAACCGAGCAAAAAAGTCCTTGCACTATTCAAATGAGTCTGTGGTTCGCAAAAAGACCCTTTCCTTTCTCCTTATTCATGCTCGTGGTCCCTCTTCTTCTTCCAGAGCAGAGCACGTCGGGCTCGGCTGGTGCCGGCGACATGGGGCGGCACTCCGGTGGCTTGCGGCGGTGGCGGAGCGGTAGGGGGCCTGCGCATACCCAGGGACGTGCGCATACCCAGGGGACGGCTTGGCTTGGCTCGAGGTGGCCCCGGCCACGAGCGCCTCCTGCTTGCGGCTGCGGCGACCGGCAGCGAGTCGGCTCCGGCAACTACGGCGGCGGTGGAGTGGCGCAGCAGCCTCACGACATCGAGGCGCACCCGTGGGGCTGCTCGGTTGAAATGGATACGGCCCGAGGCGCACTGGCCACGCGTGTGCTAGTAGAACTGGTGGCGACGGCGACAGGGCGGGCAGCGCTGTGGTGTGCTAGGCGGCCGAGGAAGGGGCGCTGAGGGGCAGCGTAGCATGGGGAGCATGGTGGGGTGGTTGGCTAGGGCCGAGGTAGTGCGGAGGTAAGGCATAGGCGATGGCCATGGAGCTCGACCGGCCGTCCATGGCGGACGAGGTCGCGCGCGACGAGGTGGAGCGCTAGGAGAGCGAAGAAGTGAGTGAGCAGGGAGTGGAGAGGGATGGAGAGGGCGCGCTGGTGCCCCTCCTCATCCGCGGCAGGGCGCAGGGCGCGTGGAGGCAAAGGCGAGCTCAGTGGATGGCATGGAGGGCGTGTGTCCTCCTTTGGGGCCCCGCGTCGAACACGTGGTGCATGTCGAAGTGAGCAGGGTGGGCGGCGCTTTGGGCCAGTTCTGGACCGATTCAGGAGATGGGCCGAATACGAAGATCGAAGCCCATACAAAGCTCTACATTTTTCATTAAGGGGCTAAGGTCATTAGAGCAATGGATTAGCAGTTAATTAGTTGCTAAGATAGCAGTGTCAACACTTAGACGGTAGTCACGGAAACTCGCTTTCGGTGGTCAAAACTTCATCAAACTGAACCCAACTTTTTGTATGCTCTTCACCATCATGTATTCTCCAACTTTATAAAGGGGCCATATCATGTGGCTTAACCAAATTTGGAGAACGTGGCATGTCAACCAACATCGCTATTGAAATCCCAGACTTAGAAATAATTCTAAGTGCTGAAAACTGCAGTAGATTCAATCTTGTGACCTCTATTTGACTAGGTTATGGACCAAACTAGCTCTTAACCCTTAAACAAAGTTTCTTCTCCATAAAATAAACTACAACTTTTTTTAAGGTCCAACATCAAAATAGGTGCAGAAGCTACAGTTCTACTTTTACCAAAGTAGGATCACGATAAAGCTTAATTTATCCTTTTTGATCAATCGGAGCATTTTATTGGCATTTGCTGAACATGAACCTTTCATGACTTTTATTGTAGAGTTCATCTAGAGCCATTTGGGAAAGGTGGCAAGGTTTGGTTGATGACCTGTATGTCCATTCGCTTAATAGTGCAATTCAAGGACTTAGTAAAACCATTTCAACAAAGATATAACTTATCATTTCATGTGACTTTTTGATTTCAAACTTCATGAAACTTTTTCAGTGACTAATACAGATGAGTATTGATGTGAGACACATGGAGATATTCCAATAACACCACCCAAGCATATATCTTGAAAAGGACCTATATGTAAAGTAAGGGTGCAATATCTAAGTTTAGGTTGAGGCTCGTTTTCATAGGTTTGACCTTGACATCGTCATCTCCACTTAATATATCATGTTTGAGCTCAAACCCACTACTTAACAGGTGACAAACACCTAGGGTGTTACAGCTGCGCAACCTACTTCAGCACAGGCTCATTGCCTAGGCTGCAACAGAGCTCTGCCACCTCGAGGATCTTCTCCAAGAGGTCAGTTTGGATGAGACCCCGGATCAACGCGTCAGCTTCTTTGAGGATAATAACCATTGCCTGCTGTCTAAGACCATATACCATGCCTCGACGCGCAGTGATCATGCCTGCCCGTTGTACACCTTTGTGTGGAGAAACTTTATTGCCCCGCCCAATCGCCCTGTACATGGGCCGGTCTCAACCCGGACCAACCCTAAAACCAGCCCACAGTGAAACCGTATCTGAAGGCCAAGACGGGTTGGTTTGAATCGGGTAGTAACCATCCAACCCGTTCAGGTCGGCCCGTGTGCTGCGGCTATGGCCGCCGGCGCCAGCGCGGCCTCGGAGATGAAGAGCTTCTTCTGACCTCCTTCACCAGGGCTGCGGGCGACGGCGCACAGGTTGCTGGGGCCGGCTCGGACGCTAGCGTGGACGCGCTCTGCGACGCCGGCTGGCGTGGAGGAGCCGGAGTGGAAGACGAAGCAACCGGCGATGTCGTCGAGGATGGTGTCGGCGCCCTAACAGTGACCGGATCTGCCGGACACACAGGAACACAGGCAAGGAGCCCTGGGGGCGGGGTTGCTGGCGCGGGTACCTGTACGCGGCTGCCTCCGTGGGTACGCGTCGCCTCTCGCAGAGGAAGAAGCAATGACTTTGGTTGGAATTCGACAAGAAGTCAGTCCGTCGAGGTCGGACCTGATCCTCTTGTGCCACTGCCCGGCGCCGGCCGCCTGGCGGACGGTGTCGACGGACCTGCCCTCGGAGCGGCGCGGCCCGTCGCCGCCCGGCGTTGGAGGCGGCGAAGAGCGAGGAGAGGCCGGCAAGAGGTCGACGACGTGGCGGATGTTGTTGTTGAGCTACTGGACGAGGCCGATGTTGCGAGAGAGGTCGCCGGGGCACCCTCCTCTGCTGCACTCGTCAACGGCTTGACCAAACCCGACGAAACCCATAGAACCCCGTGGGTAAGAAACCGTAGGAGGAGGTTAGCTACGGGCAGGGAGCGGTTTTGCCCACAAACCGTTTTAACCAACCCCATGAACAGGGTTACCGCCCAGGGTGAAATTCTTTGGCTGGCCGCTGACCCAGAACAGAATACAGTGTAGGAAATCACTGGTGCACAAAAACATATTGGAGGACGCCCAGTGTGAGGTGTGCGGGCAAGCGGATGAAACCGCAGACCACATTGTCTGCAGTTTCGTGTGCAGTTTCTGGACGCGCATTGGATAGGCGCCGGAGGAGATTGCCAAAATATCTAAGCTATGGCAAACCAGAACCCAGCCCCGAGTGGCACCACAGCGGTTGCCAATACTCCTCTATTGCTGGGAAATCTAGAAACACAGGAATGAGGTCGTCTTCAGACGTCGAGAACCCAGCGTGGATCGCCAGGTTGCTGCTTGCAGAGACGTCGGGCGCTCATAGAGCTGCAGGATCCCCCAAGGAAGAACACGGCAATGGACGATCTCTTTCTTGTACTGTAACCCAAAATGCTACTTTTGAGGGTTTTTTCCTTTTGAGGGTTTTTTCCCCTTCCACCCACCGCCATTGCCGGAATCAGTGGAATGATTATATCAAGTGGAGATCGATTTGATCCTCCCCGTCGTTGACCTTAAAAAAAACTATTTGTAGCATTGTAGCAGGAAAGCTAAGAGCATTTTGGCTTATACTGATTTGTTGTGAGAAGAAAAATATTGTTCGTTCACTGAAAAGTACTATTGAAGTAGTTCGAGCGATCAAGGCCTAACAAGTCTGCTTGCACGGTGATATACTTCTCTGTTCGCTTGAATTTATCAGCCTAACTTATCAGACATGATACAATGTTTTTCTCTCATAATAAATCAACAAACAGTACTTTTCAGCCTGACTTTTCAGTGAAGCGAATAGGGTTGCCTTTTGAAAGCGAATATATATCATCATCATGAACACGAAATCGGATCAGATGGTTACCCTTGCCCCCAAGTATGCTTGCTGCAGGCGCTGTCAAGAACTCATCAGATGACAAATTTAAGACACCGTGCGATTTCGATGCCGTGTAACAAGCGAGCTAGACTAGTTGGTTTGGCTGTGCGCTTTGCACCCTACTGCCCAGAATTTGAACTCTCTCGGGGGCGGATTTGTTGGCTGAAGTAGGGGCAGTTTATCTACGCGTTACAAAAAATTCTCTGGTCCGCCTCACGCCAAAGCACAGGTCTAAGGACTCTTACGGGAGCTACGGTGCCTCTGTGTATGGGTGAGCCAGAGGTTCGAGGTTTTTTTGCCTGCGTAAAAAGGTCTTCTTCTTAAGCACAATGCCTGGGGCTGTCTTACCCCGTGGGTCGAGTTTTTTTCCTGTGTAACAAATATGAAACGGGCTGCCATGAACGTTTGGGCCGTCAGCGAGCTCGGACTGCGGCACATCGCACGAGCCAGATCGGTCCATTAGTCGGGCTGCAGTTGGACCGGTCTGGCCTGGGAGAGGCGAGGCGCACGGGCTACGGATTTTTCTCTGGTAGACTTGCGACGTCCGTCAGGGCGCAGCTTATATAGTTCTTCTCGTCGGCCCGTGGAGGCGTGGAACACGCATGCCAGGGCTTGGCCGTGCGGCGGCGGTTTGTTGCGAAGTTTGCTTTGTTCGTCAAAATGCCTTGCAAAATTTGTATATTAACCACAATCCAATCCAAACGAAATAAAAGGTTGTTAAGATTTCGGGAGGTCTAGAGTGGCGCCACGCTTAAAAGCGAACGGAATCTACGGGATCTCCTCGCTACATCCTACGCGCCCCTCCCACGGCGACGCGTGACGGGCCGGGGCCGTGGTCGCGCAGGCGCCGCCATGTCGGCCCCGCCGTCCAATACTTCGCCTCCATCTACTTCTACTCCTCCTGCAGCCCCAGCCCGGTCGCCTCCTTCTGCAAGCACTCCAGAGCCGTCCTCGACCACGTCCGCTGCAGCCGTCCCGTCGCTTCCATCACCCACGGTGCCCCCGGCCGCTCCACCACTGCAAGCGCCAGTAGTTCCGCCGCCGCTGACCCCGGTTGCTCCGCCGGCTGTTCCTCCTCCTGCTGCTATCCCACCGGCACCGGTGTTTCCGCCGCCTGATCCTCCGGCTTCTTCGCCACCCGCCCCGCCTCTTCCCTCGCCGCCCGTGCTGCCGCCTGCAACTCCATCTGCTCCGCCGGCACTTTCACCTCCACCGCTGGCGCCAGCGGCACCAACTGATCCGCCGCCGTCTTCCCCTCCTACGCAACCGCCACCGGCACCACCAGCTGACCCGCCGGCGCCATCTACTCCACCCCCGCAACCCACACCATCTGCTCCGCCGGCTCCTCCCCCGCAATCACCAGTGACGCCTGCTGCTCCGCCGCCGGTGGCGTCACCTCCTACGCCGCAGCCACCGGCGACACCAGCTGCACCACCGGCGTCTCCTCCAATACCGCTGCCACCACCGCTGCCACCGGCGACACCAGCTGCACCACCGGCGTCTCCTCCAATACCGCTGCCACCACCGCTGCCACCGGCGACACCGGCTGCACCACCGGCGCCTCCTCCTATACCGCAGCCACCGGCGACACCAGCTGCACCACCAGCGTCTCCTCCTGTACCGCAGCCACCGGCGACACCAGCTGCACCACCGGCGTCTCCTCCAATTCCTATACCGCAGCCACCAATACCTTCTCCGCCTGCACCGGTGGCACCGGGGACACCCCCGCCGGTGATGCCACCACCGTTGCCTACGCCATCAACACCGACGCCGTTGCCGCCAGTAATCCCTCCTCCATCGGCGCCAGTGATCCCCGCGCCACCAACGCCGATGCCGTCGCCGTCCCCTCCGATCATGCCGCCTTCACCATCAACACCCGCTCCGGCGCCTCCAATGCCACCGGCGCCGCCAGTGCCATCGCCATCGCCGCCACCGGCGCCTGCACCAACGCCCACGCCGTCGCCTCCAGTTACGCCTGCGCCACTGACGCCATTGCTGCCATCCCCTGCGGTGCCAGCACCAGCGACGCCGTCCCCTCCTCCTGCGCCTCCCGTGACGCCGGTACCACCAGCACCCACCCCTCCATCTCCGTCAATACCAGCACCACCATTGCCGTCGCCGCCTTCTCCCGTGACGCCAGGGCCACCATTGCCGTCGCCGCCTTCTCCCGTGACGCCAGCGCCACCTCCAGTGCCGTCGCCGCCTTCTCCCGTGACGCCAGTGCCACCAGTGCCGTCTCCGCCGTCTCCAGTGACGCCATCTCCATCAATACCTGCGCCACCATTGCCTTCGCCACCTCCCCCGGCGTCGCCCGAGCCACCAAGGCCGTCACCACCTTCTCCAGCGACTCCATCTCCCCCAGGTGTCCCGGCCCCGAACATACCACCATCCCCGCGAAGGGCGCCGGAGCCACCACCTGCGACGCCATCATCTCCACTCCGGCCAGATCCTCCAGCAGCGCCCAGACGGCCGCCCTCGCCGTCTCCTGTTCCGCCATCCCCTCACGCCCCTCCTGCTCCTCCTGGCGTAAATCCTTCGTACCCTTCTCCTGGCGTAATCCCGTCGCCCCCAAGTGATGGCCCTTCCTCCCCGTCATTCACACCTCCGGCGCCGTCATCGCTATCATCAGCTTCAAATGGGACTGTGATCGGCGTCTCTGTGGCCGTCGCAACGGTGGTCGTGCTCGGGCTCATAGCCGGCCTCATCTACTGCTGCTCCAAGAAGCGCCGCCAACGCCGCCGCAGCTCCCCGTCCGGTACGTATGCCAAACACTCCCATACGTTTGACACGCTCTGGCTTGACCGGTGCAAGCGCACCACCGCAGTAGTGTAGCTTGCAAGCTTTAGGTTTGTGGACACGCACGTACTGCATCAACGCGCTGAGTGCGCGCGCGCGTCAAGCAACGTAAGAAGTCGCGTGCCCGCGCGGGGCCCGCGCCTCGGACGACGCATCACGACGCGCACTCGCCACTCGTGCGCCGACGGCGTACGTCACAGCAGCAACCTTTGCCGGTGTTGGTGACGATGGCGACACGTACACCATTGACCAGAGAGCTGGTTGTTGTCTTGTTGAAGCTGAACCGCCGGCGTGCTCTTGCTCAATGTGCCCATTCAAGGCTTCTTTTTCAAGTGCGTGACCCATGGCAACTTGCCGCGTAAAAGTCGATCGTTGATGAACTCGTCGACGGAAACGGCAATGGCTATACAAGTGTATACAATCTAGAGTTCTCTGCGTCATTGGCCACTTTATGTGCTTGATTCTTGCATACTGCTTTTCTTGTTGCATTTCTGCTTCTAGATCGACTAGACTGTTAAGTCGTCGTCACAAATCATGACCACCCCAGTGATAACTGTGACCAAAAGAGGTCAAAATTCCACGTATTGGTGTTTCGCGACACTGCAGTCGTCGCGACATTCTGCTGTCGTTGTTCTAACATCCTCCTATCCTCAGGCAACGTCTACGGGCCCCGGCTGCCGGTGTCGTCGTCGCAGCAGCAATCGAAACCGCCGTCGTCAGCGCCGTTACAGTCCACGCCGCAGTCGTACTCGCAGCAGATGCTCGGGCATCAGTCGTGGCAGACCAGCAGCGGCAGCGGCGCGCTCTCGGGCCCCCTGCGCCCGCCGCCGCCTCCTCCGCCACCGCCGGTCACGGGCGGCACGGTGTCGTACGCGGAGCTGGTCGCGGCGACGGGCGGGTTCTCGGACGCGAACCTGCTCGGGCAGGGCGGGTTCGGGCACGTGTACCGCGGCACGCTCGAGGGCGCCGGCGGCGGCGGCGAGGTGGCCATCAAGCGGCTGCGGCCCGGGAGCGGGCAGGGCGACCGCGAGTTCCGCGCCGAGGTCGGAGGATCATCAGCCGCGTGCACCACCGCCACCTCGTCTCCCTCGTCGGCTACTGCATCCACGGCGACCAGCGCCTGCTCGTCTACGAGTACGTGCCCAACAAGACGCTCGAGCTCCACCTGCACGGTATGTGTCCATGTCCATGCGTGCGTGTGTAGCTCGCTCGAGCTGCCGCAGGCTTTGTTTGGCTGCCCGCCGGTTTGCACGGGGACGGCTCGTCTGACTGACATGGCTTTGCATTGTTCCAGGGAGTGGTCGCCCGGCGCTGGATTGGCAGCAGAGGTGGAGGATCGCGCTTGGGTCGGCCAAGGGATTGGCCTACTTGCACGAGGACTGTAAGTCCCAGCACTCTGCTTGTCTGATTTGTTCTTTCTTCTTTTTTTCTGAGACTATTAGTTTGGTTTGTGTTGATGGGACGATACCCGGTGTTGGTTTCAGGTGATCCTAAGATTATCCACCGTGACATCAAGGCGGCAAATATACTTCTGGATTACAATTTCGAGCCCAAGGTAAGTGATTTCAGCACTTATCACATCGATTTATTCTTCGCCGGTGTCTGAGTTTTGGATGCCATACATGCATGCATTTGTCTGAAAACGATCATTTGTTGTGCAGGTTTCAGACTTTGGGTTGGCCAAGATCCAACCCACAGATGACACTCACGTCTCCACGCGCGTCATGGGAACCTTCGGGTAAACTGGTTGCTACACAACATTTATATAGAGTTAATTAACAATTGACTAAGAAGTATATGACTGTATCTAGTAGGAACTAGAGTGCATTGTCAGTGATAAACTCGTTTTTTCAGATACTTGGCGCCGGAGTACGCCACCACCGGCAAAGTAACCGACCGGTCCGACGTCTACTCCTTCGGAGTGGTGCTTCTGGAACTGATAACAGGGATGACGCCTGTCCTGTCACCCGAGCCAGACAACGACGAGACTCTGGTTTCTGGGTGGGT